>CM053585.1:34866217-34988808 GCA_028646515.1 Pseudochirops corinnae | reverse complement strand
GAGGGAGAGAGAGAGAGAGAGAGAGAGAGAAAGAGAGAGAGGGAGAGGGGGAGGGGGGGAGAGAGAGAGAGAAGGAGAAGGAGAGGGAGAGAGACTGTTAGAAGAGAGGCCAGAGAACAAGTTCAGTTGAGTCAGTCCATATTAGAATAGTTGAAATTCTCTCTAGGGGATAACTTTTTTGAACTTCGCCTGAGGGTAAAGGACATAGTCAGAGAGGGACTAGGTTTCCCAAGCAATGCAGTTTGTAATCAGTCTTGGTCCCAGCTGTATCCAGATGGAGTTCGAATTCCCTAAAGCTTTGCCCACTCTCTTCAAAATAATTTCTTTCTTTTCTCCTCCCTCCCAGGCCCAGCAGGATGCCCAGAAGCTTTTTTCAGATTTCCTAGGCTGTTGTTCTGAAATAAACATGACCAGTTTCAAACTGGTGCTCTGAGAATTTCTCACTTAACCAGGGTATAGTGTCCTGGACCACTTTTCTTGGTATTCCTCTTCCAGAGAAGTGGTAGAGGAGCTGAAAATCAGGTTGGTATTTCTCTGGGTTATTCAGGTCAGGTAGTTTAAAGCATCCAGCAACAAGAGGAAGAAAGCTTAGGCTTCTGGAATTGGGAAAGAACCTTGTAAGCTCACCAAATCCATCCTCCTACCTTTAGGCAGTGTGGTACTTAAATTATTCCTGACAAACAGGACTCTAGCCTATTAAAGCTAAGGCCCAGTGCATTGTGGGCGCTCAGTGAATATTCACATTAATTGATGATAGCACAATGATGCTTTTTCAGCTAGAGAAATTCTCAAATTTCCTTTCCCCTGGGAAGGTAGGTGGGACTACAAGAGAGAAAGTCTGGAAAGAGGAGAAATGTCGATTACTCATAGTCCTGGTGATAGCAGAATATTTCAAAGGGCTCTTAGACCTCACGGAGGAGATGATCAGCAGCTGTGGCCAGGAAGGCAATTTCCCCTCTGGGATTGTGCGGCACAATTAAGGGCCGGACTCTGCCTCCCCCATTGGCGGAGACTTGGGGCATAATTACTGGGCCAGGTGAAGCAGGACATCTTGCCTGTAGGGCCAAGCCTGCGTTCCTAAGGGAATCAAATGTTGGTTAACATACCATAGGTTCATTTCATTTACCCTAATCCTCTTTGAAGAAAAACACACCAGGCAATGCCTCCTTTTCTCTCCTGCACCATTAAATGCCTAAGTGGCACATTAGAGAGATTCAGGCCCAAGGTTTAAGACACCAGGGTGGGTTCCCAGCAATTACTGAAGCCACCTACAGGGTCCTATTCAGTTTCCTGATGACAAATATAGGAATCACAAATGTCTCTGGGTGGCCCAGGTAATGTCACTTTCCAGGAACCTGCACTGTTATGTACCTTGTCACCCGGGAGGAGGGATTTTACAATTCAATTACTCTAAAAAAAAAATCATAAAGGCTGAAAGAGGCTGGACTAAGTGATCAGAGGAGGCTTCCCCACTTGTAGGAGACAAGGAGGTCAGAGACGGTAGCGCCTTCCTCCATTTTGTACATAGCTGGCTGATGAAAAATTTATTTCTAAAGCCGGAGGAGGATTGTGGAGAGAATTTGGAGCCGGGTGACCCGGATTTATTTCCTGGTCCTGGTACTTCTATTTTGTGTGATCTTGGGCCAGTCACCTCATATACACACCCCATCGAGCCTCAGTTCCTTCATCTGTATAATGAGGGTTTCCACTCTCTAATCTCAGTTCTAACTCCTGTGATCCAATGAATTGCATCTCCATCTTTCTATCTTGTATCACTGAGGGATCAAGAGAGAAAATGCTAGAAGCTGTGGTTGGCATAGTGGATGGTGGACTGAATCTAGAATTAAGAAGACCTGTGTTCAAGTATGACCTCTGATACTAGCTGTGTGACCATAGACAAGTCATTTAAGCTCTTTGACCCAGTTTCCTTATCTGCAAAATGGGTGTAACAATGTCTGTTGTCTTTACATGGATAAATAAAGGCTTGAATGTGTGCGGAAAAAAGCCAACAGCACTGATTAAGTGTTCAGTACATGACAGCACCTATGCCATAGATATAAAAGCAAAAAGCAAGACAGTCTCTGTTGTCAAGGAGCTTGCATTTTAGTAGGGGAGGACAATACATGGGTGTAGAGGAATAATAGCCAAAGAGGGAAAGTTTAACCTGGGAAGTTCACAGGGATGGCAAGTGTAGGCATAGGACAATTGATTGACCCTTTGTGGGTAGTGGTAGAGTTTATAGGATTGCAGAATTAGATCTGGAGAAGGCCTGAAAAGTCCTATAGTTCAACCCCCTCATTTTGCAGATAATATAGCTAGCTTGGGCATCGAGGTGGTGCAGTGGCACTCAGCCTGGAGTCAGGAAGACCCTGAGTTCAAATCCAGCCTCAGACATGTACTAGCTGAGTGACCCTGGGCAAGTCACTTCACCCTGTTTGCCTCAGTTTCCTCATCTGTAAAAAAAGCTGGAGAAGAAAATGACAAACCACTCCAGTCAAGAAAATCCCCCAATGGGGTCACAAAGTTTGAAATGACTCAACAAAAACAACATTCAAATAGTGCCTTTCAAGTGTGCAAAACACGGTACAACATTGCATTTTATCCTCACAACAACCCTGGTGCTATTATTATTCCCATTTAACAGCCGAAGAAATTGAGGCAGAGATTAAGTGACTTGGCCAGGGTCTTCCTGACTCCAAGTTTAGTCACTATGCATGAAGCGCGGTAGATTTGATGACTGTTTCTAGACCAAGAAGTGGGAAGGGGGGAAGGGGGGTGAGTGATGGTGCTTCTAGATGACAGAAAGAGGGTCTCAGCAAAACATAAATCCTGTCTTGTCAAGCCTGAGAGGAACTGAGGTCTCCAGGAGAGGAAGGAGTTTCCTGACTGGATGAAATCAGAATCCTTGATGGATTTACCCACGAGGAAACTGAGCCTCGGAGAGGCTGATAGCTTGGCACAGTGGAAACAGCTCTGACTGTGTAACCAGACTGCTTATGTTTAAATCTTCCATCCTTTTCCACAAACGTCCTGGACAGTTCTTCCTGCCTTCTCCCCATGATACGGCAATAACCAAGTCAACTTTGGTCTTAGTTTCCTATTGATCTAATGTCCTATGGCTCTATTCACCAGCCTAGTAACATCTGGACCAAAGTGCCCCTCCCTGGGACCATCATTCTTCTATGGGGGTTGTTTACGATATTAGAATGTAAGCTCCTTGAGGACAGGGACTAATTTTGTATTTGTAATCCCAGCTTTTAGCTAAATTCTGGGCATATGGAAAACAATGTTTATTTTCATTCATTCGTTCGTTCATTCATTCATTCATTCATTCATCTATTCCAGTACTGACTCTACTTACTCCTGCGACCTTGGTTAAGTCACAAACTCCTTGGACCTCTCCTTCTGCATAAGACCGTTGGACAAGATAGAGGTCTCTTCTAGCTGTAGGTCCAGGACCCCACGATCTTAAGTAGCCTGCGTAAGGACACTGAATTAAGAAGTTGCAGGCTCCGAATCAATCTCAGGTCCCCTCATTGTTCCACAACTGCCTCTCCAACCCGTTTCCAATCTCAACAAAATTTTATTATGCATTTATTACGTGCCCTGTAGGGTGCTACAAGCTGGGGATACAAAGAAAGCCCCCCTCCTTCCCCTCACGTCTTGTTGGTGGTGTGGGGTCTTCAGCCCGGGTAAAGTCTCTGCGACGCATTATCCGACTCTTACCGCGAGCTGAAACTGTTCTAAGAATAGAGAATACAAAGAAAGGTAGAAACTCAGCCCCTGCCCTCAAGCCGTTTATATTCTAATGGAGAGAGTGCAAGCAAACAGCTGTCACTTACGAGATCTGTACAATACAGTACAAAAGAAGTGACCTCAAGGTGAAGGGGAAGGGAAACGTCAGCTTTTCTCGAGAGCCCCTGAATGTCAGAGAAGGTAGTCTGAGGCAGGGTGAAGCAGCCCCCTGGAACTACGCCTTAGGCCGACAGAAAAAAAAAGGGGCCGGGGTCCTTCCCTTTAATGCAGCTCTGAGCTCTAAGGAGAGAGGAGGGGAGGGAAAGAGAGGAGGAGGAGAAGGAGGAAAAGGAGGAGAAGGAGGAGGAGGAGGAGGAGGAGGAGAAGGAGGAGGAGGAGGAGGAGAAGGAGGAGGAGGAGGAGGAGGAGGAGGAGGAGGACGAGGCCGAGCAGGAGCGCCTGCGCACGGGGTAGCAAGAACCGAGTTGCACCGACCGGCTCGGGCTGCGTGCGCCCCCGGCCACCCCGAGCTAGCGGCCCAGACCCAGGCAGCGGGCTAGCCTGCCCTCGCGGCTCCCAGGAGTCCCGTCCCCCGCGGGGCGGGGTGGGCCGGCTGGCCCCAGCCCCCGAGGGAGCGAAAGGGGCGGGTGGAGAGCGCGCGCGCCGCAGCCCCAGCCGAGCCCCAGCCCCCGCCTCCGGGGAGGAGAGCCTCGAGATGCGCCCCGGTGCCTCCGCGGGGCTCTGAGCGCGGGGGCCCGCCCGGGCTGCCCCGAGCCGAGAGGCCGCCGCCGCCCCCGCAGCAGCAGCCCCGCCACTCGCCCCGCGGCTTCCTCGGGCGAGAGCTTCGCCTGGAGCCGGGAGCCGGGCCCCCGCCGCGCGCCCCCCAGACCCCGCGGGAGGAGAGCGAGCCGAGAGAGTGGAGGAGCATCCCCAGCCCCGGCGACGGCCGCCAAGATGTCTGTGCCGGTGAGTACCGCGCCCGCCGCCGCCGCCGCCGCCTTTGTGCCAGGCTCTCCAGAGGGGCGGAGCGGGGAGCGAGGGGACCCCAGGAGCCGGGCTGCCGGCGCGTGCCACTCTCCGGGGACCTGGCAGCCGGCCTGGGCAGAGGGCGCGGGGCCCAACGCGGGGGGAGGGGGGGGAGCTGCACCAGACCAGCCTTATTCGTGTGCAACAACTTGACTGGGTGGGGGGGGGAGGTGCGGCTGGACGGGGGGAGGGGAGACTGATCTCCTGGTGCTGCCCCGCTCCATGCCTCCCACCCTTCCCGAAAAGATCGGAGAAGGGGCTTCTTCCCCCACTTCCTCTTGCACCAAGGGCTTTGCTTTTTTGGCTCCCGAGACTGCAAGGATGGAGAGTTGGGTAGGGATCTCCGAGACACCGATTTGAGGCCGTCACTTGACAGCAAAATGGACAGCTAGGAGAC
Organism: Pseudochirops corinnae; assembly: GCA_028646515.1. NCBI lineage: Eukaryota > Metazoa > Chordata > Mammalia > Diprotodontia > Pseudocheiridae > Pseudochirops > Pseudochirops corinnae. The sequence continues at coordinate 34,983,650 of CM053585.1, read as the reverse complement.
CCAGGGAAAACTCTCATGGCCTTGCCGGATGGCTCTACCTTCAAACTTTTCCTCCTGCTGGATGAAATCCCCCGGAAACTTTTGTTAAACTTCTCCGAACTACTTAGCATTTCCCCCTTCTCTCTCGGGCCTTTCCTTCCCTTCCTCTCCTCCCATCCTTCCAAGCTGTCTGGCCCCTTCTGAGTTTCCAGTTCTAGGCTCTGCTCCGGTTTGGCTAATGTCTGGGTTGTCTGCCCAGTCGGTGCTGGTGGTGCCAGCTGCCGTGGGCCAGGAGCAGTTCTTTTCCAAGGCCGGGTCCCAGCAGGGGAGTACCAGGGAGATACCAGATCAGCAGGTTTCTGGCCTGAGTGTGGCCCCCACTCTTGGGTTCTGTTTACTACGATGAATAGTCCTTCCCACCTTTGCCACCTGGGACCGAGGCTCAGTGGACTGGCTGGCGGAAGGAGGTGTCTGCACTTCAGGGATCTGGAAAGGAAAATCTTGTGAGCCTGTGCCCGAGTTGGAGGCTTTATGGTGGAGCGGCTGGTGGGGATAGTTTTAATGCCAGCTAACTCTGAAGTTTTGATTCCCCTCCTCCCCCAGGGGTGAGATCAACACCATCAGAGGCAGATATTGAAAAGTAGGCATGCGGGGGAGGAAAAGGTGATTAAATCTATTTCACAGTTGGAGGCACATCACTGAGGGACTTAAGGGTCATGTTTCCAGCAGCAGGTAGGAAAACAATTCTCTGCTGGTCCAGTGCTCCTTGGCGACTTCTGTGACAAACTTAGCTGCTCTGTAGTCTTACTGCTGGAAAGCCAATGCTCAGTTTCCCCTCATTCATAATAACCCTTTTCTCCCCCTCTCTTGGGAGCTGCTGTCATTAGTTCTCATCACCCGTTTGGGGGGTTCAAATCCTGCCACATGAAGGTAGTTTTTCTGTGGCCTCTTTCTGGGCTCGTCATAGGACCTTGAAGGAGTTTCTGTGGTACCTTGGGCCAAGTTATTAGTTGCCCTACAAGGCTCCCCATTGTCAGACAGTATCCCATTTTGCAGATTGGTAAACTGATAAGGCAAATTCCCACAATATTGCTCTCAGAGCAAGGATTGCTATGTGTGGTAGAGTGAAAGAACACTGAAATTCTAGACCTGGAACATCCTTCCTATGTGATCTTGAGCAAAGGGGTGGGGGTGGGGGTGGGGGTGGAAGGGACTCAGTTTCCTCATCCTTACCTTCATGGCTCAACTCAGGTACTACCACCTCTAGGACAATTTCTCTAGGTTATCAGTGCTTTCTCTTTCCTTCAGTTGTCCTGTATTTATTTATCTGGGTCATGTTGTATATTACCCCAGTGGAATGTAAACTCCTTGAAGGCAAAGATTTTTTTTTTCTAGACTCTTAATGTTTGTTGAATTGAATTAATGGAATGGAGGGAAGGAGGAACCAAGAAATAAGGATTGGACTCAGTTATCTCTAAGGGCTCCTTCCAGCTATGATGTCACAAATTTGGGCATCTCCTCTGAGTCCCTAGCCTCCCTTGCCCCATATTTAGTCAAAAGCCACATGGACTTGGGGCAGTTAGGGGGCACAGTGAATAGAGCACCAGCCCTGGAGTCAGGAGGACCTGAGTTCAAATTTGACCTCGGACACTAGACACTTAACTATATGTGTGACCTTGGGCAAATCACTTAACCCCAATTGCCTTGTCTTCTCCCCTCCGAAAAACCAAAACAAACAAACAAAAATAGAAGCACATGGACCTCGAGTTTTACCAACTTGTTTCTGGGTCCTTCATCTCGACATCTTGACCTCCCAGCCATTATCCTATCTCTTTCCTATGAAGCAATCATACTGTATCTTCTTCACAGGGGGTAGATTTGAGTCTTAATTAACTACTGTAAAGTGTTTGGAGATTACTGGATGAAAGATGCTATGTAAGTACTGTGCCTTGTTATTATGGAATTAGAGGCTGGCTCCCGCCCACAGTAGAAGCAGGGTAATTCAGAGTTACAGAAGAAAAAATTAGGGCTTTCATTGGGTGTTGTGATTCTCTTCCCCCTTGCTTAACAATTCTGTTTTAAAGTGTTTCCAGCCTAATTATTATAGAATCATCTAATGTTTAAAACAGAAACAAACAATTCCTGCCAAATTCCACCTCGATGGCCTTTTCTTGGGCCCTTTTCTTTAAGAAGCTGACCACAGTCCCACTGTTTTCACACCCAGTTCTTGGGAACTTCGTTAAGTTAGGGAGGCCACCAGCTGGCCCTGTTCTGCCCCATCCTTGCTGTACTGGGATGGGAATATCAGAGACTCAGTTTAGGCTGGCTGTGATATTTATGAGTGAGACACCGTGACTGTACAGAGGTCAGGATGAAGGTTGTGTAAAGCTGCACTGTGCTGACCCTGTGCAGGAAGAATTGGGGACATCATTTTAAAAGATCATTTGGTTTTGCCAACACTTAAGGGCCTACTAAGGACTAGTCCAGGGTTGGGGAACCTTCAACCTTGAGTGGCCCTTTAGGTCCTCAAGTGGCCCTTTGACTGAATCCAGTTTGTTCTGTGAAGTTTGGATTCAGTCAAAGGGCTGCCCTTCAGGACCTAGAGAGCCACATGTGGCCTTGAAGCAGTAGGTGCCCCAACCCCGGACCAGACTCTAGAGGGTGCTAGGTGGTGAAGTGAATAGAGCACCTGGCCTGGAGTCAGGAAGACCTGAGTTCAAATCCAACCTCAGACACTTCTTAGTTGTGTGACCCTGGGCAAGTCACTTAACCCAGTTTGCTTCAGTTTCCTCATCTGCAAAATGAGCTGGAGAAGGAAATGGCAAAACCCTCCAGTATCTCTGCTGAGAAAACCCCAAAAGGGGTCCCAGAGAGTCAAACTTGACTGAAATGGCTGAACAGCAGCAAAAGTTTTGTGAACTGCGATCTCTTTTACAAATGTAGTTTATTATACCAAGTCATTGCTTGTTTTAGTGTCATTGAGGCCTATTTTTTTCTTGGAATGAGCCACTAAAAACCCAGTGAGAAACCTGAGAAACCATTCCAGTATCTTTGCCAAGAAAACCCCAGATGGGGTCATGAAGAGGGAGACGTGCCTGCACGACCACAACAAAAGTACTAGGAGCTGGGACTATAAAGAAAAATAACAGCTCTCCTTTATGCGGTTCTTTAATGCTCTTTTACTTGATCCCCCATTTTACAGATGAGGACACTGAGGTTGAGAGAGGTTAAGTGACTTGCCTGGGGTCACACAGAGTGTTTGAGGCTAGTTTTGAATTCAGATCTTCCTGATTTTCAAAGCTCAACATACTACCCCAAAAAAGAGTAGTGCTGATACATAGAAAGTAATTCATGGCTGAGGGAGTGCTGATTTGGGGGAATCAGGAAAGCTTCTTGTAGAAGGTGCAGCCTTGAGCTAAGCCTTGCTTGGAGCTGGGAGTCCAGGACTTGGAGGAAGAGTGGAGGAGAATCCTATCTTGATGTGGTTACCCCAGGGTCCCTGATTGTACTTGAGGGCAAAGGGACCGCAGGGAGGTGTTGGGGTTGGGACAGTAAGGATCCTGTATACTAATCAGCTTGGTAAGTTACCCAAGTGACCTCATTTCCCCCTTTGTGGGCACTGTTATTGTGGCCAGGTGGCTGGGCTTCCATCTGGCTCTGCCTCCCTGTCACATTTGGTGAGATCAGCCTGGGAGCCTCTCTGGGAGCAATGAATGGGGTGGGGCAGATGGGGGCTTGGGATGAGGTGAAGAGGGACACCCTGATGGGCTGGCTGGCCATCATCTCATCAGGCTCCCCCCACCAGAAACCAAATGTGGACAAAACAGGGAAGCCCGTTTAACGGCTGACTTCTAATTAGCCCGAAACCTTCTGGCAGAGACAGCTAAGCGTGGATTTGTTTTGGGGTGGAAACGTGGCTATTTTATAAATTTGTCTTCCAAGAAGCTTTATTCCTCACATCAGAGCAGAGATATCCTGGGCCCTCAGGCAAGATCTGTGGGTGGGTGGTTTGGGGGGGGGAGATTGGGGATGGAGAGGGATTTTTTTCCCTTCATTTTTGGAGTGGAGGAGAAAGTCTGAAATTGCTTTCATCTGCTGAGGGATGGCCACAGGGAAGTTTCCAGGCAGAGCGGTCTGTCTCTTTTAGTGACTGAAACACATTGAGCTCAAAATAGCTGTGGATCATGTCTGTGCCCACGGCCACGTTTGGATTTTAAGCTCAAGCATTCATTGTGGCTCTCAGTTATCCCAAATAATGCTGAGGCAGGGCATTTAGCCCCAAAGAAATGACAAGATGTTCTGAGATCTGAAGCCAGCACCGAGCTCTCAAGGGAGGGAGAGGCTAAGAAGAGGTGGCATTGGGTTCTCTGATTTAGTTATTTATTTTGTGCATTTTTTTGCAAATGTAGATGGGCCTGGGTTGAATGACAGATTGAGTGGTTGATTTTTCCCAGGCATCTAGGCTAAGAAAAACATGACTTTGAAGGGTCACATTGAGGCCTGCTGCATTTTAGGCTGAATTCCAGAGGGGTGGGCAGCAGCATCCATTTATTGTACTGAAGAGCTTGGGCAGCTGGGACCCTTCACTCATGAGTTCGGTAGGGAGAAGGAACTATGGTCTCTAGACATTTTGTAGACAGTTGCCCTATTGATGCTTCCTACAGTGATGTCCCTGGGGCTGGATTTCGTGGAAATGTGTTTGCAGATAAGGTGGGAAAAACCTTGGAAGGCCAAAGGGATTTGAACAGTTGAAGTGTGAGGTTGAGGATGGGGGGGTGGGAAGGCATTCCATGAGCAAATAGATGCATGATAAAGTCATTCCCCACATCTGTGGGGCTCCGCTCTGTTCTGTGCCTTGGTTTCCCAGCATGGATGTCTAGGTTGCACAGTGGATCCTGCCTCAGCCATTACTATCTATGTGACTTTGAATAAGTTATGACCTCTTGCAGATTTAGTTTTCTCATCTGTGAGATGGGGGTAAGGAGCATGAGTACTCAAGGAAAGAGTTATCTCGAAGATCAAAGGTGTAAAGCATTTCAAAAGTCTTAAAATACTATAGAAATGTGTTATTATTATTACAGCATCTGAACTGGGCAGCTCAACCCTTCACAGAGGAATGAAGAAGGGCATTAAAGAGGCAGCTTTGCTCTTGAGGATAGAGGTGCTCAGTAAGTACGGCATCTCGTTGGAAGCCAGAGTGCTTTCCTAGCTTCTCCCAGATCCGTTGGTCACCGTGCTGCATCCTGGGATGCCACACCTTCCCAGTGTGGCTGCAGCCTGCCCTTCCACCCTACCTCCTCCCCCTCCCCCACTTGTCATCTCTGCTCCAGCCAATCTGGACTCCTCCCTGTTGGCTGAACTCATCTGCCCTTTCCTTCCTTTGCTCATGGGACATCCCTTCCTCTCCCCCAATCCTCTCACTCTTGAGCCATTGAAATCCCCTGGTCTCCCAAGGTTGGGCCCAGTTGACGCCTCTTCCCTGACCCTCCCTGACCAGAAGTCATCTTTGCCCCTCTGCAGATCTCCCAGCGTTGATCAGTCATGCCTTTCTTTGGCCATTTATTGCGACTTTGTATCCATGTCTTATCCTTGGCTGTTAGACAGGAAAGTTTCCTGAGGGAAAGGAGCAAGGCTCATCTTGCTTTTTTCTAGCTTGAGAGGTGCTGGGCTGTAATGGATAGAGAGTTGGCCTCGAAACCAGGAAGGCCACTGGCAGGCCTTGGCTGGGTGACCTTCACAAGTCTCTCATTGCTGCAGGCAGCTCTGCTCTCTCCTGAATCTCTAATGAAATCACACCTCCAGTCCTGACCCCTCTGTTCCTGTACGCAGTGGTTTGTTCGACTCTTCAGTCTGGGTCTGACAGATCCATCTTGGCCAGGATACTGGAGGAGTGTGTCCCCATTTTATAGGTGGGCAACTGAGGCAGGTAGGCTAAAGTGGCTTGCCTAGGGTCACACTACTAGGAGTGTCTGAGGCTGGATTTGAACTCAGATCTCCCTGACTCCAGGCCCAGTGTTCCATCCATCGTACCATCTCGCTGCCCCACCCTCAGAGGTTAGTAAATGTTTATTGAATTAGTTAAAAAGCATTTTTTAAAATAAGATTTGATTCTCTGTGCATTTTCTTTAGTCCTTTTAGAAATGTCCCGGCATAAAGGGGACACTGGCCGCCAGCACCTCTCAATCCTGGTTCCCCCTTACTGACTCCATAGCAGGTCTGAGCTGCTTCCAGCACATCCTTTCTGTGGAGCTCTTCTTCTGATGCAGGGCGACGCTGGGGCCTGTGTGTGGATGGGAGGCAGAGGGCGCTGGGGAATTGTCTGGAGCCAGTCATGCGAATACCCCGACTGTCAGTGCTGGTGCGACAGAGAACTTTTGTGAGGACGGCACCGGGGGGTGGCTGCCAGACCTAGTGTGGTGGAGGAGCTCAAGGGCTGGGGATGGACAGAGAAGCAGGATTCAGATACGAATTGTCTTTGTGTACATGTATAGGGAGGAGGGAATGTAGCATTGACACCAATAGGATTTGAATGTAGGTGACTTAGTCACTGAACAAGTTTACGGGAAATGTGGTTGTCTGAGAGAAGGGCTAACATGGAAGAGAGGTGTGTTAACAAATTGGGGGAACGGCACCAGACAAGAGGGAGGAGACTCTGATTTTGTGGTTCCTGCTCTGCCATAAATTTACTGCATGACTTTGGGTGAGTCACTGTTCCTCTTGGACCTCAGTTTTTCCATCTGTAAAATGGGGGAATTTGAAACAGGATCATAGATCCTAGAGCTGAAAGGGGCTTCCTATCTCACAGGCCAGGGATTCCAGACCACTCATTTTTCAAATGGGGAAATTGAGAGCCAGAGAGGTGGCAAGTATCAGAGGCAGGATCTGGACCTGGAGTCAGGAAGACCTGAGTTCAAATCCAGCCTCAGACACTTACTAGCTGTATGATCCTAGTCAAGTCACTCAACTCTGTTTGCCTCAGTTTCCTCATCTGTCAAATGAGCTGGAGCAGGAAATGGCAAACCACTGCAGTACCTCTGCCAAGAAAACCCTAGATAGGGTCACGGAGAGATGGATGTGACTAAAACAACAACCATGCTGCCTCCTAGTTTAGCTGGACCACACCTAAGCTTTCTTCCAGCCCTCGAGGGTAAGATGAGGCATCTCCTACTCTGTAGTTACCTCAGCGGTACAGTGAATAGGGTGCCGGACTCAAATCCAGAGGACCCGAGTTCAGAGATGACCTCAATTAGCTGGGTTGCCCCCAGGCAGGTAACTTAATGTTGGTCAGCCTCAGTTTCCTCATCTGTAAGATAGGCATAATAATGGTTATGAGGATCAAATGAGCTGAGATAGGGAAAGATCTTAGTGGAGCTCAAAGCCCTACATTCTATAAATCCTAGCTGTCTTTGTTTTTCTCAGTCTCAGCTAGGTGTTGTTTTTGTTTTTTTCCTCCAATGAAGCATTTATTTTAATCTCCATCTACTGGTTTGGCAATATGTTGAAATTTCTAGGGTTTTAAATAGGACTATACTCGGGCTGATGGGTTAAAAACACACAACACATAAACACACCTAACAATGGCAACTTGGTGCCTCTATTGGTGTTCTGAGAAGAGGAAAAATTAAAGTATCAGGTACGTGACCTGTTGTAGAGCCTGTCATAAAACAGGCTTTTCTTTGGCCATATCTACTCCAGGTTTTGTTTATTTTTTTTTTTTAGGGATAGACCATTTTGAACTGTTGCTTGACTAAGAGGGTATCTACACCACGGGGTACCTGGCAGGGGCAAGGCAAGGGGCTCATCTTGTTCTCTGGAGGTGAAACCAGGTGGAAAAGTCCAGCTTTTGCCCCCTATAAAGGAAGGCATTGGGAGGAGTTTGATAGCCGATGTCCAGCCCTCCAATCAGAGGAGAAGATGGTGATACCCATCAGGGAAAAGGTGATGAGATTGCGAGTGATGAGTTTATCCTGGGAGGAGCAGTTAAAGCCAGGCAGAGCAGCAGATGCAGAGTGTACTCTTCAATACAGCAACTCTGGCTTCTTTGCTGTTGCACAAACAAGACACTCCATCTCTGGGCATTTTCTCTGGCCATCCCTCAAGCCTGGAATTCTCTATATCCTCATCTCTGCCTCCTGGCTTCTGGATTCCTTCAAGTCCCAACTAAAATCCCATCTTCTCCAAGAAAGCCTTTTCCAACCACTTTTAATTCTAGTTTCTTCCCTCTTTAATTGCCTATTTATCTGATGTATAGCTTGGACATAGTTTTATTGGATTGTGAGCTCCTTGTGAAAGCAAGGACTCTGTGTGTATATGTATATGTGTATGTATGTATGAATGTATGTCTATATGTCTCCCCAGTGCTTAGCACAGTGCATGGTAAGGACTTAATAAATGCTTATTGCCTGACTGCCTAGGAGTATTATCCCTGGGCCAAAAGGAACTTGATTTGCATAATTTCAAATTGCTTTCCAGAATGATTATACCAATGGTTTGGGGCCTTTTAAAATATAATTGTTAATAATTTGCAATTTAAATTTAAAAATTTTCCGCTATTTACCTGTAAAGACATTTTTTAACATTCATTTAAAACATTTTTGAATTCCAAATTTCTCCCTTTCTCCTTCACCTCCCCCCTCTTCGAGATAATCAATTTAATATAAGTTATAGGTGTTGCATTTTTTTTTGGACAGCTGTTCATATCCTTTGGCCACTTGTCTATTGGAGGAAATAGCTTCTGGTGTTAGGTTTCTATGAACTGCCTGTATATCATGGAAATCAAAGTCTTATCAGAGATATTTGATACAAAGGTTTTTCCCCTCCTCAATCTAGACTCCTCCTTTTCTCTCATGTGTTAATTTTTTTTGTGCACAAGCTTTTCAAGTTTGTGTAATCAGCTAAGGAATATATACCTGACCCTGGTGGTTTATTCTGGTATTAGGGTAGGCTGGTAGTGATGGGAACTGAGTGGGTGTGTCTGAGGACTAAGCCAAATCCTAAGGATGGATGCTTGGGCTACAGGATTGTTAGCTATACAAATGACCCTTTGCAACCTAATCCAACTTCCCTTTCCAGACCTATGTATAATTCTCCCTTTCATGCTCTGTATCATCCAGCCAAGTTGGACTTCTTATTGTTTTTCATAAACAGCACTATCTCCTGAGCCTTTCTACTGGCTGTTCCCAATGCCCAGAATGCCCTCCGTCCTTCCCTCCACATTTCAGGTTCCTGACTTTCCTTCAAGGCTCAGCTCAAGAAGCCACTCTCAACATGAAGCCTTTCCCCACCAGGGCTTCCTCACCAAAGTGCTTTGTATTTATTTTGTATATAGTGTGTCTGTACTTTAATGTACCCACTCTAGATTGCAAGCTCCTTGAGGGCAGGACTGTTTCATTTTTGTCTCTGTCCAGTCACCTAGCATGGTGCCAGGTATACCATCCCTCCTCTCTTAAACCTATGCCAGTCCTACTGACCCTTCAAAACCTGGCTGTAATTCCTCCTCTTCCAGGAAGCCTCCTCTACTGCCCTGGTTCTTTACTCAGCTTCTTCCTTTTCTAAACTCTAACGCCCCTCAACTTCTATCCCTTGGTCAAGTATATGAATCAGGGGTCATGTTTTTATATGCTTTGTCTCCCTGTAGCATGGACTGGATCTCAGAGAGTCTGAGCAGGAAGAGAGTAGCCCAGAGGCTATCTAGTCTAAACAAGAATGTCCTCCATAGTATCCCCACCCAGGGGTCATGAGGCCACTGCCCAAGGCCTCTAGTAAGGGAGAACCCTTCCATCCTGTAATTTTGGGCAGCTCTCATTTTTCAAAAGGTCTTTCCTTGAAACTTCTGCCCACTGCTTCTAGACCTCTTGTGAGGTCATGAAGAATAAGGCTCATCCTTTTTCTGTTCAGCTGAAAATACTAAGAAATGATATTTCTCTATGACTTTTCCTTTTAGGAAAGTATTTGGAAAGTCACGAAGAAACAAAAAGCTATAGCCTCTAAATGGACTAAGTGTAGTGACCTCATTGTTTTCGGCAGCCCTTGCAGTGACTGTCACTATGACCCTCCTCAGGGCAGGACCCTCTTTTCCTTTGCTTCTTGATTATAGGAAGTCTTCTCAGTCCTTTAGAAGATTGTGCAGGAAGGAATCAAGCAGTTCTTGGACACCCCCTCCCCCCCAAAAAAACCCCTGCATTTTAACATATTTTAACCTTTTCCTAGTTCAAGATTACTATGAACATCACTTCAGATTGTCTTGGGCTAGAGAGAAGTCCCAGGATATCAGTATGGACTCGAGCAGTTTGGGCATTTCTCTCTCTAGGCTAGAAATGCCTGGATTTAGGATGTTAAATGATTAGAAGATTGTTTCTGGCAGACTTGGGCCTACAGCACAAAGTGTTAAGTTTCTTTTCTTTGACATCATCCTGGCATGGCCTTCACCTTTCTGGCCAGCTTCCCCTGGGCAGTCTTGATTTGATCAATGCCCATTCTAAAAGGTGGTGCCCAGAACTGAAACTGGGACTCCAGGTATGGGCCAACACAAGTCTGCCAGTAAAAGCTAATCACATTCTGTGGTTGTCTGAACCAAAGGCCCTTTGACCCCACCCCACCCCTTCTGTGCCATTCTGTGGCAGCTTCCTTCTCACCCTCCACCACCCCTGAAAACCTGGATTAAGCTTCCCCAGGTTTGAGAGTTTTTCCTTAGGTCTCCCGGGCAGATCTTTCTTCCCTTTATTACTCAGTGTCTCAGGGTGTAATAGACTGCTTATCAAATCTTCTCTAGGTTGGTGTATTTATCCCTGTTCTCAAATACAGAAGAGCAGTCTCTCGCCAGCCTGTTGTTCTCTCCTCCCAGAAATGGGCGGTTACAAGAGGTTTGATGTGAGTTGAGACTTGGACTCTGGTCATCATATAAGTTTCAATCCCAGTCACCGGGAGGGGTATCTGTTTCCTCTTACGGACATCCTCTCTGGCCCAACACATGCCCGTTGGCACAGGTCCCACAAAAGGCTGCTGTGCATGCTAACACAGTGTTTTCTCTTCTTGGTTTGGATAGACTAGTGACCCTTTGCACCTCCCCTCTGTTGATTATCCACAGTTTATCCTGTCCTGGCTTAAGTGTTTGCAAGTTCTCTGCCCAATACTATTAGGTTGTGAGCTTCTTAATGGCAGAGATGGGTTTTTTTCCCCTTTCTTTACATCCCCAGCCTTTAGCAAAGTGTCTGGCCTAGAGCAGGCATTTAGGAAATGCTTATTGATTTTTGGGTGGTTAGTAAATGCAGAGGAGGAAAGGATCTCTCTATCCACTGGGCTGTTGACTATTTGACTAACATATCTGGAAGGCCAAGTAATTCCCTTCCCATTCCTGGTTCCTCATTTCCTTGGGCCTTGCCTCTGCTGATCTGTGGATAAAACCAGCACGGCAATAAGAGTGGTGATAAGGACAATAATGACGGACATTCATATTGCTCTTTCAAGTTAGCAAAGCGAAGGGAAAAGCGTTCCATGCCTTACTACACGGCTCCTCTTGTGCCAGCCTGGCCCCTCATCCAGGAAGGGCCCTGGGGACAATCACCACCATTCTTTGGAGCTGGGGCACTGGCTGGGGTCCCGTACGTGGGCTTGAGGCACCTTGACCCAGCTTCCCCTCCTACAAAGGCTCCTTGTTCCTTGGAGCCTGCGGAAGGATTGGGATCTTAATCCTAGGTGGAATTCAGCTAGTGTGTGGGATTAGTGGCTGATTATTCTCCCTCAATAGAAGCAGGAACTTCCAGGGCCTTTCTAGGGATTTTCTGGATCCCCAAAGCAGGAACTGTCTAAATAAAATCATTAAAAACCTAAGAACCCTCTCAGTAAACATAAACAAAGAAAAAGAAGCCGACAAAAAAACATAGATACTTAATTACATTGAGGGGTTGTGATTTCTTCTGTATCTTAGTCGTACATAGGAAATCAGATCAGTCTTTTTTTTTTCTTTTTTTTTTTTGGAGGGGGAGGGAAAGGCAGTTGGAGTTAAGTGACTTGCCCAAGGTCACACAGCTAGTAAGTAAGAGGCCGGATTTGAATTCAGAAAGAGGAGTCTTTCTTTCTCCAGGCCACGATTAAACTCAGACCTTCTGACTCCGCACCCCTCCTCTTGCTTCTACACCATCTAGTGTATGAGAAGGCAGAAAAAGAGGCAGATGAAGCAGACTGGCAGAGAATCAAGAGTGTAGAATTGGTAGTTTATTCAGATGGCAGGGTTTGGTGCTTCTGGAGGAGGTGAGGGAATAAGCCCCTATGTGAAGCTGAGAAGTCCTTGGGTCTCCTTTGGGCAGAAGAGAGGCACGGAAGCCTCTAGATGACTCTGGTTATTCCAAAGTAGCCTCATCCTTTGCTAACGGTCTCCCTCCCTCCCCCTTCCGTCTCCCTGATATCTCTGGGCCTCTGACGCTGGCCCCATCAGAGCTGACTCAGCTGGGCAGGGCCCAGGGCTGCTCTGTCTGCCGGCTTGGCCTTTGCAATCTAGCGCATTATCGGCTCCAGTCAGCCTTCTTTTCACCGGGCATCCTAGCTCCGAACTCCTGACTCGCCTTTCCTTGCCGTGGTCATTCATTTATTTTTGGCCAAACCCCTACAGAGACAACATTGTTGCTTTTGTTTGCTAGGGGATCTTCCCCCCTTTTCTTTCTCTCCTTGGGATCCCCTCTCTCTCTTCGGCACTAGTCTTCCTTCCCTCCTTCTTCTCTCCTCCTATTTCCTTCTCTTCAGAGGGAAAAGTAATCTTTGCTGAAGAAAGGGGGGGATCCTCAGGGGTGCTCAGGTTTACTCTGGTCCATTGTGTCCTACTCTTTCTTCCTGACCCCATTTGGAGATTTCTTGGCCAATACTGGTTTTCCATTTCCTTCTCCAGCTCATTTTACAGGTGAGGAAACTGAGGCATACAGGATTAAGTGACTTGCCCAGGGTCATACAGCTGGTAAGTAAGTGTCAGCAGTTGGATTTGAACTCAGGAAAATGAGTCTTCCTGACTGGAGGCTCAGTGCTCTATGCACTATGGTGCCCCCTAGCTGCCTACATTCTAGCCCGTACAATAGTTAAAAAAAAATGATTCTGCTCAGGAGAGTTCTTTGAAGCCAAGGATGAAATGCTATTTAAAGAGTGGCTTGTTGAGGGTCTGACTAGGGTACTTGCTTGGGAGAGCCGCCCGAACCCACAAAAGAGGGCAGGTAGGAGCAAAGGGAGGCCAATAATTAGATTAGGAGTCAGGGGATTTGGGTTCAAATCCTGACTTTTCTGCTTCTGTTTAGTTTAATACAGTAATAGTTCCTGTCCCCAAGAAGTTTATGTTCTACTGGGAGGAAACACCACATGCACAAACCAGTAAATGTGAAGAATGTACAAAACAAATCCACAGGCATTTCATTGAGGGCAGGGTGCTGAGGGTGGAGGGGGGGAGAAATGGAGCGCTAACACCTGGAAAATTAGCAAAGGTTTCTTTGAGGAAGTGGGTACGGAGCTGATCCTTGGTGAGAGTCGGAGAGTGATAAGACAGGGGCAGCTATGTGGCGAAGAAGATAGAATGCCCATCCTGGAGTTAAGAAGATCTGACTTCAAATCCAGCCTCACTTTCCCGTTTGCCTCAGTTTCCTTTTCTGTAAAATGAGCTGGAGAAGGAAATGGAAAACCACTCCTGTATCTTTGCCAAGAAGATCCCACATGGGTCACAAACAGTCGGACATGAATGAAAAACGACCAAACAGCCTCCACAAAGACAGGCTGCCTCCCCTTTTCAGGGCTTCAGTTCTGTCATCTAATAAAACGAGGGCTTTGAACTAGGATCATACGGAAGAGCAGCGTTGGAAGGGACATTAGCACCATCTATTTCTGACTCCTTTTTCAGATGAAGATATAGAAACCCATGAGAGGTCACTTAACTAGGAAGAGGCAGAGCTGGCCTTTGAACCCAGGGTTCCTGGCTCTTACTCCAGCTTTCCCATTGCACTGTGCTGACCAGATGACCTCTGATTTGGGGGGGCTTCCAAGTCCCCTGAATTCTGTGAAATATAGAGGGCTGAGAATGGACCCAGCCATTCATCCACAGCTCCCTGGGCAGAACGGGGAGAAGGAAGGAGCTAGTCTTTTATAAAGCACCTCCTGTGTGCCAGGCACTGTGCTTAGATCAGGGACTTAAGGAAATTCTCCACCACCACCACCCCCAACCTTAGTTTCCTGCCAGTAATTACTATCACCAAGGTTAAAAAAAAAAGATGAAAGAAAGTTTACAAGGCCATCTGAACCCAGACTGTGTTTAAACTCAAGTCAGCCTTACACTTCTCACTGTTAATAATTTGCCATAATAGGTCACACCCTCATGTCCTCTGTCCCCGGAGGTAATGAAAACCAGGGATGATGAAACTGGTTTAGACCCAGTGGGGCAAGAACAAATGAAGTCTCCGCTCAGGCTCCAGCTTGAGAGCAGGGATTCTTGGACAGGCTCTGCTTTGGCTGGCTCTGATGGGGCTGGGCGGAGGGCAGTCGGGGTTAGTGGGGGCCTCAGGGCGTAGAGTTTGCCTCATCCCACCCTGTCACCCCACTCCCCGGCTTTGGTTTCCTTCCTTGCCCCAGACAGGATACTTCACTAGAGATACTCTGTGATAATTTCTAAGTGGCAGTTTGGATTTCTCAGACTCTTGGTGGCTGCACAAAGGTCTCCTTGTGATGGTGGGAGGGATATCCCTTAATGGCTCTCAGAATGGAGGCAGCTTGGCTTTCAACTTCTCCCTGGAGAACACCATAGAGTTGGGGTGGGAGGGCTCTGATGTCACGTCTTTCCTCGAGCAACCTTAAGCTCCTAATGCTGTTTGCCAGCCACTCTGTGCTTTCCTGAGCTTCCACTGGCAGCTTGGGGGTGGTCAGCCTAGGCTTTGGAGCTTTGCCTTTTCTCCCACCTCCCAGGTCCAGTCAATTCCCAAGACCCATCAATTGTACCTCAGGAGCATCTCTGGTATCCATCCCTTCCTCACTCTTCCCCTGCTATAAACTCTCGTCCCCACCAGCCTGGACCAGTGAAGCAGCTTCCCTTACAGCCCTTCCTGCCTTTATGCTTTCCTCCTTCAGATCCATCCTTTGTGCCACTGCCCCAAGAATCGTCATTGCACTGTGCTCCCAAAAGCTGCCGATTGAGTAAAGTGTAGACTCTTTTATCTGGCAGGCAATTAGTAAACATTTATTAATGTTTACCATGTACTAGGCTAAGCACTGAGGATACAAAAAGAGGCAAAAGACAGTGCCTGCCCTCAAGGAGCTTACAATCTAACATGCCAACAGATATATCCAAGTAAGCTACATACAGGGTAAATAGAACTAATCAACAGGGAAGGCTGAACTGGAATTAAGAGGGGTTGGGAAAGACTTCCTATAAAAGATAGGATTTTAGTTGGGACTGAAAGGTAGGCATTCAAAGCCTTGCCTGATCTACAGCCACCCTATGTCATGTTACTCCCCTCCACGGATGGTATACGACTGCCAAACTGACTTGCTCTCCTCTCCCCTGGCACAGGGAACGTTTTCATCATCCTGTGCTTATCCACTTACTTCCCTTTCTTGTCTTCCTAAGGCCCTAGCTAGCATTAAAACTCAACTCTGATTGCCATAAGAAGCCTTCTCTAGACACCCCCTCCCCTTCGGTAATGACCCACTGTCCCTTGGGGTTCACAGTGCACTTTAATGTTCAAATGCATCCATCATATAATAGTATTACAGCTATTTTATACCCGACTAAACGACTTTCCTCAAGGGCAGGGATCTTGTCTCTTCTAAACTCTGCATCTCCCCCAGGTCCCAGGGTCATGTTTTGCACACAGTAGGCTCTTACTTGTCATTCTCTTGTAGCCCAGGTGCAAATAATCAGGAAAGGGCAGGTGACCCCAAAGTAAGGGCCAGAGATGACCTTTGTGGCTGCTTGCCTAGGGACCTCCACATACCGCGCATGAATGTGCCCACGGTGAAGCTTGTTTCTAGGAAGCTTGGTTCAGTTTTCCCGTTTGTCCTTATCGATGCTCAGTGGGCAGATGCCATTAGCAGCTAGCTCTTCACATTGCCCTCTGAGAAGTATCTATCAGCCTCTTCCAGGAGGCCCCTCCCAGATCCATTTCTGCCCTTTTCCCCAGCTGTCCAAAACAAGCCTCCCAACCCAGACTTCATGTAGGATTTCTCTAAGAGGCCTTTTGTATTTGCCTGGATTTGCATGATCAGTTCTTAACAGAGTGTCTGGCCCATCAACAGACAGACATATAGACAGACAGCTGGAGACGTTGGACATTGAAATCCAAGCAAACAAGACTGTCCATGTAAGTCCTCCATAAATGTTTAAGTGAAAACGTTCAATCTGGAATGTTGTGTTTTAGTCGTGTGTGTGTGTCTGTGTGTGTGTGTGTCTTTGTGTGTGTGTGTCTGTGTGTCTGTGTGTGTGTGTGTCTTTGTGTGTGTGTGTCTGTGTGTCTGTATGTGTGTCTGTGTCTGTGTGTCTGTCGGTCTCTTTTCCCCCTCTTGGTAGGTTAAGGCCCATGAGACATCAGGTCTAAACTTCCTCTCTCCTATAGGGCCTACCATGGTGTTCTGCACACAGGTGTTGAATTAATGGTTGATGCAGGAATGGTTGAATCTGGGAAAGGGGAGATTTAGAATTTTCCACCTGGGCTCTGTGCTTGTCTAGAGATTTGATGACAAACTGGGAAGAATAGAAAATTTCAAGAAAAAGGAGTTTGAATGTTTATTGTACATTTTTTCCCCCTTGTGTGTGTGTGTGTGTCTCCATCCATGTAAGTGTGCACCCTTAGAAGAGCAAAATGTCCCTTTCCCCTGAGCCTTAGCATCTCCACACTCGTTCTTCAGAAGGCTGTGAAAGTGAATTGGATGCTAGTGAAGGCAGCAGCTGTGTGGGCGCCCTCATCCCCTTACCCTCAGAGCACACTTTCCCCAGGACCAAAAATCCCTCTGCTGTGCCCACCTGTAACTCTGCTTCCATTTCTGCTTTCTTCTCTGTGTGTGAGAGGATCAGGCACGGGCTGCTCTGATGTCTACTTCCCTACAAAGATGGGGATGTTGCCCAACCAGGGCAGGGATTGCTCTGACTGGCAAAGCCCTTTGAGGATTCTCAGGCATGTGGATGGATTTTTTGGGGGTGATTGGGGGTGATGGGTGGGGCAATTCAGCTCTGTGGACAAGGAGAGATTTACCAGGTAGCTTGGAAGGATGGAGTGGCCTGTGCATTTGGAGTTAGGATTCATTGTTCAGTCATTTCTCAGTTATATCCTGGAGTTTGTGACCCCATTTGGGGTTTTCTTAGCAGAAACACCGAAGTCGTTTGCCATTTCCTCCTCTAGCTCATTACAGTTCAGGAAACTAAGGCAAACAGGGTTAAGTGACTTGCCCAGGGTCACACAGCTAGTAAATGTCTGAGGCCGGATTTGAACTCGGGAAGATGAGTCTTCCTGACTCCCCGATCAGCTCTCTATGCATTTATGACGCTCCCTTAGCTCTGCCCCTTGGAGTCAGAACACCTGCTTTAAACTCTGGGTCTGTGAGTACGGGCAGCTCATTTTACTTTCTGAGGTCTCAGCTTACTCATTTCTAGACTGAAGAGCACTAAGGTTCCTTCTGGATGGAGTCCTAACGTCTTACAAGCCTTTCCACAATGGGTTACATTTTTAGTTTGTACTGGTGTTCTTACTGGCTTAGAAAGTGAGTTCCTTGAGGCAGGAACTCTGCCTTGGCGCACAGGTGCTTTCTCTTGATTGATGCAATCTTTTCATGCCTAGACCTTGTTTCCTTTTTTTTTTTAAGGTTTTTTGTGAAAAAAAATTTTTTTTAAGCATCAATGAAACTTTCCCAAATCCTGCACCAATAAAACTGTCCCTTATAACAAAGAAGCAAAGCAAATGGGCAGGTGGATTATATCTGACAGTGTACACCTCCTCTCACACTGTTAGTCCTTCCCAGCCCCTTCATCAAGAGGAAAGAGGTGTCCCTCCAGCAAAAGTTTTTATCCTGTCGACGCTTTGCGGTGTTGTTTCCCTCTGCATTTTGGTGTTGTTTTCTTGGTACTGTTTTGATTTACAATCAGTATTTACAACCCGACTAGGAAATTCTGGGGCTGGAGTCAAGAAGACCTGAGTTCAAGTCCAGCCCCAGTAAGTCACTTTACCTCTGTTTCCTCATCTATAAAATGGAGAGGTTAATAGCACCTATGTCACAGGGTTGTTGTTGTTGTTGTTGTTGTAAGGATTAAATAAAATAATATTTGTATAGAGCTCCTAGCATTGTGTGGGGCGCATAGTAGGTACTATATCAAAATGTGTATTCCCTTCCCTTCTCTCATACATTCACGTATCATAATTTGTTGGACTATTCCTCAATTCATGAACACATCCTTTGCCACTATTTTTTTTGCTACTACAAAAAAAAATTTCCGTGAATATTTTTATATTTTCGATCTTTAACCACCTAGAGGTAAATGCCCAGCAATAGTGTTGTTGGATCAAAGGGTATGAAAAATTAAGTCACTTTAAAAAGTATTTTTATTTAAATATTTTTAAAATTTTTATTTATTTATTTTTTAAATTTCTAATCCTATAGCCTGTCTTCATGACACTACCGTCACATAACTGATCCTTGATTGAGGGCTGGGATTCCTCAGTGAGAAACATTTCCATCTTTCTATTTCATTTGCTTGGGTGTAAATGAGCTCTCATGAGGTGTGTGTGGAAGATAGTTTTAAGATTCATCAGATGAAAACAGAAAATAGTTCTCAGTGAAATGAATTTGTCTGTAGATAAAAGCCCTTTCCAGTGTATTCCAAATGAGAGTGCCCTGTCTGAGGACTACAGATAAATTTCTAACCCCGTGAGGGTCTGAGCTGAGTGACAGATCCAGGGCAACGTGGTGCCTTAGAATTTCCTTGAGTTGTCCAAAGCAGCTGACAAGCTACCTGGCACAGAGTAGGTGTTCTCAGTCAATATTTGTGGATTGATATGCTGGTTTCCTAAACTATGGGATGGACTTGGCAAGTCAGTGACCAACCAAGGGCAACCCTGGGATGAGCTGATTGCTGTAAAGCTTAGACATTTGTTTAGACTGCAAAGCTCTAACTGCTTGGGAGGGGCAATTAAGTCTGGTATGATAACATTTAGGACTTCAGTGAATTGTGGTTTGTGAGTTAGAAGCATAATAGTGTTTGTTGTGTTGGTAATACTTTAACTCAAAAAATGACAGCGTTTTTCTTGGGAGTAGATGGGAGAGATTTCAGGAAAAGGTAACTAACTTCTCATTATTCAGGATATTAATATGATTTAGAAGTAATTTAAAAGTTCTTTTTGGCTTTAGAGTGATGGGGGTCAACAACTCTATTCATTCCAGTGAGATGGAAGACAACTGGGCCTTAACATCTGCCCTGGTTCTGTACCCTGCAAAGCCTGTACTGCCATATTGACTCAACCTAAGGCCCCTGGACCTTGCCATCTGCCACTCCACTGCCCCCTTTATACTTACGGGATTTGCTGTCCATACTGTAGCTGAATTTCCTTTTTCCTCAGTTAGGATGTGAGCTCCTTGCAAGAAGGGTCTAGGTTGACCATTTCTGTTTCTCTCTTACCATTCGACACACAGCACTTAATAAATGCTTTTTCATTCATTCACTAGTCTTATGAATTAAATTAACCTTTAAAATAGTTATCCAAAGAATTCAAAGACATAATTTAAGGGTCTGACTTTGTTGGTGTGGTAATCCCTTCATCCACCTCCCTTCTTAATATAGAGCAGTGGTTCTCAACCCGTGGGTTATGTTCAGTTTGTAACAATGAAAATACATCCTGCATATCAGATTCATAACAGTAGCAAAATTACAGTTATGAAGTAGCAATGAAAATAATTTGATGGTTGGGGGAGTCACCACAACATGAGGAACTGTATTAAAGGGTCATGGCATTAGGAAGGTTGAGAACCACTGATGTAGAGGATAATCTTTATGAGTAGCTAGCTGTAGCTGAGAAAAAATAATTACCCTGCAGCCAAACTGGTGATAAGCATCAATAACTCAGCTAGGTTAGTGCCTGCAAGATTGCCTCCCACTTACCCTGTACATGTTGTTTGGACGGAGTTATATACATATTTTTCACCTTCTAGAATATAAGCTCTATGAAGGCAGGAACCAGGTTTTTGCCTTTCTGTAATAAATCCTCGTTGACTCCCTGATTAGTTTTTGGACAACAGACCAAGTTGTAGTCTGTATCTCTAGTCAGTGCATTGTGGAGCCTGTACTCAAAGCCTTTCCAGCATAGTCATGCCCTTCAGAATGAGATTCAGTGCTGCAATGACATGCAAGCTAGCAGCAGCAAAATGGTAGGGTGGATTGAGCACCAGACTTGGAGGCAATGAAGACCTGAGTTCATATCCTATTTCAGACACTTACTAGCTTATGGGGCTGTTGTGAAGATGAAATGTTATGACATGTAAAGGGATCTGCTCATTTTAAAGTGCCTTTTAAATTTTGGTTATTGTTGTTATTTTTTCTGTAAATGTGAAAAAGAGGAAAAAAGGCTAGGGGTGGGAATTGGAGGATGGCAGATTTTTTTTTTGGCCACTGTTATAGGTTAGATTAAACATCATTGATGATGATGCTGATGCCTGGGTCTCCCTATCTCCTCTAGGCTAGAAGTGCAGCAGTCCCATTTGTAATCCCATAATGATTGGCATGGAAAGTTCTGTTTTCCCATCTGAACTGGTTCATCCCTCCTTGGGCAGCCTGGCCCTCCCCCCATATTGATGCCAGACTTAGTGAAAATACCTGATCCAGCCTACTTCGTGTCAGAGCTCCCAAACTCAATCGATCAGCCAGCCTCAGCCTCCTGAGCAGCAGGGAAAGATTGTAAACTCATGGGGAGCAGGGGCCTTCTCCTTGTGCTCACCTCTGTATCCCCCACAGCCTATAGGCCTTGAGCTTTGCAATAAAGGTTTGTTGAAGGATCAGAATAGCAACTGAGCCAGTCAGTGCCTGCTGATCCCCTTCCTCAACTGTTTATTTTGATTAAGGAGGAGACTGGCAGTGTGTGGCTGTAGGAATTCCCAAATCCAGGGAGGTCTGCCTGGGTTGTGAGTTTTCAGGGCTTTAAGTGTTATAGGTGCTTGAGAAATGTTTGTTAAATGGAATTAAATTGTCTCCAAAGGAGCAGCTCTGTCTTCCTTCTAGAGCTGAATTTCGTTTGGTTAGGCTTTGGTTGAGGTTTGCCACTCACAGGGGCTCATTTCAGGGCAGGTGAAATTAGACTATACTTTGTTGTCATTATTAGTATTTCAGAGTTTCCTAAAGCAGTTAAAAACTGTATTCTAACTTGTTATCGTTCACCCTCCCAAGGACTGCTGACATGTTTGAATAGGTGAAGGATGGAACCTCCGTGGGCTGCTACCTTGAGTTTATGTATTTTAAAAGGGAGAAGGAAATTGGGGTTGTTTTTATATGCTCCATCAGGGACTTGTCAGAGGCTAATGTACCAGGGAAGG
This sequence comes from Pseudochirops corinnae, assembly GCA_028646515.1. NCBI lineage: Eukaryota > Metazoa > Chordata > Mammalia > Diprotodontia > Pseudocheiridae > Pseudochirops > Pseudochirops corinnae. The sequence goes on along the minus strand of CM053585.1, from coordinate 34,962,146 downwards.
GCGAGGAAGAGAAGAAATTCAATTAGTCTCTGAACTCACTGTATTGACAGGGCTGGATTGTGTGACCGCTCTTGGGGTGGTCTGAACCCAGTGAAGAAAGTCTGGGAACACTGTCTGCACTTACCCCAGGCCTAGGAATTGAGGATCTCAAAGCTTCCTCCTTCCGCTTTAAATCCTCTCTGAGATCACTTAGTCACCTGCTGGTTTGCTCAGAGGCAGTTCTGGCTGAATTTAGATGAGGGCTTTCCCTCTCTCTCGGCCTCAGTTTCCTCATATAGACAGAAGATGAGAGGTTTGAACTAGTGTATATTTAAAGCCTCTTCCCACCTCTTTAAAAATCCATGAATAGGGGGTGGTTAGATGGTGCAGTGAATAGAGCACTGGCTCTGGAGTCAGGAGGACCTGAGTTCAAATCCTGCCTCACACCTACTAGCTGTGTGACCTTGGGCAACCCTAATTGCCCTTCCTTCCCCCCTCCAAAAACAAAAAGAAAAAAAAAATAATCGATGAATAAATGGAAAGCTTCCTCTCCATAGGTTGCCAGATCACCTGTGCTTGAATTAGATCTGCATTCTTCTATCAATTAATCAACAACCATTACTAAGGACTGTTTTGTGCCTGAGAGCTGTGCTGGGCACTGGGGCACAAGGTTAAAAACAAAAGGTCCCTCAATTCTTTTATTTTTATTGGGGGAGTCAACCGATACATATTGAAATATCTATGAAATAAACTTATACAGAATAATCCACAATAATTTTCAGAGTTGTTAGGGAGGGCTGTAGCTGAAGAATTAGACCCTTTGCCACCTCTAGGGGAGGCTTCCTGCATCACTCACTGAATATAGGGAGCTTCAGTGAACCTAATTAAGGTACCTAATTAAGGTAGTAGTTTTTATTCACACAACTCTTTGTGGCATGTACATAGGTCTCTCCAGACAGCTGAGGAAGATGAGGGCATTGCCCTGGCTAGGTTCACACCACTACCTGGTACAGCAAGCACAGGCTATAATTCTGCTGCCTGGGGTCAGACCATGGGCACTGCAAGAGCAAGAATTCAGGGACCTTACTTTTCTATATGAAATGTTCTGAACATTCCCAGGGTCACCAACAAGCATGGAAATGAGCATTGAATCCATGGGAGCTAATGAGATTAACAAGAGAGAGAGCCCTTTTGGGGATGGTCACAGTACTTATGATATGAGATGAAAATCCAGCAGAGGAAACTGAGAAGGAGCAGTTTGGAAGGAAGAGAACCCAGAGAGAGCAATCTCCCAAAATCCTAGAGAGGAGAAAGTATCTAGGAGGGGAAGACACTCAGCAATGCCAGATATCTCAGAGAGAGTCCAAAGTGTCCATACTTTGACTCAGAAATTCCACTGCTAAGCAGAAGTGTGTACCTCAAGGAGCTTAATGACAAAAAGAAAGGCCTCCTATCCTCCAAAATATTTTTTGCAACATTCTTGGTAGCAAACAACAGAAAACAAAAGCAGATACCCACTGATTGAGGAATAAACAAATTGTGGTACAATGTATATAATGGAATATTATTGTACTATAAGGAGATAATTTAAAAATACAGAGAAGCATGGACTGACTTAGATGAACTGAGGCAAGATAAGATATGTAGGATGGGAAAACAACATGAACAGTGACGACAGCCCCTGAAAAAGAAAGAACAACAAAACGATTGAACCTGAATGCCTTGAAATGATAACAAGTAAACCTGGTTCCAGAGAAGAGGCTTTCTTAATCCAGAGGTGGGGGCCGCAGGTGGGGAATGCTGCATACGAGTCAGTCTCTTTTGGCATGTTGGTTAGCTTTACTCAACTTTTTTCCTTCCTCTTTTTTATTCTTTATTATAATGGATGGCTTTATGGGAGATGGTGGGAAGAGAAATGCAACAGGAAATACAGATCAGTCAGCAAGCATTTATTAAGCCCTTACTGTGTTCAGGCTCTGTGCTAAGCACTAGGGGTGCAAAGAAAGGCAAAAGACAGTCCCTGCCCTGGAGGAGATCACAATGTAATTAATCCGGGAGACAACTTGCAGATAGCTGGGAACAAACAGGTTACATACAGGATGCGTGGGAGATGATCCTCAGGGAGAATGCAGCTCCATTAAGGTGGATTGGGGAAGGCTGCCTGTAGAAGGTAGGATTTCTGCTGAGATTTGCTTTTACTCCACCATCTTGGTTCCAACCCCCCTCTGCTGAGATTTTAAGGGAGCCCACAGGTAGAGAATTGCAGGTTTGAAGGACAGCCTCAAGTGTGTCTGCCCAGAGTTGAGAAACAAGGCTCTTATGTAAAGAATAGCAAAGGAACAGATGTCCCTGTACAGCCGAGTATGTGGGGAAAGGGAAATAAGGAGATGGACCTTCCCCTCATCTTCCTTTTCTCCCTGAAACATATATAACACCAGCTTCCTCAGAGGCTATAGTCATTGTTACTGTAACTTTGAGAGGGGAAGGTTTCAGGGGAAAGAATGAGTTCAGTTTTGAGGCATGTTGAGTTTAAGCAGTATATAGGACCTCCAGTCCAACATGGCCAGTAGGTAGTTGGAGACACAAGTCTGGAGGTCAGGGAGAGGTTAGGCCTATGTAAGTAGATTTGAGAATTGTCAGCATAGAATTGAATGCATGGAAGCTGATGAGATCACCAAATAAAATAGTACTGAGGGAGAAGAGGGCCCAGGACAGGCCCATGGGGGATACTGCTCATTAGTGAGCTTGGTTTCCATGAAGATCCAGTGAAAGAGACTGAGAAGGAATGGTCAGAAGGGTATGAGGAGAACCAGGAGAGAGCTGGGTCACAGAAATCTAGAGAGCAGAGTACAAAGGCAAAGAGGGTGATTGATGGACAGTGTCAAAGGCTGCAGAGAGGTCAAGAAGGATGAGGACTGTGAAAAGGCCATTGGATTTGGCAATTAGGAGGTTGTTAAGTACTTTGGAGAGAGCAGTTTCAGTTGAATGATGAGGTGGGAAGCCGGATTCTGTAGAAAATTAAGGAGAGTGAGAGGAAAGGAAGTAAAAACCTCATTTCTAGATCACTTTCTCAAAGAATTTATCCTCCAAAGGGAGGAGAGATGAAGGACGTCAGCTAAGTTGGGGGCGGATGAATCAATCAGGTGTGGATTTTGGAGGATGGGAAAGTCCTGGGGATTGTGTAGGTGATGAGGAAGTAGCCAGTGGACAGGGAGAGATGGAAGATGGGGGAAAGAGAGGCAATCGGCTAGAGAAACAGGAGAGAAGGGATCGCTTTTGCCATGGCAAGGAGGGGTGGATGTAAGGAGCCATGTCAGAGCCATGGGAGATGGAGAGAGAGCTCTCAGTGAAGGGCTGCCATTTTTTCAGTACAATAATGAGGCAAGATGATAGAAAGATAAGGCAGTCGGACAGCAGAAATATCAATAAAGTTGAATTTAAAAAAAGATCGTTAGTAACTTGGAAATAACGAGGTCAGAAGCCGGATTGCAGAGGATTGAGGCGAGAGTAAGAGGGAAGGAAGTGAAAGCAGCTAGTGTAGCAGGCTTTTTCAGACACCCACATCCATTTGTTATTATTATTATCCCTTGGTGTTATCTTTGTAAATATTTTGCATTTACTTATCTGTGTATACATTGTTTCCCTCTCTATTGCCTCTAGGGTAAAATGTAAGCTCCTCTGTTGGGTATCTATAGCCCTTCAGAACTGGGCTACCTTTCCTGACTTTGTCTGTATTACTGTTCTTCCCGAATGTAGTGCCTGGACAAATTCTTCTTCCTTTTTCTCCTTCGCTATTTGCCCTCTCCATCTCCTTAATGCTGGCTGTGCCCTCTGCCTCATCAGATCCCTTGTTTCCTTCCATACCCTGCTCTAGACCCATGGAAACCTTTCCTGATCTCTTGTCTCCCCCCCCTTTCCTTCCTTCCAGGCCAGTGGTCTTTACGTTGTTTAAGCTTGTTTGCATGTGTGTTGTTTCCTCCATTGAATCCTAGCTTCCTGAGGACAGGGATGGTTTCTTTTCTTGCCTTTCTGTTCTTCAGTGCCTAGCACCCGGAGACCCTGGGTAAGCACTTAATAAATGCCCGTGGAATGGCCTTTGTTCTTCTGCCCTCCTCAGGGTCACCCTCTGTGGTTTCTTCCCTTTCTCCTCACTTTCTCCTTGGTGGGTGGGTTGGGTGGATGTGGTTTTGTTGATTGTGTCCCATTGTCTTGTCTTCCCTCACTGGCAGTTAGGAAGCCCTAGTAGGAGAAATCCTAAAGTTGTTGGCATGTTAAAAGTCTAATTTGCACATGATTTTGCATTAATTTGCATGTTATTTGCTTTGTCAAAATGCCTAGAAATCCCACCTCCACCCTTCCTTGCTTCCAGCTCCTCCTCTCAGCTGTTATGCTATGGAGACCCAGTGTTTCTGGGATCTGTGACTTTGGCAGTCCTGGAGCTCCCTTCCCCCATTGCAGGAGCTCAGTTCCTTTGTGACTTGGTTTCTGTTGTTGTTCAGTGGTTTCAGTCACGTCTCACTCTCTCTGACCCCATCCGACGTTTTCTTGGCAGAGATACTGGAGCGGTTTGCACTTTCCTTCTCCAGCTCATTTCACAGACGAGGAAACTGAGGGAAAAAGAGGTTAAGTGACTTGCCCAGGGTCATACAGTTAGTAAGCGTCTGAGACTGCATTTGAATCCAGGTTTTCTCAACTCCAAGCCTAGGTTTCTATCCACTGAGCCACCAATTTGTGTTTATTTTGTATGTATCTTGTATTTACTTGTCTGTGTACATGGAATGCAAACTCTTTAAAGGGAGGGACTATCGCATTTTTGTCTTTGAATCCCTAGCTTCTGGGACAGTGAGGCACAGCTAGGAGGTGTTTAATGAGCGCTTTCTTAATTAAACTAAATTTGACTCAGCTTGATGTGAGGTATCTCCCCTTGCGCCCATTTACCAGCTGCTTTCCTGAGCTCTCAAATCGTTCTATCCCTGGGCTAGTGACCTGAGCTGGTGTGTGTGTGTGTGTGTGTGTGTGTGTGTGTGTGTGTGTGTGTGTACACATATATACATACATACATATATATATTTCTGATGCTCTTTTAAAAAGTCTTGTTTTATCACTTTTGATTGACTTCCCCACCCTGTCTAAGCAGAATAAATCAACACAAAGATCATGTCCAACAACATATGCCTCTTCTGTGCTTGTAACCCCCCGGCAGGCTGGCTCTGTGAAGTCAGCAGTTCAGTGAAGTCATGCTTGATCATCGTATTATTTAAAGTTATTTTCCTTTACATTGTTTTGCTCATTGTGTGAATCATTCCCCTGGTTCTTTGTACTTCATTCTGCATCCGTTCACATAAATCCTCCCAAATTTTTCTGAATTCCTCACACTCACCATTCCTCAGGACATAGTAATACTACGATGCTGTTCCCCAGTTGATAAGCACCCCCACTTTGCTTCTAGTGAGAAGGCATATGTAGGTATTTGAGGTAAAATTACTCAAATGATTAGGGCAGTAACCCCAATCTTCATCTTCACTCAACCACCCAAGGGAAGAGACAAAGATTCGATTAAACTCAACAGACATTTTTTAAGCCCTACCATGTTCCAAGCACTGTGGAAACACTATGCAAAAAGGCAAAACCCCCCAAATCAGTCCTCCCATCAAGGAACTTATGGTCTCCATTTTGCTGGAATTAATTTTCCGAGTCCCCTGAAGTTAGGTCTCACCAATTTGAGTGCACACACACCAATTTTCCTTCTGTTTTTGTTTCCTCTAGTAATAATAACTTGCATTTATAGACTATCCTAAGGGTTTGTTTTTTTTTAAATAAGACTTATCCTTTACAGTGGCTCCGTGGTGGAATTGAGTAGTATGATTGAGATAATTGAGGCTGAGAAAGGTTAACTGGCTTATAGCTCAGCAAGTGTCAGAGCTCAGATTCCAGCCCAGGGTTCTCCGGACTCCCGAGTTCAACATTGCCTTTACTGTATTACAACACATTGCCTCTCAGTCCATCAACAAGCATTTATTAAGTACCGACTTTGTACCAGGCACTGGAGATACAGATATAAACAATGAAATAATTTCTACTGTCAAGGAGATTAAATTATATTAGGGGAGACCACAGGCACCTCTATAGGTACATACAGTAAAAATATAGGCAGTTTAGAGTTGAGGGTGGGGGAAGGACAGTGATGCTGGAACTGCATCTGGAAGGAAGGAAGGAAGGAGAGCTTTCCAGGCATGTAGGACAAGCATAGAAGGTTTGTAGACACCATTTCATGGCGGGAGGAGGGGTAAGGAGAGAGTGTTTTCAGCCAGGAGAAATGTCTTAATTATTTCCAACACTCCAAAGCCCAGGAAGTCCTAAAAGAGTTTCTTCATCCATTTGCATCTGTAGAATTTCAGCCTGTGTAGTAATCACATTGCTTCTAGTTTGGAAATAATGAATTGAGAAAACTGTTACTTATGAATAAGCCAGGCTTACAATTCTGTATTTGGATGAAGCTCTCATTCTGACAGGTTCTAGGTAGCAGCATAGAAGGCTGATAGGCAGTGTGTCATCAGGAACACCATTCAAGTCCTACTGGAAAGGTTTTCTTCTGGAACACTCTCCAACCCCCAAGGGCCTTATCTCTATCATTCTTCTCCCCTCCCTTCTCCTGTTGCATCAAAACCTGACCTCAGATGGAAATGAATAATAAGATGTAAAAATGTAAGAATTATCTGCTTCCTTCAAGACTCTGCTCAAAGGCCACCAACTGTTGCTGGTATTTCCCAATTTCCTAATTCCTAGTACCCCCCTCATTAAGGTTATCTTATATTTTGAGGGGTCATTTAACTTACATATGTGTATATGTATGTTTGTAAAAGGTAGATGGACTGTCTACATAGAACCTTATACCTCTCACTTGAGCATTCAGAGACCTGGACTGGTTTGCTCATCTCAAGTTACACTCACACTTTGCAGGTCTAGTTTTCCAGAGAGGGACCACCCAGAAATTACATTTAAATTCTCCCTGGGTCCTAGATGTAACCATGTTATGAGAGAATAGTCTTTCCCTACTCACTACTTTAGTTCTCAATTGAGCCTCCACTAATGTATTTCAATATTTACATAAACCATCTATTTACTATGATGTGATTTTAATTTGAAACTGAGCTATTTACTTAGCAGTAAAACAAAACAAATAATATCATATATTCATATACTGAAGCAAATGGGTGAATAATAAATACATTACAATTCATGCATAAGCCTAGGTCACACTCTCCCATCAATACATTTAGTGTTTGTGGCGGTGAATGGCTGCATACCTACTGAAATCTGCCAGTGAGGTACATGAATGAGGAAAACCTATGTGTTGAGGGTAAGTGACAACTCTGAAACTATACACTTTGATGTCTTCTTTCTGTCCCAGGAGTTATTCATGAAAGTTTCTTGAGTTCCTTGATTTTTGGGTTGAGCAGAGACTCCTTTAGTACTAAGCTGGTCAGTCAGTCCTCTGGGTGGCTTCTCTGAAATCTGTCCTTTCATTGATTTGTCTTATCTATCTGGATTCAGATGATGAATCCTCTCTGGGAATAACACCACCTTAGCTTATGTCCAGTAATCAAATTCTCATCCTCTGTCAATAATCAGATAAACTACCTTTGTCCCATCAGAGAACAGTTCTTATATTCTTCTTTATCAATTATCATTTCAAGGTGAGCAGTAATTATCTCAGAACTCTGAGTCAGAGAGTGACTTTCTTTTAGAACTAAGTTAAGGGGGACTGATTAACTCAACAACAAATTATTCCATTATAAAAAGCAGTGCGCTCTCTCTCTCTCTCTCTCTCTCTCTCTCTCTCTCTCTCTCTGTGTCTCTGTGTCTCTGTGTCTCTGTGTCTCTCTCTCTCTGTCTTTCTCCCTCCCTCCCTCCGTCTGTGTGTGTGTGTGTGTGTGCATGCGCACATATACCCATAAACATATATATACATATATACATATATATATATTTATATAGTTTTATTTTGTGTTAGTCATTTTCCAGTCATGTCTGACTCTTCATGACCCTGTTTGGGGTTTTCTTGGCAAAGATACTGGAGTGGTTTGTCATTTCCTTCTCCAGCTCATTTTACAGATGAGGAAACTGAGGCAAACAGAGAGTATGTGATTTGTATAGGGTCACACAGCTAGGAATGTCTGAGGCTGCATTTGAACTCAGGTCTTCCTGACTCCAGCTTTGGAAGTCTATCCATTGTTCCACATAGCTGCCCCAAGCATTTATTAAGCACTTCTTATGAGCCAGGCACCAAATTAAGTATTAGGGATGCAAAGAAAGAAAAAATACCTGCTCTTAAGGGGGTCACATTTTAATGGGAGAGAAGGAAAGAAGTTGGCATTTCTATAATGCCTACTATGTGCCAGCCACTGTGCTGAATGCTTTTTTTTTTTAAACAAATGTTGTCTCATTGGTTCTCACAACTCTGAGGTGAGAGCTTTTATCATCTCTCCCTATTTTACAGTCCAGGAGACTGAGGCAAACAGATGAAGTGATTTGCCTAGGGTCACCCAGCTAGAAATTATCTGAGGGCAGATTTGAACTCAAGTCTTCCTAATTCCAAGCCCCACACACTCTACTGTACCACCTACCTGCCTGAAAACACACAAGTAATTATGTCCATATGGAATAAGGTGGTGGTGATGTTTGTCTTCTGTCCTTGAAGAGGACCAATGACATCAGGAAAGTGTTGTCTTGACTTGCACTGTGAATTGGATTTAAGTGTAAATGAAAGCTAACCTTAGAGGAAGGGAGGAGGAAGCCTCAAAGGCCTCTTGCAGAAGGTCAAATGTGAGCTGAGTTTTAAAAGAAGTCAGGGAAGGAGGGGAGGAGTGGAGCATTCCAGGCATGGGATCAGCCATTGGAGAACCATGGAGCTGGGACCATCTTGGTCAAGAAACAGTGTTGGCTTATAGAAAAGGTAGAAAGGAATAAACTAACAAGCCTGGGAATGTGGGAGGGGGTTATAAGAAGGCTTTTTCAAAGTCAACAGAAGATGTCATTCCAGAGCCTTAGCAAGAGTGCTAGGCCAGATTTGCTTCCCTGAATCAACCCATCAGTTGATTGACCTCAGATAACTTGTTGATACTGCATGGGGAAGGGATATTTGTGGGCAGGGTATATTGTTTTTCCTTTTTTCCTTTTCAGCAGTGTTTTTCCAGGCCCGATGAGCACTTAGTAAGCAGCCAAGACATTGTATGGGGCTCAGACATGCCTCCCGGTCCTGATGTGACAGACAAATTGCAGGGGTGCAGAAACATTTGGGGGGCTGACAGGAGCCTTGGGGCAGGGGCAGAGCTGGGGGTGGGGTGGGTGCAGGCACTGAACAATGGAATCCACACTCAGGCAGCCCCCTTCCCCCAGAGTCTCCCCACTCATTCCTGGAAGCCGTGGAATGCAGTCCCTCCAGCCTGTGCTGAGGGAGCCAGGTAACCAACGCACTGAGGGCTGGGACTTCTCCATTCCCTAGCTCTTGTGCATTCACACTCCAGCCAGCTGTGTGAACTGAGCAGGACCAACACTGTCCATCCCCTCCTGCTCTTATTAAAATTCCTTCTTGCAGGTGACCTGACTCATTTGATACCTATTGGGACCAAATACAAATTCCTCTGTTTGGCATTTAAAGACCTTTGAGCCCAGACCCCAGACCCAGTCTGCCTTTCCATTAATTATTCCTCTTCCTGCACTCCTCAGTCGGCCAAATGGACTTCTTGGTGTTCTTCATACATGGCCTCCCATCCCTCACCTCTTACCCTTTACCTGTGTCCCTTTTGCCTCGAATGTTCTTCCTGTCCACCCTTGGAATTCCTTCTTTCCTTCCCTCGACTCAAGCCACACTTCTCTAAAAGGCCTCTTGGGACCCTCTTACCAGCCAGGTCCCCAATTCTCATGAATGTGTTTTGTGTCAGAGAGGTGGCATGACGTGTCTATAAGGTCCTGCTCCTGAGGATGCAGATGGGCTGGGGGAGCTCCGCTGAACTTCTCAGAGCTCTAAGGTAGAGATGGCCCCCACACTCCAGAGAACCAGATTGATGTGTACCTGGGAATACTTAACAAAACAGATAGAAATGCAATAAAACATAGATTCCATTCCATTTTTTTGTTCTAACTATATTTTTATTTCCGATTCTTGAGCCCTCATCAACCTTTTATATTTTTTATTTTATTTTTTAAAAATTTGTTTATTTACTTTTAGTTTACAAGATTCAGTTCCAGAATCCCTTGAGTTTCAAATTTTCTCCCCTCCCTGTCCCCCCCACCCCCACCCACCATGGCGGCATGCAGTCAAGTATAGGATCTGCAAATACTTTTCACATTAGTCTGGTTGTATAGAAGGGTTGTAACCGATGGAGTGAACAATGGGAAAGAGGAAACAAAACCAAACATGGAAAAGAGCGATAGCATATAGATTGCTTCAGTCTCCATTTAAACTCTGTTCTTTCTAGATCTTTCTCTGAATGTAGACATCTCCTTCCATCCTGAGACTTGTAGAGTTGTCTTATACCTGTGTGTTGCTGAGAAGAGTCCGGTTTATCAAAGTTGGTCGTCACACATACGACGTGTCTGTGATTGTGTACAAGTTTTAAGTCATTCTGCTCTTCTCACTTAGCAACAGTTTGTATAAGCCTCTCCAGGTAAATATGAAGTCCATCTGCTCCTCATTTCTTATAGCACAACAGTATTCCATAACATTCATATACCACAACTTGTTTAGCCATTTCCCAGTTGCTGGGCATCCCCTTAATGTCCAGTTTTTTGCCATCACAAAGAGAGCTGTAATGAATATTTTTGTACATATGGGTCTTCCGATTCCATTCCATTTTAAAACTAAGTCACCATGCAGCCAGCAGGGATCCTTATGTCCAGATTAGTTTCTATTTGAGTTTGATCACCCCTCTCTGGAGTCAGCTGGTAGAAGAATTGTTCTCTGTTCCCATTGAAATCACAAGTCCAGTCCTTACCCCCTCTATTTTCTATATGTCTATGTTGTCTCCTGATAGAGGAGGGAAGACTTTTTCATTTTTGTCTTTGTTACACCAGCACCTAGTAGGTGCTTAATAAATGTATTGAATGATTGACTGGAGTCAGAAAGACTTGAGTTCAAATCTGGCCTTAGACATTTACTAGCTGTGTAACCCTAGGCAAGTCACTTAACCCTGTTTACTTCAGTTTCCTCATCTGTAAAATGAGCTGGAGCAGGAAATGGCAAACCACTCCAGTATCTTTGTCAAGAAAACCCCAAATGAGGTCATAAAGGTCATAAAGAGTCGGACATAAATGAAAAGTGACTGAACAACAGTTCTGCCTCTCCGCCCGTGTCATTAATGTTGGTAGAATGTAAGCTCTTTAAGGTCTGAGATTGCTTTGGTCTCACCTTTTTGTTCCAACACCGGGCGCACGGTAGACTCCAAATGCTTGTGCCAAGCAGCATGTAGAGCAGAGTTACATGGACTTGGCCACTAACATGCACCACCCTAGACTCAAGATACCTCAGTGTTCCCTTGAAGCTCCAGGGGTGAGGTTAGGACATTTTTTTTAGTTGCATATGGTGAGGACTAAACCATTGATTCCCCTCCCAGATGGAAAGCATAAACAGCCTCAAGAAGGGCTTGGAGAAAGTCACAGATGACAGACCCATAATGAGTTGTTAAGAGAAGCTAGGATGTTTGGGGCATGTCTCTAACCTCTAGCAAGAGATCAGTAAATATTTATCCGGGGAATGAATGAATGAATGATCTCACAGGGCCAACGGGGCCCTCTGTCCTAGAGGCTGTCTTGGCTGGACTGGTCCTGGAAAAGTGTGTGTGGTGTGTGTGTGTGTGTGTGTGTGTGAGTGTGAGTGTGTGAATTATCTTCTGGCTGGGGTGAGATTCTAAGAGGAGGCTGGAAGATGGTCTCTGCAAGGGAGACAAGATGCAGAGGTTCGTTATGGGTCCTTGGACGCATTTTTCCTCCTTCCCCTAAAGGTTTTTCTGTTTTGGTCAGGCTGGCTTTGGGGCCCCAGCCCTGTCTGCTAGGAGAGCTCCTCTCCCTGCAACCTTGGTTACTCTAACCTTTCTTTGACCCTGGCCCCTTGTTCCCATCACCCATCCCTCCCTCCCTCCCCCTTTGGGCAGACACACACACTGTGTTCTTTCCAGGGAGATGTCAGAATGCATTTGAACAGTGGGGTGGCCAGGGGTCAGTTTGAATGAATGACTGATTAAAAAATTGACGAGGTGCCTTCTTGCTGACCAGCACTGTGCTAAGTGCTGGGAACGTGCAGAGAAAAGCAAGCTGGCCCCTGCCCTGAGGGAGCTCCTATTCGGATGGAAACAGTCCAAGGCAGATGGAAAGGGCCTATGGTTTTTAAGGGGTATTGGCAAAGCAGATGAGCAGACCTCTCTCTGTGTGTTGTTTGTGCCAGGCTTCTGGGGATGAGCTCCCAGCTCCTCTGTCTCTGGAGGGATCCCCCTTTACTGGAATGTGTTCTGTGTCTAGGGAGATGGGATCTTGGACAGGGTAGAAAGTGGAGGGAGTCCTGGAGGGGACTGGGGGGAGCCTGGAACTCTGACTTGTCATCTCAGTTTCCTCCAGGCTGGCTGGCCCTGTCTCTGCGGGGATGGGAGCAGGGGGAAGAAAAGACCCTTTCAGGAACCCAGCAGGGAGCAGGGGCTGATGTCTGCTGTGGGGTGAGGAGAGAGCAGGGTAAGGGGGGTGGCTAAGTTACCTAGTAATGGAAGAGGTGGTGAAGGAAGAAGGATTCTTGAGCGTGATTAAAGCCAGTTTGGGCCTGGGTGGGGGGAAGCCAGTGTACATGTACAGAGATATACCCAATGCACAGAGTCACAGTCTTTTCAGAGATGTTTCTCTCTCTCTCTGTGTCTCTTCATGTTTTTCTTTATCTCTGGGTCTGTCTGTCTGTCTGTCCATCTGTCTTTCAAAACAGGGTGGGATCCTTTTGGGTTCAGGGCTAGCAGAGAAAGCCAGACATCTTTATCTCAGGTCCATGATACAAGATCAGTCAACTGACATGTTTTTAGTGTGTTCATCACCAGCAACAAGAGATATCACTCTAGATAAGTGCTCTGCAAGCTTCAGGGTGCTGTAAAAATCATTGTATGTAAGCCATCTGAGGAGTCCCAGCCCTCGAGATGCCTCTGTTGGGAGTCAAGGCTGGCACCCAACAAAGAGCAGGAGCAGCCCCACCGAAGACTCTTAATTAGTTGTATTATTTCACTTCATGAGCCGTGGCTTCCTCATCTGTGAAATGGGCCTGAACTTACTTGCCCTGCACCTTAAAGGCTTAGGGGAGGATCTGGATTGACAGAGGGCTAGATGTCAAATGAAGACTTGTTGATTTGGAGAGCAGGAAGCAGGTGGTAGAGAAATGAGTCTATAGCGATAACAAGCATACATTTAACACAGACTAGATTCACTGTGCTAGGCACTGAAGGGATACTGAAAGGAGTGTTTGGAATTAGCAGAGATCCCGGTTCTTGTTCTAGTTTGTTTTTTTTTTTTTTGGAGGGGAGAGGGCAGGGCAATTGGGGTTAAGTGACTTGCCCAAGGTCACGTGGCTAGTACGTGTTACGTGTCTGAGGCTGGATTTGAACTCAGGTCCTCCTGACTCCAGGGCCGGTGCTCTATTCACTTCATGTTCTTTTTCTGACCTCTGTTTGTTGTATGACACCTGGAAGTCACTTAATACCTTTGCTCCTCAGTTTCCCCATCTGTAAAATGGTGACAATAACTATAGTGTCTTTCTCACAGGCTTGTTAGGAGGATCAAATGAGATTATGTACGTATCACAAATGTGTATATATATATATACAGGAATGAATTTGTGTATAAGTATATATAAGCATATATATACATGACTGTGTAAATAGCATGTATGTATGTAAATATTAATATACATGTGAGTATATATTTATAGGTATGTATATAATATATATTCTATGTGTGTATATATGTGTGCATATCACCTTGGAGTCAGGAAAGACCTGAATTCAAAGTCCTGCTTCAGATTCTTACCAGTTATATGACCCTAGGCAAGTCACATAACCTCTTAGCCTCAGTTTCCTCACATGCCAAAATGGAAATAATAATCGCATCTACAGGATTTCCGTGAGTATCATATGCTTTGCAAAAGTGAAATGCTTTGTTAACTTTAGGTGGCTAAGTGGATACAGTGACAGGCCTGGAGTCAGGAAGACTGATCTTCCTGGGTTCAAATCCAGCCTCGGACACTTCCTAGCTGTGTGACCCTGGGCAAGTCACTTCATCCCATTTGCCTCAGTTTCCTCATCTGTAAAATGAGCTGGAGAAGGAGATGGCCGACCCCTCCAGTGTCTCTGCCAAGTAGACCCCGAGTGAGAGCACAGCGGGGTGTCACTTACATGACTAAACAAGTACAACAGTGAATGTTAGCTATGACATTAATGTGATGTCCGCTATTATTACTGTTGTTCTTAAGGTTAGACTCTAAAAGCTCTTTGAGGGCCAGGGCTGTTTCATTCTTGTCTTCATTTCTCCAGTGACTGACTGGTACACAACTAGGTGCTTAATCAATTCCTGTTAATTGATTAGGAGAAACAAAATTTAGATGAAACTCAGCCCCTGCCTTTATGGAGCTTATAATTAGAAGGGTGAAACACAAACATGTAATTGTAGTACACACTTATGACATAAAAATATAAGAACAATTTGGAAAAGTGGAAAATAAAGTTCCGTGTGAGTTCTAAGGAGGAAGATCATTCCCTACATTAGGATTTGGGGGGCAGGGGAATCTAGAAAGGCTTCATTTAAGAGAGAACCCTGATTCACATTCTAGTTTTCTGACCCTCTTGAATATGTGGCCTGGATATTTGGTGCTAGGCCTGAGGGCTGTTGGGGTTAGGGTTAGCGATGCCCCAGGACTCCAGTGTGTCCTAGGCTCCCTTTGGGAAGGGAGCTCCCAGAAATTTTTAGGTCTGAGCCTTTGGTGGTTCAAGGTGCTGTAAACTGACTCACCCCACCTGGAAAGGTGCTGCTGCCTGCCCCCTTTGCCTCTAGCCACACTTACTTCCCAGTTCTCCCTGGCCAGTATCAACCAGACTGGAAGAATCTGGGTTGCTGGAGATTAGCCTTAGGGAAATGAGAATTAGAGGGAGAAATGACAGCCCCCAGTCCTGGAGAAGGAAAGGAGAACAGAATGCTGATTCTGACTGCACTGATCTCTTTCTCCAAATGCTCATTGGAGATGGCGCCATACTCCTGCCGCCTCGAGGGCCAATTGTTGGAAAGATACAGCCTGACCAGAGCTTGGGACCGGACTGTCCTCAGGGAAAATGGAAGTTTGCCATGGAAGCTGGAAATTGCTGTTCCCTGATCCCCTCCTCCATTGCTGCCTTCTCATTAATAACAAAAGCCCCAGGCTTGTCCTCTCCTTTAATGGTAAGAGACAGGTGCTACCAGGTTCCCCAACAGGGTGCCCTTGCCTTAGGCCAGCCCCCTGAAGAGCTAAGGGTGAGGTGACCAAGGATGGAGGAAGGCCCTGGGAGTTCAGCCTACAGTGTGTTCTCTAGCAACTGTTACCCAGGCAACCTGCATCTGGAGAAACAGTTTCTGAAACTTTCAGCCGTATCTGGTGCCTCCAAGCAGCCGAGGAGGCGGCTTCCACACATGCTGCCTTGAGAGAGGTCCCATGCTTCAGTGGATTGAATGCTTCCCTAGAGTCCAGAAAACCTGCTTGGAATCCAACCTCATTTCCCATCTCTGGTCCTTAGCTTCCTAAAATGAGGAGGGTTACAGTTGGTGACTTCTAATGTCCCTTCTATAGCTACCTAGGTATTTCTGCCTCTTCTGTCTGCTGGTAGATGCAGTGTGGCATCACATAATTAATACAGTCCTCCAGATGGCCTCTGTCTGGAGCACAGCGTTATTATCCCTCTTGTTCGGGATGCTTGGCTTTTATGAATGTAGTCCAAGATTGCATTAGCTTTGGTTGGCATCCATCTCCCCCTTGTCTTACACTGGCCTAGGTGAACCAGCTTGGAGGCTGCTGCAGGAGTCCCAGAGTAAGACAGTGAGGCAGGTAGCAAACCCAGACAGCACGTGGAGCATGTGCCCTGCTCTGGAGGGGGCCAGATCCTGTCCCATCCTCACTATGGTATCCTCCCTCTCAGCCCACTGGGGCGTGCTTTCCTTCTTTCATTCCTTCCTTCCTTCCTTCATCAGTCAGGATTAAATGACTAGGTCACACAGCTAGTATGTTGGAGGCTAAATCTGAACTCAGGCCTTACTGACTCCAAGACTAGAACTCTATCCACTAATCCATCAGATGTTGGCAAAGAGGGGCCAATTCCTTTGCTGGAGATGGGGAGTGGTCTCTGCCTTTCTTCTCTTTGAGTGCCCATAAAGTAGCCAGTTCACCTCTGTTCACTCTCTATCCCTCTCATTTATTTGCAAAATGGAGATGAGGCCTCCTTTTCTTGACTGCCCAGCAGAGTTATAGAGGTCATAATGAATTTGTGAATGGATGATAGCCCACATTTATGACAGATAAAGCACTTGCTTCCCAACCTGGCTGTGATGTACATGGTGCAAATATCAGCCCCATTTTGCTGATGAGGTGCTGAAGGGAGGTGCATAACTCCTAGGTAAGGCTGGCCCTAGGCGAGGGTGCCCTGCTGAGAAAGCTCTGGGCACCTAATCTCTTACCACTAACTTGGAGGACAAGCCTGGGGCTACTGTTGTTCATGAGAAGGCTGCAAGTGACCTTCCCAGGGCTATAGTCAGTAAGCGTCAGAGCTGGGATATGAGCTCAGGTTCTCCTGTCCCCAGATCTGTAGGACTCTCTTCACTCTATCTCTCTTCTGGGGAAATTTGAAGGATTGTCATTGTCCTGCTTTTCCTTGAGACATAGCATTTGTTTTTTGTTTTTAGTAATAATAATAGCAATGTCTTAATATCTGTAGAATGTTTTATACAGAATTGTCATGTATATGATCTCATCTAGTCTTTGAGGCAGTGTTCCCATTAGATAGATGAGGTCACTGAGACCCAAGAGATACAGTAATAGAGCTGGAACAGAGGTCTCCTTATTGCCTTTTCATGAGGGATTAGGGTTTGGTTAAGCCAGCTCTTCGAGAGACAGCAAAGAGTATTCAGGGCTGGATAGATTTTTTTCCAGGAGGGAGGAGATAAACAGAGAAATAAATGTAATGTGATTCAATTAAATTCAGTCAACATTTATTAAACACCTAGTACATTCCAGGAACTGTGCAAAGCACTGGGCCCTCAAGACATAGCTTAGATCAGAGAGAAGGGCGAAGAAGAATGAGGGAGAGAACAGGAAAGGGTTAACCAATGTGGGCAGCCAACACCTGTGATGGGCGGGGGAGGGTGGAGAAACAGGAGAGAGGTCATACCAACGTCCAAAACCCTCTGCCCCACTAGCCTGGTGATAGCTCCACCATGTGCCATCCACACCCTCAAGAGAGACGTCATCCTCCCAGAAGGAACATGTTCTCAGCACCCACCCTGTCGGCTTGCTAGGGGAGGGCCTAGGGAGGGTTGCCTATGATCTGTGTTGTGACAGCTTCCGTCAGCGCCTCTAGTGTGGAGACTCCAATGCTGGGTACTAGGGGGAAAAAAAAACATTGATGTCTTTCCAAAACATTGGGCTGGAGGAGGGGCTGGCAGAGGCCCAGCACCAAGGGAGCCTCCCAGCCATGTGTGGAGATAGGGGTCTGGCAGGGATGCATTGTCTAGGATGTGTGTACATGGACTTGGTGTGTTTCTCAAGTCAGAACAGATGTCTCTAGCCCAGTGTAGCCCTACCCAACCCCAGTAGCTTCATATTTAAGCAGGCATCCTCTCCAGGGACAGTTAGGGGAGATTGAGAACCACAAAGGTTTTGCTTGAGATCATGTGGGGCAGAGCTAGAAGGGTCAGGTGGTAGAGACTGAGGCTGGGTCTTCTTCTCCATCCCAGATACCCAGCCTCTGACCCACCTCTTCCCACAGCCTCTGACCCACCTCCTCCCACCGGCCACTGACCTGCCTTCTCCCAGTGGCACAAACCTGTGACAGTCTCAAGGAAAAGCAGGACAGTGATAGTCCTTAAAATTTCCCCTTGAGACAGAGTGAAAAGAGTGCCAGACGTGGGGTCGGGGGGCCCTAAGCTCAGCTCCCTTCTCTGATGCTTAATAATTGTGTGGCTCTTGGAATGTCACTTGTCTCTTTTCCTCAGTTTCCTTACTTGCAAAATGGGGATGATACTTGTACCTGTATCACCACAGGGTGGTGGAGAAAGTACTTGTTATGTTCTTGATGTGAACTCTTATCATCTGTCCCCTGGGACAAACTCATCTGATCGTTTATCAGAGGAGACAATGTGCATAGATGTCTTGGCAAAGCTTGAGGCATGCTACAAGTTTGAGCTGTTATTCTTATTCTCGTTATCACTATCATATCTTTATTCTATTTCTATCCCCTACTACTACTATATTTCTGTCTATATGCATTTATGTTGGAAGGGACTTTGGGGATAGCTATATCTGCATATATCTCCTACTACTATATTTAATCTACTATTATATCTTTATAACTCTATTGGATAGACAAAGGCAGGTGGTTATCTCCATTTTCCAGATAGGAAAAACTGAGACCCAGAGAGGATAAATGAGTTAGAGTAGGTAGAAGAGACAGTGGGCATCTAGGTGGTGCCACAATGCATAGAGCACGGGGCCTGGCATCAGGAAGACCCATCTTCATGAATTCAAACTCTGCCTCAGGCACTCACTAGCTGTGTGACCCTGGGCCAGTCACTTCACCCTGTTTGCCTCAGTTTCCTCATCGGTAAAATCAGCTGGAGAAGGAAATGTCAAACCATGCTAGTATCTCTGCCAAGAAGACCCCAAGAAGAGTCGGACAGGACTGAAAATGACTGAATGACAGCAGGAGGGACATCCCCCTTTTGTAAGCCGGAACTCTTTGTGTTACATCATGGGATTTAGAACATCATCTTACAGATGGGGAAACTGAGGCTCAGAGGGAAAAAGGCTGTGTGGGATTGTGAAAAAAGGACAGTTATAGAGACCTATGTGGGAATCCTGGGTGATCTCAAGGAAGCCACAACCTCTCCCTGAGCCTCATCTCCTGGAATGGTGATCACAGGAATGATAGTTCTTCAAATACCATATAAATGCTAGTCGTCATTGTCGTCATCGGTTGTCGTCATCATCACCATCACCACCACCACCACCATCACCATCACCATCACCATCATCATCATCATCACCACCACCATCATCACCATCAACATCATCATTGTCATCATCATCACCATCATCATCACCACTACCATCACCATCAACATCACCATTGTCATCATCATCACCATCATCACCATCATCATCATCACCATCACCATCACCATCATCATCACCATCATCACCACCACCATCACCATCATCATCATCATCACCATCACCATCACCATCATCATCACCATCATCATCATCATCACCATCATCATCGTCACCACCACCATCACCATCAGCATCACCATTGTCATCACCATCATCATCATTACCTCCACCATCACCATCATCATCATCACCATCATCATCATCACCATCATCATCATCATCATCACTTCCACCATCACCATTATCACCATCACCACCATCATCATCACCATCACCATCATCATCATCATCATCACCATCATCATCACCATCATCATCACCTCCACCATCACCATCATCACCATCACCATCATCATCACCATCACCATCACCATCATCATCATCGTCACCACCACCATCACCATCAACATCACCATTGTCATCACCATCATCATCATCACCTCCACCATCACCATCACCATCAACATCACCATTGTCATCACCTTCACCATCATCACCATCACCACCATCACCATCATCACCATCACCATCACCATCACCATCACCATTGTCATCATCATCACCATCATTACCATCACCATCGTCATCATCATCACCATCACCATCACCATCACCATCACCATCATCATCACCATAACCATCATCATCACCATTGTCATCATCACCACCATCACCATCGTCATCATCATCACCATCACCATCATCATCATCACCATCACCATCATCATCATCACCATCATCATTATCATCACTGTCACCATCACTATCATCTTTGTCATCATAATTAGCAGAGGCAGGATTCAAACTCGGGGCCCCTGGCTCTAAAGGGAGTGCTCTTCATACAACACCATGTGAACTGATGGCCTCTGAGTGTTTCAGCTGTCCCTCTGCAGCTCGGACTTCCTGTCCTTCCCATCCTTCCCGAGGGCCAGGATCAGCCAGTCCTTTTCTTGTTCTTACACACCACACCCATCATCTTCATGGTCTAGGTCATGCAGCTAAATGTGGAATTGTTTTTTGTTTTGTGTGTTTAGCCTTGTCTCACCAGAAAGATGTCCACACATACCTCATCCCCTGTAGGGCTAGGCACGGACAAAGGGCATCATAAACATTTATTATTGAGTGTGGGGCCAGGAGTTAGGACCCCTAGATTCTAGTCTGGGCTTTGTCATTAACTCCTTGCATGAAGGTGGTGGCTGGCAGGTCATTAAACAGTTTGGGCATCAGTTTCTTCATCTGTAAAATGGGAAGCAGATGGCTGGAAAGCCAGTTATATACTAGTTCTACTTCTTTGACTTACTAGCTCTGTGACCCTGGACCATTTGTCTAATTTCTCAGTTCCACAGGTAACTCTCTTATACTGTATACGTTGATAAGCTTTAATAGAGGGGGTTTCCTCCACCAATGAAATCATAGGCTGGGACCAAAAAAATTAAATAGAAAGAGAACTATTGCCTCTGTGTCTCTGTCTGCTGAAGAATCCTGCTATGCAAACCCTCTGAGGAAAGAGGGAGCCACAGGTGTCAGCCATGTTGCTTCCAGCAGCCTGGTACCCCCAGCAGACTGGCCTCCCCACCTGTGGGCATGGGGGCCTGAACAAATTTCCTCTTCAGGGAAGTCTCCTGATGGAGACATTAGGAAGAACATTAAGAACTATATGACCTGGGTCTAAATGTCAGCTCTATTACTCGCTGTGACTTGGGCAGGGCACTTCAGCATTTGCCAAATGAGAGGTTCAAAAGAGATGCTCTATCCTCAAAGTTCCTTCCCATTTAAAATCTGGTGATGTCTTGGCAGCCACATTTACCCCAAAGGGCCTCATGGTCCCGCACAGCTGGGACTGGATGGCTGGGGGAGGTGTGTGTGTGGCGGGGGAACTCAGGGCCACAGGGTTTTCCTGCTCAGGTCAGTGCCTGAGGCTCCTGTCTGCTTCCCAGAAGACCAGGCCCTTCAGCTGCTTCCCCTTCCTTCTCAGCTCCCCCCCTTCCGTGGTTCCAGAGGAAGCTTCCCTGACCCCAATGGGAGGTCCTGGCAGAGGAGAATTGACAGGAGCTCTTCTCTTCATCCTTTGGTGTGGTGGGATCTGGTTGGGTCACTGAGGTCTGGGGCACAGCTACCAGCATGGCCCTGTGTAGTTGAGTGTGTATGTGTGTGTTCTCTATTTTATACGTATGTATGTCTGTCCATATGTCTGTATTCTCTATTTCATATGTGTGCGCATATGTCTATATATGTGGATGTATATTTTACATGTGTATATCTGTGTATGGGTCTAAGTCCAACCCAAGTCTCTGTAACTTTTTCATCAAGCCTTTCTTTTCCTCTTGTATAACTTCTCAATCCCTCTAAGCCTCAGTTTCCTCATCTGAAAAATGAGGTTTTGAATCCTAAAATCCCTCATGGTTTAACACACACATATGCCCTATAAATAAGAGAATATAGGAAAACTATATAGGATAATAAATGTTACATATATTGTTCTTCTAGGACTTCCTGTCTCTTTCTCACTCAGGTGTTTTCGAGGATCATGTAGAGTGTGGCCCTTGGACATGGCATCTGTGTGGCACTGGGAGCCACGTTGCATTCAAGATGTCCAGTGGCAGTGTGGGACTAGGATTGGCTCTAAAGATCTGGGAGTATCTGCACAGAGATGATCATTGAATCCATGGGAATGGATGAGATGATCAAGTGAAATAACATAAGAGGAGGAGAGAAGTCACAGAGCTGAGCCTTGGGGAACACCATGGGCAGTAAATGTTTAATGCCCAGCTCCCCAGGTGGGGGAAATTGTACACATGGCACATTTTTATTGGGGAAAGAAAGGGAATAGAATTTATATGGCACCTACTATGTTCCAGTGTGAACTTTGAACTCTTAGAAGTTTAACCTGAATTACTAACATTTTCTCCATCACTTCATTAAGCCTAGCCAATCAATCAGCAAAACCACAGATCAAACCCTCATTTGTATCATTTGGCAATTTCCAACTTGTAAATCTAGCCATTGGCTCTAAAGAGCCTTGAGCCAGGTACAAGCACCGTCTGGCACAACCCACTGCAATGCCCACAGTTAGTGGGTATGAAATGGATGAAGACCCAGTAAAGAAGAAAGGCCAGTCTAGTTGGTACTGTTGTGGTGTCTGTATAAGGGGAACCCACCATGGTCTCCTCCTCTGAGATATCTAAGTCAAACCTTCCCAGGCCCAAACACACTAGTAATCAGTGCCATCTTCCATCTATATCACCTGTCCCAGTTTCTTAGGACTTGGGTGGATGTCTGAGGCCAGCTGTTGCTGACTGTCTGTTCTCACATTTTCACTACTCATGTTAGTGGATATCTACACATTTGTGTTTCTGACAGTAATGTTTCTGTGGATTCAACCCATTTCAAATCCTTTCGGCAAGCCCTTTCTAAGAGTATTGTGTGTATTAGATACTAAGCTAGAACCATTACCATCAGCCCTTAGTGAACTTACAAATGTAAGCCTGAGGAGGAACAGCTTGTCCAAAGGAAGTCGTGAAGTTGGGGGAGTGCTAAGAGAAATGAGGAAGGGTGATCTTGAAGTAAACAAGAGTTTTAAGGAGCACATTCTACCAATGGAGAACAGCCTGGATGCAAAAGCTGAGAGATAGAATCTAGAATTTCATATACCTGGTGTGGCAAATCCACTTTCAATGGATTGTGGCATGCATGAGGGGAAATTGAATGTAGGCAACCTGGTAAGATAAGCTGGGAAGCAGATTGGGAAGGCTTTAAAGGTCAGACAGAAGAAGAGTTTGTATTTGTCCTGGAGGCAATAGGGAGTTAGTGAAACCTCTCTAACAGGGGAGTGATGTGGTCAGACTTGTACTTTCAAAATGAATCTATGAATCATGCCTGGAAGGCTATTAAACTGTACATACCCAGGGATGCCAATACTACTTCCAGATCTATCCTCTAGTGATTTGGGATCTCTGAACTCTGTCTCCCAAAAAAATCAAAGAAAGAAGGAAAGGACCATATATATATATATATATATATATATATATATATATATATATATATATATATATATGTATATTATGCTCTAATAAACAATGAAGGAGAGGGTTTCAGAGAAACCTGGGAAGACTTGTACAGACCGATGAAGTGAATTGAGCAGAACCAGGAGAACAATTTACACGATAATAACAATATTATAAAAACAATCAAACTGTGAAAAACATAGTAACTCTGATCAACATAACGACCAACCACAATTCCAGAGGACTGATGATGAAACATGCTCACCACCTCCAGATAGAGAGTTGAAGGACTCAGCGTGCAGACTGAGCTGTACAAACACACATACAACACACATATATTCACACACATGTGTATATATGTGTATATGTATGTATGTATGTATATTTTCAGACATAGCCAACGCAGGAATGTTTTGCCTGACTATACATGTTTGAAACAAAGGTTTTGTTTTTGTCGTGGGAGAAGGGGGGAAGTGGGATGGAAAAAAAGGGCAGGGCAGGTCTTCATAAAAATAAAATAATTTTTTAAAAGGAATAAATTAGTGTTTGTCCTGCCTACCTAATTAAGCTCCTTCAGGGTATGTATCCTGTCACACACACACACACACACACGCAATCACACATGATCACCACCCAGTATCTAGGGCAAGGTTCTTTTCTCATGGTTGAGCAAAGTTGCTAAAGTACAGGGTGAATAACTGAGAGCAGCCCTAGGGAATAAGAGTCACTTTTTAGAAGAGTGAGAGAAAGGTTGGGGTAGATGGAACAGAAACCATTTGTCTCCTGGTTAAACCATGTTCCTCTCCTGAGCTGTGTGGACTTGCTTATTACACAGAGAGAGGGCAAATCACCTGTGCTCTGATGAAGGACCCTTTACTGGGCCGTGGAGTGAGGACCATATTGTCCCCTCCAGGCTCTTGGGAAGGAAATTCTGAGGGCTAAGGGAAAAGGAGAAGAGTTCCGTGGGGCTTTGGACAGGTCTAGATGGTACCACTAGCTCTGTCAGGGAAGAGAGCTTGGGCCTGGCATACAAAGGCTTCTGGGTGAAGGGGAAGATGGAAGGTGGCAGCATTAGTGAGGGCAGGACATTCCATGGCAGCCAAGCTCAGCATCTGATTTTCCTCTTTCCTCCTTCCCCTTCTGACATTAGCAAGCCATAGCCAATCCTCAGCAGCCCAGTTCTGGGGTAATTCTTCTTCTTTCCAGGCTCTTTCTTTGCTGTTTAATTTCCAAATTAGAAAAGCAATTAAAACAATTAGGGGAGTTTTACTTCTGCTTTTATGGTTCATGGTCTTCGAGAGAGAAAATAAAGGAAGATCTTTTTGAAAGGAGGGCCAAGCTGGCAGTGAATCAGCAAGTAAGTGATGAGGACCCAGGCGTTAAAGTGTGGGTGTATGTGGCAGGAGTTCAGGAGCAAATGGGGTCCCCGGGCCTTGTGGAGAGCTGAGATAGGAGCAGTCCAAAACCTGAACCCCCAGAGGGGACATGACCTCCAGCCGTGGAGACAGTTCTCCTTTTTCCATTCTTTGTCTCTCCACCTAGGAACTTCAGCTGGCTTCCCAGGGTTATGAATGCCAATGGATTCACATTCCCTCTAGAAGTCACTGTGGGGAAGTCTCTGGGCCTCAGTTTCCTCATCTGTGAAATGAGGAAATTGGACCAGATGGCCACCCTTTCAGCTCTAAATCTGATTGTGTGAGCTAGTGCTGGTCACTGACTGCCACATCAGACTAGGCCTGGTGATCAGCCCCCTCCCTGCCCCCAGGCTACCAAGGATGCCCCCATTGTGTGAGTCTTTGGGTTGTTGAGGGGGGGCCTTGCCCTATTATCAGTCCCCAGTTGACAGCTGATGTCATTTTAGACTCAGGGGAGTACTGGGGGGAGGGGGAAGGGGGAACAACAATCAGAAGCTGCTGGCTGCTGATTACAGCAGCGGGTTGATGAGTGCCAAGCTCATTTGCCGAGGCGGGCGTTGATTATAATTATTTTGCTACACAAAGGAATCTGTGCAGCACCATTTCCTGAGCCGTTCACACAAACACAGCTGGAGCCTCGAGATGACCCCCTCCTCCTTCTTCTTCTCACCTCCCCCCCCCCATCTTGCCTGCGCCTTGCAGGTGGGACAGTCACCCAGGTGAAGGCTAAAGTTTTGGGGAGCTGCCAGAGGCCAGTGAATATTGGACTCAGTAATGGCTTACAAGCACCCCTAGGCCCTTGGATGATTCCCATCCTCTCCCATTCCCCCACCCCACCAACCCCCCAGGAAGAGAGAAACAACCTGGAGTAACTGAAAGAACTTTGTTAAGAGTCCAGAGGACTGCCAGGGAGCAGCTTCTGAGATCTTAGGGAAAATAATTTTACCTCTGGGGCCCCAGCTTCCTTATCTGTAAAAGAATCAACTTCCTGCTTAAAAAGTCTATTATCCTATCAATGCACATTTGATGCTTGTCTGTGGCTGCCTCCCTCTGGCCTAGGCTCCTGACTGCCCAGAGAGAAGGTCAAGGGACCCCCAAGACTACCTGCCCAGCCGGTAGGAAGGCCAGAATATGCCTTTTCTATCACCAGAATAGCTACCAATTTCCCCATCCGCCTTGGCCAGGGGCCTCTCCTAAAGTAGTCAGTTTGTAGGGAAAGGACCATTTCGGAAAGACAGTGGCCTCTATCCAGACAGCTATGGGCCTGTGCTGACTCAAGAATTAGAAAATCAATACCTATCTCCCAACCCCCCTTCTTTGCCCCCCAATTCATTCATTCAGTCACTCATTTAGCACCCAACAATTTGATGGCTAGCGGAGGCCTACAGTTTCTGGAATATGCCATGCCCTCTTTCTCCCTTGTTCATTGTCAGAGGGATCTAGCTAACCAGTACTTGGGGACTGTGTTCTGGAGAGGGTGAAACAACTGGAAGATTGGAACTGCCGCTGTCTGGCAATCCTTCCCCCCAACTTCTTTTCATCATTTCTGCTCTTTAGGGGAACAACGGTTATTATAGGTGTATACATTGGACAGTTCTTCCAGGCTTTTCCCACCCTGAAAGGTGGGTAGTAGATGTTCTAATAGTACTCAAGTTTTACAGATCAGAAAACCAAAACTCTGAAAGCTGAAGTGAACTTCCTAGGGTTATGCAAAGCTAGGACTTCGGATTCCTCTCTGTTTCCACTAACCCACCCTCCCTCTCTAAGAAAGTCAGCATCAGTTGATAGAACAAAAACCGCTTAAAGGAGGGGACGGTTTCAGACATCTTTGTCACCCCCAGAGTCTATCACAGGGCCAGGCCCCTTGTTGATTAATGGGTCAGTTTAATCTCACTGCACAGAAGTTCCTCCTTGGGTAGAAATGAGGGGTTTAGGGAATCACCTTTGCAAAAACAATGGAGTGCCACTGGCAGGGATGATTTAGGAATGAGCTCTTCTGGTTGTCAGGAATTGGGGGAAGAGGATGGACTTCAGACCTTGCATTTGTACAGCTAGTTATGCTTTCAGAAGCATCTTTATGCTCATCTTAGAACTTGGTGAGGTCGTAGAACAGATATCATTCTATCTTTTTGACAGATACAGTCTTGTGGATGTATGTTTGGTAAACCCTGGTGGAAGAACTTGGCCCTTTGCCCTGCCGGGGAGGAGCCCTCTGATAATTCCTCTGCTGAAGAGCCTGGTTCCTCCAAAGTCCTGTCAGCTTTTTCTGTCATAGTATCTTGGCCTCTGTCTCAAATGCTCAAGTCCTGCATGAACTTGTCCACATATCTGAGCCTGGTCATTGACATGGAACTGCCCAAGGCAAGCTGAGCCTTTTGCTAAAGCAGGGCTACAGAATCCTCTCTTCTCTGCAAACAAAGGTAATAGCCCTCCTGGCTCCCTCCTTAGCTCTTCAAATGGGGCCCAAGACAAGGTTAAATGAGATAATGTATGTAAAGCACTCTGTAAAACCTAAACTGCCATATAAATGTCAGGTATCATCATCATTAGTCTCAGAGGCTTGGATGGGCAGAGCTCAGCCTCGGTGCTGGACCCTTCAGAGCTGATGAAGGATTGGCTCAGAGGTAGACTCCCATCCCCATTCCCAGGTCTGGCTCTTACATTCAGCTCATTTTCAAACTTTGAGCTTCTGCTGGGATGGAAAGAGTCAGTTCCTTGTGGGTTTCTAGGTCAAGTCTATCTTTTCCCTTCCCATCTCTCCTCTGGGACTGGCAGTGCTAACCTCCACCTTCAGGAAATCCTTTCATTCTGACAGCTGAGACTTACTGGCCTAGCTTAGGAGAATGTCTGACCTGGAAACAACTTGAGAGGCCCCGAGGCTCAGAGAGGTCCATAGGTAGTAAGACTTGCACCTCCGACTCCTTTGGCACTGCCCAGGGCTGCAGGCTGCTGTAGGACAAGCTTGGGAGAGCTCGGGATGGCAGAACCCTGGAGGTCATCTGGTCCAAGGGCTCATTTGATTCATGTAGCCCATTGATTTTCAGAGTTTTATGAACTTGGATTTCAAGGGATTCATGAAGTTCACCAACCCCTAACTGAAATGGATGTTTTCTTCAATTATATAATTATGTGATTCTGCCAAAGTGGTCCAGGACACAGAAAGGGTTAGTAACTTCTGTTCTAGTCCAACCCCCTCATTTTTTAGAGGAGGAAAAAATTGCCCCTGGAAGTGACTTGCCCAGGGTCTGGCTAATGAGGAGCAGGGCAGGGATGAATCTCAGGTCTTTGGATTCCCAATCAGCTTCCTTTCTTCAGCTCCATTCTGAGAGGAAGAGATCACCAGAGCTACTCTGCTTCCCAGATTTTATGCAATTTGGGTTCAAAGGAGAAGGCTGTTGGGAATCTCAGATGCTGAGTACTTGGCCCCTAGTAGGGGCTTAATAAATGTTTGTTGATTGACTGGCTAACTGCTAAGGAACTGGTGATATAAAGACAAAAAATGAAATAATCCCTACTGTAGAGGAATTTGCAGTCTATTAAGATGACATCTAAGTACATCTATGAATGTGTATAAAATAAATGTGAAGAGAATAGGTACAGAATAATTAGGGAGGACATTAGCAGGGGATCAGGAAAGGCTTCGTGTAAAAGGTGATACTTGAAGTTTGTCTTGAAAGAGGCAAGAGACTCTGTGAGGCAGAGGAGAGGAGGAAGAAGTATGTGCCAGGCATGGTTGACAGACAGTGCGAAGACTGGGAGATGAGAGATGGAAAATCAGGGGTAAAGGAAACAGAGGCATTGAGGATAAACAGCTTTTTCTTAGAGTTTCGCTGAGAAAGGAGAAATGGCATAGTCATTCAAGGGGAAGGGTTTTCTTAAGGACATGGGATGCTTGGGCATATTGGAAGGCAATAGACTAGGAACTAACATATAGGTGAGGAAAAGTTGAAGATTAGAGAGGAGGGGTGATTGAGGTTATAACTTGTTGGAGAATAAGGGTGAGGGTGGGATCAAGGGCAGAGGAGGAAGGGTTGGCATTGGCAAAGGGCCACCTCCTGACTGGGTGGGAGATGCTATCTGTGGATTTTTAATCTGAAGAGAATAGGGGATTCACCATGGATGAGGGAATTCAAAGGCAGAAAGGAATGCCCTCTTCCCTGATTGATTCATAGGGGCTTTCATTCAGAGGAGCTAGGAGACACATGGGCAATCATCTTGATGTAAGGAAAAACAGTCAAAACAGGAGATAGCAATAGAACATTTTAAAAACAGAGCTATGCAAAAGTTGGATGGGCTGTGTCAAGGCCAATGGGCTCCCCATCATTGGATGGTGGTCTTCAGGAGCACAAAGGCTAGATAACTGTGTCTTACCTCCAAGGGTTCATCTCTCTCTTACTGTCTGTTCTCCTCATTGGGCACTTACCATCATGAGATATGTGAAGAAGGAGCACAAGATCTTGGGTGAGAAGACTTGGCTTTGAATCCCATCTCTGCCACTTTGGTAAGGTCCATGTGCTTGCTCAATCTCTGAGGGCTTTCTCTGGAGCCTGACCTGCTTTCCTGTCCCTTTCTGGGGTCTCTCACCTCTCTGTTCCTCATTCAACATGTATTGATTTGTGAAGGGATCCTGGCCCGAGGGCCCTGGCCCTTGCCCATCGAGATGGGGGTCAGAAGCTAGATGCTCCCTGCTGCTGGGAGGGGCAGGGGTGTTCTTACCTGAACTTTCCTATACTTATTAACTCTAGGTGGTGCAGTGGATAGAGTGCCAGGCCTGGAGTCAGGAAGACTCATCTTCTTGAGCTCAAATGTGGCCTCAGACACTTACTAGCTGTGGGACCCTGGACGAGTCACTTCACCCTGTTTGCCTCAGTTTCCTCATCTGTAAAAATGAGCTGAGAAGGAAATGGCAACCACTCCAGTCTCTTTGCTGAGAAAACCCTAAATAGGGACAAGAACAAAAATGATTGAACAATACTTGTCAGTGTCACAGAACCGTAGAGTATCAGAGCAAGAAAGGACTGTTGATATTTAGTCCAGTTTGCCTGAAGCCACCCAGTAAGCAGACCTTTAGTATCAAAGGGTTACAACATCAGAGAATTCTGGAGGCCCAGCTGGGAGGGCTCGAGAGGCCACCTGGTCTAGTCACCTAGGGGTTCGCTTAGAGATGAGGAAATAAAGATCCAGATTTAGAATCAGGAAGACCTAAATCAGATCCAGCCTGAGATACTCTTTAACTGCATGACCCTGGATAAGGCAACTTTTCTCAGCCTTGATTTCCTCGTCTTACCCACCTCACATGGTTGTTGTAAGGACCAAAGGAAATAGCATATGTAAAGCACTTTGCAAATCTTAAAAGTATTGTTAGGTAGATGATGACGATGATGGCTTTATATAGCGCTTTAAAGATCGCAAAGCCCTTTACAAGTATTATCTCATTTGATCCGAATAACAGCCCTGGGAGGTGGGTATTATTTTTTTATCTCCCTTTTACAGATAGGGAAACTGAGGTTGAGAGAGGTTAAAGTAAGCACATAATAAAGTGTCTGAGTCAGGATTCAAATCCAAGTCTTCCAGATTCCAAGTCCAGTACTCTATCCACTCTACTATCTAGCTGAGGTCCTGTCAATGATAAACATCAGAGGAAGATTTTGAATCCAGACTCCAGTGATTTTGGAGGGCTTCCTTTTCCTGCCTGACATCCCAAGGGATTTATGAAGAGAAACAGGATTCTGGAGTATCAGGGCTGGAAGGGACCTCAGGGTTCATCTAATTGACCCCTTTTATTTGGCAAAGGGGGAAACTGGGGTCAAGAGATGGGAAGTGACTTGACGGAGCCCCCGTTTTCTACTTCTCCTTCCCACCCATGTCAGAAGTGATCATGCAGATTAGATCTCTGGACTTCTTCAGAGGCTGGCACTGCCCTTCCCCGGACCTTGGTGGGTTCAGGTTCCCTGCCCCAGGGTCACGGGATTAGTAAAACCAGAGCTCAGATTTAGACAGTGGCAGTTTTTTCCAGTTACACTGCGACAAAAAAGGGATTTCTTTAACGGCAGCAGAGTTCTTCAGATTCCGAGGCCAGTGCTTTTTCTTCTCTTGAGCACCTCATATCAGAAATTAGCTCTTCCTTGAAGCCTTTGTCCTTTTCCCATTTAGATGCGGCAACTGAAAATGCTCTCCTTCCAAATGCTTCCGGCTACAAACACCCCCAATACTTGCTCAACCGCATTCTATCAAAGGAGCCCCCAATGCTGGACTGCCCAGTCCCATGGCTCCCAGCTCCTTCCTGCCTGCCTGTCCAGGGGGCCACCCCTGGGAACTTCTCCAGGCTTGGCCCCTCCTCTCATCCTGGACACAACTTCCTGCAATTGTTTGGGGAGCTCAGAAAATGGAGTCATAGAAACAGAGGAAAGGCCAGAACCTCCTAGGATGGAGGGGTGATGACTTGAACATTACACTGTTCCAACTTGATTTCCCATCAGCCCAAGCCAGCAGGGCTTACTCACCATCCCCTTCCCCCACCCCAGTGACCACTTTGGTCATGCTGTTTCCACCCTACCCTCTTTCCATCTAGTTCCCACCTCTTTGAATCCCAGAAGCCTGAAGAAATATTGTTCACATAGTGTAATAATATCAAACTGAGATAGAAATGGGACCCACTAACCCATTCATTTTGTTAAATATTTCCCAGTTATAATTTTAATTTGGTTTGGCCTGACCAGTGTCAGGATGGCAGAATTGGAAGGGATCTTAGGGGTTATCTAATCCGACCCACTCACTTGTACAGATGTGGAAACTGAGGCCCAGAAGTGAAGTAATTTGCTCAAGGTCACATAGCTAGTTAATGAGAGAACCAGGATTCAAATCCAGACCTTGGTCCTTTTTATTTTATCTTTTAGTTTATTGATATATTTTGTTTAAACACAACAGTCATTTCCCAACAAATGCCCAAGCTCCTAGGGCTTCTTCCATATTTCACTGGGTCTGTGATATCTCATGGATATGGATATTTCATTCAGTGATGCAGATCAAAACCTATTCATGCCTTTTCATCTTGTACAACAGTGGTTCTCAAACTTCCTAATGCCATGACCCTTTAATACTGATATGTGGGCGTATCTGCATGCAGGTGGACCCACCTGGAGACGGATAGAGGAGCGGAGTCTTGGTTCCTAAGACCATTGGAAATATGTGAAAGGGTTGTTGGACCCCTAAAGGGGTGGCAACCCACAGGTTGAGAACCACTGTTGTACAACTTTTGTCTTGACGCAGCATGGAGTTGTAGATGGAAAACTAGATTTGGAGTTAGGACCTGAGTTCAAATCCTGCCTTGCACACTTACTAGTTTTGACAAGTGCCTTAAGTTCTTAAGCCTCTGTTTCCTCATCTATAACATGAGGAGGTTAGAATTGAAGACTTCCAAGATTCCCTTTCAGGCCTAAATCTTGTGATCCTAAAGCCTTCTTCCATCTCTCTTCACATGTAAATGCCAGTGGATACAAGAATTGTCCACCCATCGATTCTCCCTCACTGTTCCTCACTCTGTGACCAGCCCATTTCCTTTTCTAGTCATCTATCTCTCTGATGCCATCTTTTATGCCCCTTTTGTGTCAGCATATTGTCCCCTATTAACACCCACCATCCACCTCTCTGTCATCTTCAGAGAATCTGGTATCCTCTGACACAACCATACAGATGAGCTGAAGAATGTTGTTTAAAAAATATCCAATTGGTCCTTTGCTTCAGGAAGAAGCTTGGGGTCATTAAAAGATAATTTCCCAGCCTTTGGGGGAAATGACCATTCCACTTGAGAATTTGTGATAGAGAAGGAAAGGAAATACGGGCATAGTTTATCTAACAAGTCTCCTAGATTTAAGGAAAGTAGATTTCAAAGGGTTCAGAGGAAAGATAGGTAAGGTCCCATGGACAAAAATGCTTCAGGGAAAGTGGAAAGAGAGAGAGATGCTCAAGATGAGCTTTTGAAGCTACAAGAGAAACTGTCCTAATGAGGAAGAAAATGGGATTGGTCTGAAGAGACCCATGGGGATATCCCGAGAGCTCACCAACCAACTTAGGTTCAGAAAAGAAAATAGAATCAAAGTCAGATGAGAGAAGATGAATATACGTGTGTCATGGACCTTTAAAAATGCCAAGAATTTTAGCTTAGAATGAGCTGAGGCCAGTGGCAAGGGGAGCTAAGGACAACATGAAAGGATGGGTTTTTAAAACCCCACCTGTGTGACCTTGGGGGAAAAAAAGATCAAAGAAGAATCTTGGCTTGGGATGGATAGGATAGTGGATAACTGACAGCAACAGAGAAGGCAAATCTGTTCAATTGCCCCCTCCCCCTCCATTTTCTCTCCAAAAAGAAAAAAAAAATGTTCTTTATACTGAAAATGAAAGCTCAGAAAAGACTGACTTTCCCATTGAAGTCTTACATCTATCTGTAAGGACTAGGAGCCCTTTATCTTAACAACCTGGAGTGTGGAGAGAGAGGCATTCTCAAGTCCCTTGACCTCTTCCAGGAATGACTTCATTGCTTAGGATGCCTGGTCATCTTGCATTGCATTGCTCATGTTAAGCATTTGCAGAAAAGTCCATCAGGAAAATAACTACAGCTTATGCACCAACATCTTTTGCAGAAAGAGATAAATTCCATGAAGGACTTGATAAAAACATCCAAAGCAAACCAACATATACTTGAACACTCAGTGAATTCAATATAAACGTGGGTGAAGGAGGAGATAGGAAAAAAAAAAAATCCTACATATCATGAACACTTCCAGAAGAGAGGCAGGAGGTGCTGGATCTGGTATGGAATTGCATTAATGTAAATGAAATTATATTTTAGTAGAAAGAACATGATTAGTTACTGATGTGGGAATTATTTTCAAATCAACATACTGTAGTGAGTAGACCTATAATTTTGTTAGAACAAGGATTGAAATGAATAGTGGGGGGATAAAACCAGATAAACGATATCATACTCAACTGAGTCAGCTCTAGATGACCTATTTTTAAAATTTATTATTTATTTTTAACATTTAAAAAAAATTGAGTTCCAAATTCTCTTCCTTCCTCCTAACCCTTTCCTCACCCACTGAGAAGGCAAGTACTAGATATCAATTATACATGTGAAGTCATGTAAAATATTTCCATATTAGCAGTGTCACACAAAAAAAACCCTAAGCAAAATAAAGAAAGTGAGAAAATGATACTTCATTTTGCACTCAGAGTTCATCCATTCTCTCTTGGGAGGTGGATAGTGTTTTTCATCATGAGTCCTTTGGAATTGTCATGGATCATTATACTGATCAAAGTTGGCTGACCTATTTTTAAACAAATTGCTGAAAAATGGGAAATGAATAGAGGAATAGACTTAGCACAGACTGTCAGGAAATGTAAAGAGCCTAGAAATCACCTCACCCAGCAAATACTTGATTTTTTATTTTTTAGAGAGGGGAAGGTAGAACAATTGGGCTTAAGTGACTTGCCCAAGGTCACACAGCTAGTTTTGTGTTAATCGTCTGAGGTTGAATTTGAACTCAGGTCCTCCTGACTCCAGGGCTGGTGCTCTATTCACTGCGCCACCTAGCTGCCCCCTTGATTGATTTTTTTATCAAGGAGAGAGCAGGAAGGGGAGGAAGGGAGAGGAAGAAGAGAGAGAGAGAGCTTGCTTTTAAGAATGAAATTGGAAGGTCAGTAGACAGTAGAAAAATGGAGATGTGGAAAGATTTTTGTCACACAAACTTTTCTCCATCAATAACTGTAGAGCCACTATATTTGGATGTTAATGTTATAGTCTCCAATGTATTACATAGAAAACAGTTGATTAATTAACAGAAAACCTTGTCCTTTAGTAGAGGCAGCTAGCTGGCACAGTAGCTAGGCTTGGAGGCAGGAAGACCCGAGTTCAGATCCAGCCTGGGACGCTACAAGCTGTGTGACCTTGGGCAAGTCAGTTAACCTCTGCCTGTCTCAGTTTGCTCACCTGTAAAAGAGCCATGATAACAGCACAATGTTGTCATAGCTGTCCTCGCACACACGGGTCTTTTCTTGCTGTCAGTATTTTCTTTGGCACATAATCTCTGAGCTAGCTGGCTTGCTCTCCCTTATGTCATCCTTCTTCCTACTCCAGGTGAGGCATTTTATTATCTTGATCTGAAGGTCAGTGTGTCCGTTAGGGAATGGGGACATGAGTACAAATGTGCCCTGAGAGCCAGTGGAGGTAGGAGATGGGAGCACTACAGCACATACACCTGAATCTGGCCCCAGATATTTACTAGCTGTATGACCTTGGGCAAGTCACTTAACCTTTGCCTCAGTTTTCTCAACTGTGAACCTACCTCACAGGGTTGTTGTGAGGATCAGATGAGAAAATATTTGTGAAAAGAGTTTAGCACAGTGCTGGGATGTTCTAGCCATACTTATTCCCTTCCCCTTCCTACCTTATTGACCAAGTCCAGAAAGATGATGACAGTGTGGTAACAACTTTTGCCCCATTCCACCAAGGCTGCCCAGATTTACAGAATTCTGTACTGTGATAGCAGCACAGTCCATCTCCCAGAAGGTGAGGGAGGCTCACTACTCTGCCGCACTGCCCCAACCTGCTGGAAAAATGGAGAGAGGTGATTGATAGGCAGGGAGCCAAGAAGGAACTAGCCTTGGAATCAGTGAAGGTCAAATGAGTTACCACCTGGTCCTGCTTTGGAAAGTCTACAAAAGTAAGAGGAGAATCTGTGATAGTGATGGGAAAGAGGGCCACCAGGGAAAGAGAATTTGGAGCTAGAACATCTTCCAGGCCTTCTGTTTTATAAATATGGAAACTGAGATCCAGAAAAGGAAATAATTCTGCCTAAAGTCTCACAGCTAGTAAGTGTCAAAGCTGGGATTTGAATCCGTCTTCTTTGACTCAAATCAGAATTAAAAAAAAAAATTTTTATTGTGAACTAATATTCGTCAACAGTATACAAGAACAAGGAAGAGGATTGTATGAGAAATTGTCACATACAGTTTTTAAGTATTTGTCAAGTTTAACAAGTTGGTAACAAAATTGCTAGCCTTTGTGTCCCCTTATGTACTTATGTATATTCTTTAAAATGTTTAATTGATTTTTTTTTTGCATCTTTAATATTATTTTCTCATTCCCAACTCCTCCTTGGAAGCTTTCTCTTGTAAGGGTCAAACAAAAGAAATGCATACATTGTCCGAGTCTAGAAATGCACGTCTCATTTTGTACCCCTAATCCATCATCTTCTGGCCAAGAGACAAGAGTTATGTTTCATCCCCAGTCACTGCTTTGATCACTTCTAAAGTCTTTCAGAGTTGTGTTAAGCATATAAATGGGTTCAGAAAATGCGCAACTGTGAAAGTGGGAGAGGGGAGATCCCTCCCCATCCAGAAGAAACCCTCTAGTGTGTCTTTCCTCATCGGTCCTGGCTATCTCAAGGCTGGCACAAGGGGCATGGCATCCCATTCTTCCCCCACCTCTTCCATTCCCCCGACCTCCTAGTCTGACTCCATTCATCCACTGACCTGTGTGGGCTTGAAGAGTTTCCTCCTCTCTCAGGATACTGGAGCCATTGCCGGTGGGGGGATGCGTGGGACATTGGGCAGAGCAGCTCATGTGGTAATAATTTTCGCCGATGCAAGCTGAGTGGTTCTCCCTAGATCAGTGGCACATTGCAAAGGTAACCCCTGAAGGGCAATATTTCTGAAGAGGAAATGCCATTCTGGGAAGCGAATAGGGTGAGAAGTGGGGAGGCTGAGATGAGGGGAATGTTTAAGTGGAAAAGGAACAAATTCTTGGAATGCCTTTGTAAGTGTTTCCCCAATTTCTCACACACAGAGAAAGAGAGAGATACACAGAGGCACGTAGTGAGAAGCAGAGATGCACAGATGGACAAAATGCAGAGACACACATCAGTGCACCAATGCCCCCAAACAGCCCC
Organism: Pseudochirops corinnae; assembly: GCA_028646515.1. Classification (NCBI taxonomy): domain Eukaryota; kingdom Metazoa; phylum Chordata; class Mammalia; order Diprotodontia; family Pseudocheiridae; genus Pseudochirops; species Pseudochirops corinnae. Next base: position 34,925,368 of record CM053585.1, on the reverse strand, counting down.
CTGTCTTTCTGGGGACTCTGTGGACTTTGGTGGCTATCATCAAAGAGACAGTAAATGTCCTCTCCCTTTCTCCTGGATTTGTAACAAACAAATGTAGTAGTAGCCTCAGCCTACACATACCCACCCACCTTGTTTGGGCTGCAGAAGGGGCTCTGAGGAGTCCAGGATTTCAGTTACCTCCTTAGGAAATGTGATGTCAGAGAAATAGATCAGGAAGTTCTCACCGAGCAGTTACTGATTCTGAAACTACACTTAAAACCACAGAAATCCTTAGGAATCATTCCCCTCCCCATGCCCTTGGGCTTCCTCATTTTCTGGGTCTCAGGTCACCATGGGATCAAGGATCCCCTGGGATCAGTTCCTGTGGGAGGGGGTGAGAAAAGGAAGGGGAGTTCATCTCCCCTGAGAAAGCCAAATGCCTGGATGCCAGGGTTAGGAAAGTGAAGGCAGAGGGGAGGAGTCTGATGTTCCCTAATGGTGAGGAATTCCTCCCCAAATAGCCCTTCCCTCTTGCTCCAAACCCAAGAGTGGGACTTCTCCAAACCAGGCTTGGATTCTCTCAGCCTTATCCTGTTACAACAGATTCTCAAGTTGGAGCCTTGGAGGGCTTAGGGGGGAGCTAGGGCTGCCATGGAGACATCCCAAAGGGTCCTGAGCTCCACATGGACACCTCGCAGCAAACAAAATCCACTACATGACTTGGCAAAACAAACCTACTTCTCCCACATAGAGAAGCAGGCTTGAATATTCCCCTACTCTGAGGCTGAGCCTGGGGTTCATATCCCTCCTTAATAGCTTCAGGTCCATGGGCAGGTCACTAACCCTAATTCTGACAACCTTTTGAGGCCCAGTTTTGTTATCTCTGAAATGGGGCCATCTGTAACACAGGAGTTCTTAATGTTTTGGGCTACTGTGGGCAGTCTAGGGAAGCCTAGACAATTGCTCAGAATAGTATTTTAAAATACATAAAATGCATAAAATGGATGACAGATGAAGCCAGTTATATTGAAATAAAAATCAACTTTTTTTTCCCCATTCAATTCAGACCTGGGGAATCTTCAGAGCCAGGGTGGGAACCCACACTGTCACAGCCCCTATATCAGAGTCGGTGTGAGGGGCTAATGAAATCGTGTCTGTAAAGGACTTTGCAGACCTTCAAGTACTAGATAAATTCCAGTTATTAGAGTTCTATATGTATCATTACTTTGCAAGTGTTACCAAATTTAGAACAGCTTTTTAAATCATAGTGTATTTATTTTTTCCCTTTCTTTTTTTATCATGGGTTTAATCATTTGTCATGTATATCCTAATGAATGTGTATTCAAAGTACAGTTGTGACTCTGTGGGGTGGGGGTGGTAATAAGACATAATTTTGCTTTAAAGGGGGAGTCTCTTACTTGAAAAGGTTAAGAACCACTCTGGATGTAGGCACTACCTCTGATACAACCAGGAAAAGAATGAGAGACCTTAGTTCTTGGGCTGTTTTGTGTCTTGGATCCCACTGGTGCTCTGGGGAAGAGGATCCATAGGCCCCCCTCTGAGTATAATGTTTTTAAATGAATAAAATAAAGTACCTAGAATTATAAAGGAAACCAATTATATTGAAAAAGTTATCAAAATATTGTTTTAAAAACAAATTCACAGATGCCAGTTTTAAGTACCTTAGGTGGTTATAATTCCCTCTAAAATGTAAGCTCTTTGAGGGGAGGGGCTGTGGACATAGCAGGGATTTAAGGTTGAATGGCATTCTTCCCTCCTCATCTTTTGTTAGTCTCTTGTTAGAATGGGTTAGTAATTTCTTCAGGTCAGGCAGTAGCATCAGAAAAGGAAGATAGTTTGGGGAGGCGGAGTTCTGGGAAGATAGCAGAGTAGGTCAGAAATTTCCAGGCTCTCCAGATTTCCTCCACAAACCGACAGAAAATTGCTACAAAATGAAGAGCACCAAAAATAAAGGGGTGTAGCCTATTTGACCCCTTTCTCTTTCAGCTCAGATTGAGCGAAGCTTCCAGAAAGGGATCCTGCCCCATCCCATGCCATCCCAACCCCCCTTTCCCCTTGCCACATGGTGTCCGCCACATGGTGTCCTTCTTAGTAAGTTTGTGCTCTGGGGGCTGGTGAGAGGAAGTAATAGGGCAGAGAACTGGGGCAGTGTCAATTATTTTGAAATCTGATTTCTTCTAAATGAGGTTATGTCCCAGGACAGGATATTTGTCCCATTAAAAAAAAAAAACAGCCCAAACCCATCCCTCCAAAGCCTACTTCTTCATTTCCCTTCTGAGAGTCCTCAGTTGAATCGAGTGAATCCCTTGTCCCAATTACATTTGGACTGCTGAAAGTCTGGAGGTGATGTTTCTCTGGACACACCTCTAGCAAGACTGCCCATGAGCAGAGCTTGTACATGCTTCCCTGGGATGTTCCCCTTTGGCCCCTGCACCCACCCTGCCTGCCCCCTTGCCTCACCTCTTATATCCCCTTTTTACTTAAAAAAGAAAAGGGAGGTGAGGGCTGCTGGTTAAGAGAAGGGTAAGGCATGGGGAAAGCAATTTGAGTTGGGAGAAAGGGAAGCTTGGATTCCAGGATTCCCTGGGTAATACAGGGCATGGAGCCTGATTCCTTATGTTATAGTCAGGGACACAGGCCCAGAGAGATCAAGTGTTTTGTCCCTGGTTGTACAGCGAGTTATAGCTTGGGGATCGGAATCCAAATATCCTGATGCCCTATCCAGTGTCCTTTCTAATGTGTCATCGTGTCTCTTTATCCTTAACCTTTCAGGGCCTTAGTTTCCTCACAGGTAAAATGGTGATAACCTTCTTCCCTCCTGTCATGATAGAATCAAATGAAAACACCTTCGATCATCCTTTGTTGAAGGCTCGGCAATCAGAGGCCCTCAGTTCACCTCTCCAGTCCAACACATATTTAGTTGTGTGGTTCTCGGCAAATCCTTTTACTTCCCTGGTCCTTACTGTCATCATCTCTAAAAATGAGGGGGTTGGATCGATGATCTCAGGAACCCCTTTCTCCTCCAAATCTGTCATCCCATGTAAGGAGGTGTTGTTGTGTCTCCTGGAGTCAGGATACCTGTGTCCTTGGCATTCCTGACCACACAATTCTTCATATTTCCATTTCCCCGAAGGCATGTGCTGTTCATTCATTTCATTCCATAAACATTTGTTAAGCATCTGTTTTGTGCCAGAGATACAAAGATAAAAGGAACCAGCCCCTGCCTTCATGGATCTTACATTCTTTTGGTGGAATAACATGTATGGATAAGTAAATCCAAGGATATACAAAGGAATGGTGTGGGGCGGAAGGATGAATAACCCCAAGGAAGGCTCAGGAAAGGCTTCTGATGGAAAGCAAAAGCCTGTGCTGAGCCTCAAAGGAAGCTAGGGGTTCTAAGAGTCATAGGCAAGGAGGGAAGTATAGCCTGGACATGGGAAAGAGTCTGTGTAAAGGCATGAATGGAGATGGGAGATGGAGCACTGTGTACAGGGCACAGTGAGTGGGCCAACACTTTCAGTACTGTGGCCAGTGGCTCTAGTCAGTGTTTTAATAGCTTTCAAAATCTGAGAGGGAAGGAAGGAAAGACATAAATAAAGAAGGGAGAAAGAGAGGAAAGAAAGAAGGAAGAAAAGTAGGAAAGAAGGAGAGAAAGAAATGTTAAGTACCTATGTGCCAGATACGATGCTAAATGGTAAGGCCCTAGCCAGTATCGAACCAGAACTTGGACAAACTGAACTGTTCAGAGCCCCAAAGACAGCTAGGCTTTGAGGATGGTACTACATCGGGTAAGAACACTGATTCACAGAGATAGAACATTGACTCAGAATTGGCACTGTGTTTGGAGCATGTCCGGCAGAGCACAGTCCCCTGGCACCCTGCCTGTCCTGGAGGAGGAACTGTGTTCCTGGGAAGAAGCCAGAGGCAAGGCTGAGCAGAGAAACCAGCCTGGTCCCCACATGGCACACTGCTCCTCCCCACCCCCCCAATATTTATCTTGGAAACAGGAAAGGTTGAGTCAGTTCTGCCCGGCTTCAAACCTGTGGTGCCGAGGAGTCTGAGTATTTCACTCCAGGGACTGAGCTCCTAGGTGGTGACAGTGACGTCAGATCAGATGTATGTAGTAGGTTTGAGATGCAGGGTTCTCCAAAGCTTCCTGCCCTGGCAGTTTGGAGATGCTTTTGGACAAACTGATGGGGGAAATGACGATGCCCCTAGAGACATTGGTCAATGAGATGGGGCCGCTTTAGATAACTCAGCCTGTGTGGCAGCTTAGTGCCCAGGATTCTGCTAAGAGGGGACTAGTTTTAATAAGAGTGATGCTTCACATTTCTCTTGTAGTTTCCTTACAACTACCCTGTGAGGTAGGTGGGGAAAAAAGCCCTTTTACAGATGAGGAAACTGAGGCTTTAGGGAAAGCAAATGTCTGCCTAGGGTCCCATAATAATAAGTAGTATTTAATATGGAAATATGTTTCTCATGATTGCACATATACAACTTATATCAAATTGCTTACCCTCTCAGGGAGAGGGGAGGGAGGGAGGGAATTTGGAACTTAAAATAATTTTTAAAAGAATGTTAAAAATTGTTTTTACATGAAATTGGAGGGAAACATTATTTTTCAAAAAATAGCTAGAATTTACATTGTACTTGAAGGTTTGCAAAGAGCTTTACAAATATCATATCATCTCCCTTGGTCCTCACAATGACTTGTAGGTCCCATTATTGTCTTCCCCTATTCAGGGGGAGGGACAGTTCCCTTTTTGTTCGTGTGTTCGGTCCTGTCCTTTCATGAGTGTTAGGAACTCCTACACTCATTAGAGTTAAGGATTAGAGAAATTTAGAAAACTATTCTTGTTTGTATTTTCTGATTTTATTTTTCTTATCTGTGTCCCCGGAGCTTAGCATAGTGCCTAGCATTAATAAATGTTTATCTTATCATATTATTATTCCTATTTTACAGATGAGGAAACCGAGGCAGGCAGGGGTTGAAATTGACTTGCCCAGACTCACATAGTTCATAAGGGTCTCAATCTGGATTTGAACTCAGGTCTTCCTGACTGCAGGAGGGGTGGCTAGGCAGTAGAGTGGATAGAGTATAGGGCCTGCAGTGAGGAGAACCTGAGTTCAGATCTGACCTTAGACACTGACTAGCTGTGTGATCCTGGTCAAGTCACTTTGCCCCCATTTACCTCAGTTTCCTTATGTGTAAAATGAGCTGGAGGAGGAAATGGCAGACGACTCCAGTATTTCTGCCAAGAAAACCTTAAATGGGGTCACAAAGATTCAGACACGACTGAAAACGAGTGAAGAGGTAGGCCAATAGAGCAGGAATGTGGAATGCAAGGAGAGAATAAAAGATAAAAAAAAACCAGAAAGGCAGATAGGATTAAACGCTGGCCAGAAGATTTTACTGAGGCTGTAGGAGCCGCTGGAGTTTCCTGAGATCTGCCCTTTAGTAAGCTCCCTTTGGCAGCTGAGTGGAGGCAGGGGATTCAGCAGTGGCTCTTGCAATAATAGCCCAGGTGTGAGGTGAGGAGGGCCTGCACCATGGGGTGGCCTTGTCATCAAAGACAAGGAACCTCCAGGGAGGTGTTGGGAAAGTAGAAATGCCCAGACTAGAAGACAGATGAGGTAAGTGGGTTGAGAACCACAGGTGAGGCTGTGACATGGAGAGTGTCATTGGGAGGACAGTGGTGATCTTGACAGTCACAGGAAGCTTGGAAGGTGGGAAAGGGTGAGAGGGATTCCTAGATGGGCAGGGTGGGCCAGGCTCCAAGAGTAGACCAGGAAGGTCCTCAGGGTTCTAAGTTCCAAGGGCTCACATTGCTCTTGCCCCCTCCCCACATCTGGTCCCTAGTCTCTCTCTTCTGACTCTATCCTTACTGCCTACAAACCTGCCCATCTCTCCCCCAGCCTTAAGCCTTCCATCTTCTCAAGCTAACATGCCACGTCTCTCCTCCATTTCACGGCCACGCTCCTAGGAAAAGCTATCTTGACTCATCAACTCCATTTTCTCCTCTCCCTCCCTTCTCAGTCCCTTTGCAATCTGGCTTTTGACCTCATTGCCCAACTGAGAGCCTTCGGGCCAGGGTCACCTGGCTTCCGCTCCCATGGCCTTTCCCTAGTCTTCATCTGTTCAGTGAAGAGGACAAGAAAGCTGACGATGGAAGGACCATGGGAGGAAGAGCTTTGGCTCCTGTTGACCACTCCCACCTCCTGGACACTCTTCTTGGGCTTCACAGAAGGTCTGATCCCTTTCTCTCAGTCTCTCTTGTTGGATCAGAATGCCCATTCCTCTGTGTGTGGGGGTGATGTGGGTGGGTGTACATACTCCAGGGCTATATCCTGCTTGGCCCCTCTTCTCTCTTAGCACTCTTTCTCTTCATCAGCCCCAGTGGATTCTCTTGCTGTCTCCATGCAGATGACCCCCAGATTGCTATGTCCAGCCCTCTCCTCTGACCTCCATTTCCACATCACCATCTGCTGAAGGGACATTTTCTGCTCAATGTATGATAGGCATCTTAAACTCAACGTGTCCAATATGGAACTCGTCCAACATTCCCCTCTTCCTAAACTTGTCTATTTCCAGCAAGGGCACTGCCATTCTTCCAGTCATTAAGGTTCACCATCTTGGGCTCCTGGTTCTTTCTTTCCCCTCCCACCCCCTGTGTGTCGCCAGGTGCCTCACTCTCTGGTCCCTTCTCCCACCTCTCCCCTCCCCTCATGCAGCCTGGACCCTACCCTCTTGTCTGTTCTATTGCAAGAACATCTGCTTTCTCCCCTCTCCAGCCCATCCTCCACACAGCTGCCAAAGGGATATTTCTGAAGCACAGATCTGCCCAGGGCACTCCCTTGTGCCTCTTGGTTAAAACACAAAATCCTTTGGTATTTGGAGGATTTCAGTCTGCCCCCAAGCCTCACTTTTCAGGTTTATGGATCATTATTCCCCTTCACACACTCAACACTTAACCCCCACCCCCCCAACCCATCTTCCTTTACAAGGCTCAGCTCCTGGGCCACTTCCTAGCTCCTTCCCCTTTCCCCATTACTGATGTCCTTACTGCTGAAAATGATTGTTCCCCACCTCCGTTTTTACTTAATCTGGGCACATGCTGTTTCCTTCCTGTAGTAAGTGAGCTCCTTGAGGGCAGGGACTGTGCTTTTTGTCTTGGTGCCTGGCACCATTGTGGCTTAGAATCAGAGAATGAGACCATTAGAGAAATTTCCCTCTAGATGCAAACTGATGCCTGTTCTGAAGCCTCTGGTCTTAGAGCTGCTTCCTCTCAGGTAGCAGCTAGCTCTGAGGGTCATACAGGTGAGAAGTGTCAAGAGCCATCATTGAACCAACCTGGCACCAGTGTTTCTGATGCTAAGACCAGCTGATTGTTCCCTTTGGCCCTTTTGGGAAGGGGTGTTGGGTTGGCGTTTTGTTTTTTGTCTTTGATTTCTGTTTATTCTCCAACGGGGCAGAGTCCTAGACCTGTTCCCATTACTCTCCAGGCAACCAAAGACGTCAGGTATGACATTTACACAGTTAATGAAGTCAACATCCTGTGATGTTGATTCTCTGCAGAAGCCTGATGCAGGGAGGGATGGGAGAGTGAGGCTTCATCTTTCCCCATAACTGGGTCTGTACTCTCAGAGTGAAGATGGTAATGAAGTTCCTTGTGCCAGGCCCCGGTTCCTTGGCATAAAGTGTGGTAATAGTGGACATGGAGTTGGGAGAACTGTTAAAATCTCACCAGAGACACTGGTCACATTGCCCCAGACAGCTTATTTAACCCCTCATGCCTTTCCAAAATGGAGGGTGGGGGTGGGGACAGCAATGTGGAGACTCAATGGCCTGTAAGATCCCTTCTTTAAATCTTCGATCCCATGATGCTACCCAATTGGTTTGGGGTCAAAATGGTATAATTGGCCTGTAGAGTTTAGGACAGGGTTCTAGAATGAAATCTTTGGCTCAAGGGGTAGAGACCTTCAGAGAACTTTAAACCAGGGTTGGAGGTGGGGTCTAGAGGGGAAGAGAAAAAGTTATTCAGAAAATGAAAAAGAAGCCAGTTTGTTTGGTCTTTGACCTTGTGTCTGGAGTGGCCCTGCCCATGCCTAGATACGATCTGGGCTTTGCCGGGACTCCCCTTGGTCCTCTGGTATTGAAACGGCTCTGAAATGTCTAGTCCTGAAGGACTCACAGAAACTCCCTAAGAGTTACAACTGGAGACATAAGGAGGTGATTTCCTTGGCAGATCTTTCTCCTCTGTGACCTCGAAGGCAGCGTCAGGTTCCAGGAATGGATAATTCGATACATTAGCCATATATTCGCTGGGCAAAGTACTGTGCTAGGCATGGGGAGGGGATAGGGGGCAGAGAAAAAATGAAGTGATCCCTGCCTTCAGTTGTATTGATCTATCCATCAATTACCTGTAAGCATTGTTAAGCACCTACTGTGCCCCCGGGCAGCTGAGTGGCTCAGTGGATAGAGTGCCCCACTTGGAGGCAAGAGGACCTGAGTTAAAATCTGGCCTTGGACACTTCCTAGCTGTGTGACCCTGGGCAAGTCACTTAACCCTGCCTCAGTTTCTCATTTGTCAAATGAGCTGGAGGAGGAGTGGCAAAAAACGCCAGTATGTGGTTACCGAGTGGGACAGGACTGGAAGAAGGCCTGATTTAAGTTCCGGACTCCGGGTTCAAGGCGTGTCCCCCCTGCCTCCCACTACTTGCCAGTCAGTGTCTGTACAAAACCCTGGGTTTACACACTCAGACAAGACCAGCCCCTGCCCTCAGTTTACATTCATTCCAGCGCCCAGCCGGGCACACAGTAGGCGCTTAATAAATAAATGTGTGTTGTAACGGGAGATGTGTAGATATTGGGGAAAAGGCTGGATGCAGAAGAGAGAGAGGGTCATCCCCAAGAGGGAGAGGCTTTCTGCAGAAGCTGAGGCTTGCACTGAGTCTAGAAAAGCAGGGGACCAGACTTAAGCCGAGTCTACAAGGGGAGCCTGTCGGCCGTGAGGGAGAGGGCATTGTGGCGAAGTCAGGGAGGTGGGAGACGGATCGGCCTCGTTGGGAGGCCAGCACTCTGCAGACCCTGAATCGCCAAGAAAGGCCCACGAACTTTAGGGCGAGGAGCCTGGAGACCCGAGAAGGTGAGAAGAGGGCGGGGCGGAGCTGCGGACTAGCGCCAGTCACGCGGCCCTGCCATCTCCCTCGAGGCCCCGGAGTCGGCACGTGCTCCGAGGCCCGCCCTTCAAACAGCCCCCAGCGCGCACGCGCTGCTTCCAGTCCGAGGCTGGGGAGCGTGCTCCGGAAGGCTGGCGGGCACTCGGACAGCCTACGCCGCGGCGGCGGCTCATTTGCATGAGGAGCCCGGGAGAGCCAATGGAGAAGCGTGCCGGGCATGCCGGGAGCCGGGCTGGGCAGTGAAGGCAGAAGGTTCGCCGGCCCCTGGGCGGCCCCGGCCAGTGTGCGAGCGCCGAGCTGCGCGTCGGGAGCCGGCAGTCTGCGGCGGCGATGCGCTAGGAGCCGGGCCCTGGAGCCGGGGCTGCCCTGACCGAGCAGCCTTCCCCCAGCTGCCCTGCAGGGCCCGGGCCGCGGGGCCGGGGCCCGAGAAAATGAATTACCTGGTGAGTGGGGCCGGGGCCGGGGCTCGGGCCGGGGCGAGCTCCAGCGAGCGCTGTATCCGCAGGATGCCCCTCCTTTTCGGCACACACCCCCTTTCTGCCTCCGCGCGGGGCGCGCACCCTCGGGCCCTTCTGCTCCCCTTGCCCCTCTCCCCCAGGGCACAGCCGGGGCACACACCCCCCGCCGCTCCCCCCTCGGTGACCCCCGGCCCGAACACACCCCCTCTCTTAAAGGAAGGGCGCCCCCCTTTCCCTCGCTCTGCCACCTCTTCGCTCCTCTCTCCCGCGGTCCCCTCTTCTTCTCCCTCCCCGTCTCCCGCGAAGGGCGGGCACCCCTCCCTGCACACCCCCTATCCTCCGGAACGCGCGTGCGGCTTGCTTGGAGCAGGGGCACGCCCCCGCCCGCCCCTGTTTGCTCGGACCCGGCCCAGAAGGAGTTAAACGAGTGGCATTTCCTGCCGGGAATCTTTTCGGGGAAAGCCGGAGCTAGGTAGGCGCTGGCTCAGGTGGCCGCTCCTTCGGGGCCGGTTCGCGCTGGGCCGGCGGCCTTTCGGGGCTCCTGGGTCTAACACGCCCTGACGGCCTGGAGGCCGGGGGCTCGGCTCGGCCCAGGCCATGAGTGGGGCTCGTTGCTAAGTGAGCATGCCAGAAAGCCCACCCCCGCTTCCCCCCGGGGCTGTCTGAGATCGCACTCCCGACCTCAGGTCTCAGTTGTCCGAAGCGTTGGGGTGCTTCGTTTGCTCAGAAAGGTAGAAAAGGTGTCAGCGGGGGTGGAGGTGTGGGGGTGATGAAACCTGGGGTCCCGCATTTCGGGGGTCGGCTTTTCTGGGCTGACCGCCTGTCTTGGTCTCTGCCCAGGGGGAGGAGGCGGCCGCAGCGTCTTTGGGCACCTCCCCTCCCTGACCTCCTGCCCATCTGGCTGGGGGCGGTGGGGGTGGGAGGATCCTCCGGAGCTGGTAGAGTAGTGGTGAGTGATTGACATCAGTGGGGCTGATAAACAGTGCCTGTGCACGTCAGAGGCTCTGGAGCCTGTTAATGATTCACCCGGGCAACACAGCCCTGCTACTAGCCTGGCTGGGGGAGGAGGGGAGGGACATCGGAGGAGCACCATTCGCAGCCATCCGTGCTCCCTCGTCTTTCTACCTGCTATTGCAAAACACCAGGTGTAGGCCAGATCTCGGGACTCTTGGAAGCAAGCTGAGAAGTAGACTGGGCCTGCTTTTAAGGTGGCCTTTGCCTTGTGCAGGGACCGCCCCATTCCTGCTGTGACCTTGTATCCAGATGCCATTTGATTGCGAAGTGTTTTCTCACCTCCTAAAATCTCTATTTACCTCTCTGTGTGTTTATTTTCTCTTAGGTATAGGCACAGGGTGATAGCTATCTGTCTATATCTATATCTTTAGAGAAAACCAGAAATCTGGGGGGGAGGGGGGAGGTGTAGGCCTAGCAGGTTGCCAAGTTTGGGATAGGTTCCTGATACTGGGTTAGGATACAAGACTAATGCTTTCCCCACCCCACAATCCCATCCTTGTTCCAGTATTACTGTAAGGGTTCCCATTTCCTTTCCCTTTCCCCCCCAAACCAGTGAGATAGGCTGGAGTGTGGGCAGTGCCATGGTCAGCTGGGAGGAGCAGGTGTGCTATGAGTTCTTATCAAGGTGCTTTGGCAGGGTGAAGGAAGCTGGAGCTGTAGAAGCAGGTGGAGTAGAGGTAGGCTGGGCCAGCTCCCAGGAACAGGGTGTGGAAGATGGATCAGAGTCTGTCTGCTTCACTCTTCAGCACCCCCTGCCCTGAGGGATGCCAAGGAGCTGGGGAGTTAGTTGCCTGTGTTGGGGAATTTTTTTTTTCCATGCCCTAAGGGTGTAGCCTTTGCTGTTCAAGAACCAGAAAGTCAGTACAGGTGTTGGAGCAGGAGGCAAGTCTGGGCTGGAGAGAGCTGTGGGCTGACTGTTTACTTGCCAGGGCCCTGGTAAGCCAACACAAGCTCCTTCCTGGCTTTTGGCCCTGCTGAGGGCATAGCCAGGCCACGGAGCAGGTTAAATAAGGGTGCAAGTGTGGAGAAGGCGGTGCTCTCGTCTAAAATGAGCTTTCAGTTTCCCTGGAATCCACAGGGCTCTTTTTAATGCTATATGCTATACTTTGGGGCCCTGAGGGTGCTTTGGGAGTGATGGAGGGAACATACTTAGGGTTTAAGAGACTGAAGAAAGAAGGAACTTTAGAAACCACCTAGTCTGGCAGCTCCCCTAATCTCACAGATGAGGAAACTGAGGCACAGGGCACTCATTGGTGGCAAATGCCCTGTGACTGACTACAGAACCAGCTCTGCTGGCTTGGCTGACCCTTGAGGTACTGAGTGAACCAGCATTAATTCTGTTGCTTGGATCATAAACTTCTGCTCTGTGCCCAGCACTGTATTTGACAGGGGGGGGAATCAGGAAAAGGAGGCAGAGTGAGAGAGACATGCTATCCCTGGAGTCAGAAGACTTCAATCCACATCTTGCTGCTGATGCTTAGACTGTCTCTGTGAACTTTAGCAAGCCACTTAACCATAACCACTTCTGTGTCTGTCTCCCTTCTCACAACCCTCCTTGGACTAAAGGGCTCCTTAGGTACCTTCCAGCCTTAGATCTGTGACATTATGGAAAAACAAATCATCCTTGTCCCTGAAGCTTTACGGTCTTGGGGCGGTGGGGGGGGGAGGGAGAGAAGCAACAACATAAGTAAATAAATACAGAATATATATATATATATATATAGAGAGAGAGAGAGAGAGAGAGAGAGAGATACATGTAACTTCTGAGGGATACCACTAATAATAACTTTGTTTTCATAATAAAACTAGTATGTTTTCATTTCTAACATGGCAAATATCAAGACATATTACCTGCACGAACAAAAACTCCTTTAGGGCAGAGCCTCCATAATCGTCAGGAGTGTAAAGGAATTCTGAAGCCAAGAAGTTTGGGAACCACAGGATGAGATCATCTCAGTGCTGGGTTGGCCTCTCTGCCCTGCCTCCAACCTGCAGGTCATGGTGGTCAGCCTCACTAGCACCAGTAATAAGGAAATGTGTGTCCTTGTCTTGGTGGTGGCCAATGTCCCCCTTTTTTCTACTACTTCTGTGGTCTCTACAGACAATACCTCTTTCAGATGAACAAAACCAGAACACCCATGTAGGAAAGAGAGGAGTGTGCTGGGATCTTTTTTTTTTTAACTAGCTGAAGAGACTTAAAGTCAAGGGAAGGGAGCCCTTGATTTTCGGCCTGACAACTTCTGGGTGCTGAGGCCAGGCAGCTTCTTTTGTTCAGTCACTTCAGTCATGCCTGACTTTTGTGACTCTATTTGGGATTTTCTTGGCAAAGATACTAGAATGGTTTGGCATCTCCTTCTCTAACTCATTTTACAGTTGAGGAAACTGAGGCAAATAGGGTTAAGTGACTTGCCTAGTGAGTGTCTGAGGCTAGATTTGAACTCAGGTCCTCTTGATTCCTGGCACTCTGTGCGCTGTGCCACCTAGATGCCCCTTGGTATCTTTAGAAGTCCCAGAAAGAGGGGCAGCTAGGTGGCACAGTGAATAGAGCACTAGTCCTGGAGTCAGGAGGACCTGAGTTCAAATATGGCCTCAGACACTTGACACTTACTAGCTGTATGACCTTGGACAAGTCACTTAGCCCACCCAAGTCACATTGCCTCACCTCCCCCCTCAAAAAAAAAAGGTAAAAAAAGAAATCCCAGAAAGAGAAGGAGTATAGTGGGGGCAGCTGAACACTGCCTTGTTTGCTAGCTCCCTTCATATCCTTATTGGAAGTAGGAGAGGGGCCACTTAGCCTTGTGTGTTTGCCTCTGATACCCACTGTAGTCGGCTCAGGTATTCCTTCCTATCTCCACAAATACCCTGGACCTGTTAGCACAAGCTGTGACTGAGAGAAAATTGAGGAGGAGAACAGTTTCCCTGTGGCAGCTTCAGACCAGCATAGAGCTCAGCTATTGTCTGCCTGACTGGGGCCTCTCTGGTGTCAGGAGGTAGGTGAGGGCTTGTCTTGCCTCTTCTCCCATGATCTTCCAGGAATAGTGCTAAGGCCTGGATGCCCTGGACAGAGTATAGACTCATGGCTCCTTCCTGCCTGCCACTCACTGGGTTTTACACCTGCTCTCCCCTGACTGGAGAAGACTTCTCAGAAACTGAGAATTGAAGTCCCTTCTGGAGTCTGTCTGAGATCTTCACTGATCCATTGAAACTGGTAGTGGACTCTTGGCGCATAGCAAGGAGTGTGCTGTAAGAGAAAGTGCCGGATGTCGGGTCAGAAGGCTCAGGTTTGCATCCTGGCCCTTTCCAGTTTGTGACCTTGGTGAAGTCACTCTCCTCTATAAAAAATGAGTCAGGTGGCTGGCCCCTTTTCAACCTCGGCATTCTGTGCAATTCTGGTGGTAAGGGCAGTCTTGGCAAGTACAAAGGCAGTGATCCCTATTGTGTCCCTGCTGGCCGGGAGGCCAAGCCCTGGAGATGGGAACCCCCTCACCCAAGGCCCTTCCAGGCTCACCCCAGCTGAGGTCAGAGAGCACTATCTAGGCGGAGGCGTCTCTGCTCTCCCTCAGACAAAGGCCTCCTCTGTGTGGCAGTCAGTAACGGCCTGGGCTTCTCCCAGACACATAGTCCCCTTGTTGATCTTAGTCAAGAACAGGAGCTGAGTGCTGCCAGGTCCCTTCAGAAAAAGGTTCCACCCTGTGGCCTGAGAAATGGCCTCCTGCAGGATGTTCCATCCCATCCTTTGCCCAGCATAGCAAGGGTAGGCAGGAATGAGTTTATTGGTCACTTGGAGGGGGAATCTCTGGCCCTCCTAAGCGTGGGGAAGAAGTGAGTAGAGGCTTATGAGCTGCTTGCTACAGAAAGACCACAGGGGATAGAAGCTGGTTCATTTTCACTTCCCTTCTTGGAAGTCAGAGGGCTACTCAGAACCTCTGAGCTCCAGGTTTACTCTGTCCTGGCATTCATCCCTCTGGGCAGTGAGAAGCTGTCACATTGGCTGAAAGTGAGGTAGTAGGAGGCAGAGATTTGGCCAGTAAATCTGCCATTTCCAGAACTGCTGACCCCAACCCTCATCCTTATTATACCTAGGCCTTGAGATCCGGAGTTCTCTAATGACAAGCAGATTTTCTTGCCAGAATCTTCCTGGCTTGGAGGCCCTTTAACTGGGGATGTCTTCCTGGATCAGGCTGGAAGAAGCTGGATTTCACCAGTCCCTGAGCTGCAGCTGCTTTTTGGTCCATTTTCCAGCTCATCTGATTGGTTTTCCTCCCTGGGACTAGAGTAGAATTTTCCCTCTCATAGGTATCGTTTAGCTTCTGGGAAGGTCCAGGCCCCATTCGCTCTCATTCTTTGGTGCATTCTGGGAACATTTATTTAACACCTATTCTGGGCCAGGCCCCGTAAGGCATAGATATGTCTCCCTTAAGTCCTGAAGAACAAATTGTAATTTAGCTCATTTAAGGCATGATGGATTTACTTCTCTTTGTTTCCCTAATAGATCATAAGGAAGATGAAACCTATGGGTAGGCAGCATCCTAGCCTTCAGCCCTTTCAGTTGAATACTGGGTTTTTGCAGGCCATATCACTTCTAGGCCCTAGTCTCCCCTGGTCCAGTGCCCTGGCTTTGGGGTTCCCCGTCTCTTACCCTCCGTGCATCCTTTCCCATTGATAACTTGGAATCGATGTTTGCATTTTTCTAGTTGTTTTCATAATTTATTTGTCATTCCCATCCAGCTCTTAGAAGCAGCAAAGCTGCCTCCCAGAGTCCTATTTGAGGCCAGAATGAGGCAGCCTGTATACTTTGGGGCAAAATAGTTTGGGAAAGGGGGTGAGCCGTGTTCTAGAGATGTCCCTACTGGACCTGTAGGCCAAGGGACCTCTTAACCCTCAGGAAGAGTTCTGGAAGATGGAGCCTCTTGGTGGTGTGGGGATGGGGTGGGAGCCGGATTCTTGCCTGTCTGTGGGTGCCTGACTCTCCTGTGAAGATATTCCAGCCAGTGTCCAGCAGCAGCTTAGAAACCATTTGAACCAGGAAAAAAAAGATCATACTTGGCCGTCTCTTGAGGCGCTTAGATTTTAAGACAGCTACTCTTTATGGCGTACCCCCCACCTTCATGGAGCAGCTCTCTGTAGTGAGAACGAAGACAGGCTGAAGAGAGAGTTCCTGCTCACTGGGAGTCTCACAGTTTTCTCCCAGTAATAGTCATATTTCAGTGTACACATCATTGCTCTGTGCCTGATCTCATCTGATCCCACAACAGCCAGCCCAGTGAGGGGGCAGGGTGTGTATATGTCTTTATTTTACAAAGGAGAAACTGAGGCCTGTGAAAGGAAGCAGCTTGTGCAGCCAGGCCTCTTCCCAGCTCCTGAATTCACTCCCTCCTTCCCCTCCCCCCACTTAGGGCTTGCTCTGGGGACCTCAGTCTGGGCTCTTTTGTTTTCAGTGAATCCCAGGTTCACTTCCCTCTGATGCTTAGAGCCTCAAACTACAACCTGAAGCACCCAGTCGCAGCTGGAGCAAGCCGCCCAGTGAGTGAGCAAGTCACCGAGCAGTCACACTCACTCCCTGGTGACAAAGGTCCAGTTTTCCGTGGATCTCCAGAATGGAAGCCACCACCGGCTGCTCTGTGTGTGTGGCTCCAGGCACTTAGTTAGATGTGGCCTGTGCTGTCTGAGGACTCCCCAAGTTGTACTTGTAGGACACAATGAGCCACATTATTTGAAGTGGAGAGCCTTCAGCACCCAGCCCCTTGAGCACCCGTTTGCTAACAAGCAGTTTGTTGTTCCACGTGAAGCAGGCTGGTGAAAGGTTTCTGATTGTGGCGGGTTGACAGTGGTGTCCACCTGGGACCCCCCCCCCCTTGGCTGTCATAGCCTAAGATGGGGAGAGGAGCTGCTGCAGGTGTGTACCTAGAGCATTTCTGAGGTGTACATGTCCTGGTTGGCTCTTCAGCAAGAGTGAATGCCTGGACAAGTAAGCAGGAACCAGAGCTGGGCTAGGCGACTCACCCCTCTGTCAAGTCCAGGCTTCTCACTGGGTCTTTTGGAAGTAGCACCTCTGTGCATTGTCCAGGAAACAGGTTTTCTTGCAGGCGAAAGTAGGAGGAAACTCTCATTTGTCTTCACAGTGCACAGCATCAACCTTCTAAATGTTTAATAAGGATTTATTGCTTGAGTCCCAGGGGCCAGCTCTGGATCTAGAGGCAGGAATGGATGGGCTTTCAGACTGGCCAGAGGGAATGGGAATGTGTATCATGTGAGCTCCCTAGGAAACGACATACATACCCCTGACTTAGGTAGGATGCCTGGCCCACTCTGGCATCCTCTTAGAGCTCAGGCGAGGCAATACCTAAGTTTGCCCAGTATTTTCCCTATTCTCTGACCAGAGTCTATTCTGATCAGTATCACCAGACTCGGCCTTTCCTTCTTTGGGAAATCCACAGGCCTGGAAGTTTTCCATACCTTCTCTGAAGGCACTGCCTTTGACCTCAAAGGCCTCTGCCTGGGATCTGGCTTTGAGAATGATTGCCCTGCCCGTGGAGGGCACAGGGGGCGTGGCTGAGATGGGGGGGGGGGGCAGTGGTAGCTCTAATGGGAGGAGTCTTCTCCCTCTCCATCTGGCATCATTAACGGCAGCAGAGATTTTTGGGTGTTTGCTGTATACCTAGGACTGTGCCAGGGATACTGAGCTCTAAGCCATTGTTCAGTTCAGTCCCAGCACTTAGTGAGCATCTGCCCTCTGAGATACTCTCTGATTGGAAACATGGGACACACACATAGAAAGTTGGTAGTACAAGACAGTATGTGCCATGTGTCAGTCGAGTGGCCTAAACAAGCTGTTCTGGCACCCCCTGCAAGACTGGGCCGTCAGAGGCAGCCCATCTTGAGCTGGACCAGCAGGGGAGGTAGAAATGAAATAAGTGGAAAGGCTTGGGAGGGAAGGGGCATTCAAACCAGGTGATGGACATCTGGAGACAGAAGGTGTGTGGCCTGTTGGGGGCTGGATCTAGCTTGGCATCGACTTTCCTGCAGCAGTGAGAGGACTGTTGAAGTCCTTCATGTGGGGGATCCTGCACTGTTTACTTTCTCTCCAGAGATGTGTCCTGACACTCGTGAGACCCACCTCAGTTTAGCAAGTAGATCCCTCTACCCCTAAACGAAACATCAACCTCAAGGTCTTTTAAATTTGGGTTCCTGATATTTCCATGGGGGAGCTGGAAGAGGTTGTGACAGGTACATTGAGGGCTAGCTCTGATCACACCTACCACCAGTCACCTGCTATCTGGATCCAAGAGATCCTGCCCCCAGGGAGAAACAGGTTGTTGAGGTTCTGGACAGAAGGTGCCTTAGAGGACTTTTTAGTCCAGATCTTGTTTTGGGGATGGAGAAGTGGAGGCCCCCAGAGTGATGAGGTGACTCAGGGTCTAACAGTAATGTTTCTGGTAAAGCCTGAGCTAGGACCATGACTCCTGATGCTTGGGCCATCGAGAAGGCACTGTGGAAAGCCATGTTCCCTCCCCCCCCACCCCAACTTCGAGGGTCACAGGGCCCACGTCCCAAGCAGTGCCCACGTCAGTCAGTGAAGTAGCAGCCCAGGAGGGGAGATCCAGCACCTTGAGAGTCAGCGATGATGATGATGGATCCCCTTGATACGGCCCTTGGATGTTCACCAAATGCTTTATGATCTGTGGTCTCATTTGATCCTCACAGCAGCCCTGTGACGTAGGTTCTCCTATTCCCATTTTTACAGAACAGGAAACTGAGACTGGAGATAAGTGACTTGCCCAGGGTCACAGAGCTGCTAAGTCTAGGAGGCCGGATGGTAGCAATCCAAGTTGGGCCTTCCTGACTCCAAGTACAGTCATGCAGATTGTGTACAAATTCAAAATTACACCTTACACCACACTGGTTCTGGTGAAAAGCTGAGTCTCCTTAGGGTTGGGGAGATGGGACTTGCCAGTGCCCTAGAGACAGCTGGTGGTCCAGTGGATAGAGCGCCAAGCCTGGAGTCAGGAGGACCTGAGTTCAATCCAGCCTCAGACACTTATTAGCTGTGTGACCCTGGGCAAGTCTGTCCCTCCAAGAATCCCATGGGCCCCCAAATGAAGGTGTTCGATGGTGGAGGTGGCAAAGTTTCATTTCATAGCTTCTAAGTCCAAGCCCTGTTTTGTTTGGTGCCATAGTCTTTTCTTTTTCATATACTCTCTCTTGTAAGAAGAGAAAGTTACAGAATTACCCTGTCTGATAGCTTATCCAGTGTTACATCCCCATAGTCCCTCACCTCTCTTCCTAGGGGAGGGCTGTATATACTATAAATTGAAGCTGAAGAGTTCCTCTCCTGGGGTACAGATACCTTCCCTGCCCCCAAGGTAGTTTCAGTCTTCTAGGTCTAAGGCCTCAGAATAGACTATACAATTAGCAGCAGCCTTTAGCCAAGACCTGCACAGACATTACAATGAGCTCATGGTTGGGGGTGGAGAAGCACCAAGCAGCCAGCCTAGAGAGGGGCGGGCTGGCCAAACAAAAGATCTGGGTGCCCAATTAGAAGTTAACTCTTTAGGCCTCAGTGCTTCTCACCTGGGGTCTGTGGGAGGTGCCCTAAGGACTTCTGGTCCAGAGTTCATTCTTGGCCTTTTTGGGGAGGGGGAAGGTATCCCAGTGCCAGGAACAGAGCAGCTGGCTACAATAAATGGGTCTGTTTAGTGCCTGAGCAGTCCAGCTCCTCCAGAGGCAGGGAAGATGAGTGATGCTGGGAAAAGGAGGCTTCTGTCAGGCTCCTCCATCTCCTGGGCCAGGAGGCCTTTGCTGAAGGGGAATTCCCTTTTGTCTCCAGGGTGGGCTGGATCTTGCTGTCCTCCCGACCCCCACCCCCGTCCTAGGGACTGACAGCCTCTGACTGGACTAGAGGGGAAATTCTCCCTCTGACTCACTTTCCAGGCACTTCCTGTCCATGGGGAAGGTGTAGGGGGAGGGGTGGGAGCTAGCCATCCGAAATGGAAATGAAGCCTGGGGTGGGTGGGTGTGATAGAGAGAGGAGGGGAGCAGTGAGCGCCTATGTTCTAGGGTCACAGCCGTAGGCGGTCCCTTCCCCTCCAGCACCCCTCCCCCCCCTCCCCCACAACAGCCAGCTTTTGGACAGGATGTAATTCCAGAGGGGAGGCAGGCTTAAGACCATATTTGGGAAGTCTGCTCCTGGGGCACCACAGCTCTGCTCCCCAGCCTGGCTGGGTCTCATTCATAGCCTTGTACTTCTGTGTCAAGGCCAAGGAAGGAAGTGAGCTGCTGGTGGGGTAGGGGGAGAGTAGTCGATTGAGGAGATGAAAGGGTTAAGTCTCTGCTCCTGCCTTTTTTCCAGCTCCCCCCCCCCTCCCCCATTAGATGAGTATCTGGCTGGGCACTGCTGAATTTGTTAGCTGAGGCTGCCTCTGAGCCAAACCCCCTAGTTAAACATTCATCAGATTTAGAAATAGAAGGAACCTTAGAAGCCAGAACCCTTCATTTTATATTGGAGGACACTGAGACCACCAAGGTGAAATGCCTGGTCCAAGGTCCCACAGTAGCTAAAGAAGAGCTTCCAGGCCCAGGCCCGGCACTGCCCATTCTGCCAGGTGCTTCTGCAGTTGTGCTCCGGCATCCAATCACTTGGAGTTGTAGGAACATGTAGACCCTCCCTGTCCCATCTCCCCCCCCCCCCCCCCCATTCTTCTCTCTGGTTTCTCTCCAGCTCACCCTGATTCCCCACGGAAGGGCCGTCCTGTTTTTCTGTTTACATTCCCAGTAATTCTCTGTTTCCTCTTGGCTTCCAACCACTCCAGGTCTGGCTCTCCCTGGGGCCCAGAACAGCTGGACTGGCCTTGCAGCAATTTTCCTGGGAACCGTCAGCAGGGAGCCAGCCTGGCTGCCCCAGCATGGAGAGCAGCAGCTGCCTCGGAGCCCCGGCCCTTCCCCCACCCCCCACCTTCCATCCTTCCGTCTCCCCAGTTAGTTTGGGGAGAGACAATGCTTGAGCCGTGCTGGGTTTGGGGCTCTCGGGACTTTGGATACATCATTGAACTCCGGACCGGTTTTCTCATTTGCAAAGTGAGAAGATTGGACCATAACTTTGGAGGTCTGTAAGTGTGTGGGCATCGACCTCAGACCAGGAGCTTTAAGGCAGAGAAGAGCCTGTTGGCAAGAGGCTTCCAGGGGGAGCAGAGGGAGACTTTCTGCCTCTAATCATCTGGAAAGGGTGAATTAGCTCTGCTTGAATACCTCCCGTGATGAGAAGCTCAGTACCTCTTTCAGTGTTTCCCCCATTTGGGCAGGTGTTTGTATTTGTGTGGTGTTCGAGTTTTCAGACTGTCAGGGAAGGGGCTGGTTTTCCTTGCTCCTTCCATCAGGTCTGCTGCCATGCTCCCCAGAGGGCTTGGTTCTTAATCAAGCAGGAATGGGCAGGAAGGGAATAATGGTTTATGCAGCTCCTTCCACTTTTTTTACAATTATTATCTCATTAGATCCTCACAACAACCTGCAAGGTAGATGCTGTTGTTATTCCCTATTTTATATTGAGGAGACCGAGGCAGAAGAGGTTAAGTGACTTGCCCAGGGTTACTTACACAGCTAGGAGTTGTCCGAGACTGGATTTGAACTCGGGTCTTTCTGACTACTGGCCCAGCACTCTATCCACTATAACCCTACAGAGTTCTAGGCCCAGGTTAGGCTCTGGGCATCTTGTCTCTTAACCTCACCCCCAACTTGCTAGTCATCCCTATCAGCCGTCTGGGGATTCCATTCAACAAATAAGTGTTTGTTCAGCAGCTCCCATGTGCAGTGACTGTTCTAGGCATTGAGCAGACAAAGGAGCTGAGACCTCAACAAGCGCTGCTCTCCCAAGTCTGTGCGGTTTGATGGGAGAGGGAGAGGAGAGTTAAGGGCAGTACTAAGGGGAGACAAGTGTTGGGAAAACTCGAGGAGGAGGAGGAGGAGGTCCCCTTCACTGTCAGGGGTGGCAGCTGATGTGGGTGGTGAAGGTGAGGAGAGACCTGCCAGGCATCCTCAGGTTTGCCTGGAGCCTCCTGGAAGGGAAGGTAGGGGAAGGGGAAAGGGTGGTCTTGGGCCTCCAGTAGAGGCCCACAGGGCTCTTTTCCCCCATCCTGGGCTCATTCAGCCCTACCCCCTCCCACAACCTGGCTGCTCCTTCCTTCGAAGGGGCCTGGAGGCTTGGACAGAGCTTGGGGAGTGCTGTGTTTATAGAACCATGTAGAGCTGGGGCAGGGCAGGAGGGCTTATTCCCATTGGATAGATGAGGGGTCCAGCAGCCTTTTAGAAGTGAGGTAACCTAGTCTTGGGTAACTGATGCCTCCTGGGGGCAGGGGACAGCAAGACCAGGTCATTCTTCTGGCAGATGAGTGGAGCCTGGATTTGGGGCCCAGCCTGGCGTCAGAAGTGAGTCAGCCCATCCCCACTAAGCCTGTCCAGGCTGTGCTTGGTGCTTTCTGCAGCACAGCTCCAGAATCTCCTCTGTGAGTGTGACACTAAATGTCAGGAAACCCAGACTGTTTAGTCATAGCCATGAGGCAGCAGCGTTTAGTGGAGAGAAGGTGAGACCCACAGTCAGATCAGAGTTCAGGTTCTGACACTGTCACTTGCTGGCTGAAGTGCTCTGGGCCAAGTTACTTCTGAGCCATAGCTTCTCAAAATCTGTCAGACCAGGCTGATAATACACGTGTGATCTATCCACCTCTGAGGTCTTGTAAGGAAAGTGCTGTGTAAAATACCATGCAAGTGTGAGCCCTCACCACTAGGTCCCAGTTAGTGCCATCATGGATCTCCTGAAGTGGGCACATTTTTCAGATTCACATGATCTATTTCCATGGAGCTAGAACCAGTGACCATATTTTACATAATTATAACTTCACACGTGACTCTGGGGATTCATTATTCATACTTACCAGGGACTTCTCTGTATTCACCAAGTCTTGGCCTCTGGAATTGGAAGGACTTTCAGAGGCCATCTGAGGCAGAGGTGAAGTGACTTCTCTAAGGCCACGCAGCCAGTCAGTATCAGAGCAGAGATGACTGGAATCCAAGCAGCAGAGGGGCGGCCTTCCTTCATCAGGGCCTTGGGGCTTTGTGTCCCACGGGCTGCTGCTGGCTCAGGTCAGAGGAGTGATGAATGGAGCTGGAAGGGCCCTTGGGCCATACAGTCCGACCTGCCATCTCACCCACAGAGAGGCCCCTGAGACAGGGTTTGAGCAGCCTGTCCGGCAGCACTTGTGAGGCATTAGGGGTTTAGGGGGCGTGGGGGAGAGGAGTCTCTCCTGCTCAGCTGTGACTGTGTCAGCCAGGCTCCATCCTTGGCCATGCTTTGATGTTCTCTCTAGTCTCCCTTTGTCTCTTCTGTCTTTCCCTAGTTCTCTCCCCTTCCTGTCCCCAGTGGCCTCTCCCTGGCTCGGGGCCCTAGGGAAGCAAGTCCTTCAGGACATCAAGAGCCAATGTGATTTATTTGAGGAGGGAGGACATGAAGGCCCACTCTCCCTGCTCACTGAGTCACTGCTTTAGGAATGCTCTCATTTCCCTACCTGGCCTAGTGCTCTGCTAACTCACCTGCTCTGCTTCCTTGGGCTGCAGTTTTGACCTCTCCTCCTTGGGCTGCAGTTTTGACCTCTCCTCCTGCCTGGCAGGCACCTCCCCCCCCCCCCTGCTCATTCCTGTCCCTTTCCCAGTTTTGCTGATTCCTGCTGCACCACCATCTTGGGAGCTGAGAACAAGGAGGCAGGAAGGGAGCTAGCTAGCCTGGTGAGAGCCAGAGCTCAGACCAGAGATCTCTTTGGGGCTCCTGTCATTCCTGTCCTGGATTCAGACCATTAGATAGTTCTGAGCTGGTGGGGGTTTTCTTCAGCCAAAGGAGGGTTGGTTAAGCCCCTGGGGAAAGTTGAAGGGAAGGGAGCACATCCCATGCAGAGTACTTTGATGGTCTTCCTGAGAGGGGCATCTCCCCTCTCTCTCACCCTGGTCCTGAGCCCTCATGGTGTCTGGCCCTCTCTTTCCCTTTCCTTGGCTGCTCAGAGATGGTATGTCTTCCTTTCCCCCAGCAGCTGCATGTGTCCCTCCTCTGGCGCCTGGAATGGGCACTCAGCTGCGGCAGTGATAGAGGCTGATAGAAGCAGACCCTGCCAAGGTTGGAGGGGGGGGTGGAGGAGCCTGCAGGGCATGCAGAAGAAGGGTACACGCTGGGAGCGGAGAGGCAGACCCAGTCCTAGAGGGTCCCCTTGAAATGTGAAGAAAAGTGAAAAGGAAATATTATTCAGCCCAGCAAAAATTTAATATGACAGTCATTACGCTCGACAGGTGGTCCAGGCCAGTGGTATAAATAGCTCTGAAGGGTTTATGGAAATTCGGGGGTGGTGGATCCTGACTGGGTAAAAAATGATTCATAAAAGGGTGTCGGGGGATGTTTGGAGCCAATCCCTGGCCTCCTGATGCTGGTATTGGGGGAACGGGGGAAGCTGTGCATAATTTAGGGCCTCCATCTGAGGCATAGCCTAGGCTAGAGGGAGGTTCAGAGGTAAGGGGAGAAAGAGCCTGTCTCAGTCAGCTTCTAACCACCCTTTCTCTTTTCTCTCTCCCTAGAATGTGTTGGCCAAAGCGCTCTATGACAATGTGGCCGAGTCCCCTGATGAGCTGTCCTTCCGCAAGGGTGACATCATGACGGTTTTGGAGCGTAACACTCAAGGGCTGGATGGCTGGTGGCTCTGCTCCCTGCATGGGCGCCAGGGCATCGTACCAGGCAACCGACTCAAGATCCTGGTAGGCATGTATGACAAGAAACAGAATGGGCTAGGCCAGGGGCAGCCTCAGCCCCAGCCAGCCCTGCCCTGCCATCCCCAGGGCCTCTACAATGTGCTTTCCCCAGCCTCCCAGTATGCCCCTATGCACCCTGCCTACCAGACCCAAGGAGATAGTGTCTACCTGATTCCGGGCCCCAATAAAGCTCAGCAGAGTGTCTACCAGGTCCCTCCTTCAGGTGGGCAGTTCCAGTCTCCTCCGGCCAAGCAGCCCCTGATGTATCAGAAGCAGACACCCCATCACCAGGAAATCTACCAAGTCCCCCCATCGATAAATCCCACTCTGGATGTGTACCAGGTGCCCCCTGGTCCTGTGAGCCCTCCTCAGGATATCTACCAAGTGCCCCCATCAGCTGGGATGGGACAAGACATCTACCAGGTGCCCCCATCCATGGACGTACGGAATTGGGAAGGGCCAAAGCCACCTACAAAGGTATGTTGCTGTCAGGTGTTACCTGCCCCATTCTCAAACCCTTCTTCTAGGTCCTATAGTTCTGTGATGTCCCTGCCCTTTTATTGGCTGCCCTGAGGTCTGGGTGGACAACTCGTAGGGCAAAAAGAGGGTGGGGTGAGGATGGAGTGGGGATTGAGCCCTCCGGTATGTGGAACCTGTCCGTGGTCATCTGACCTGGAAGGGG
Source organism: Pseudochirops corinnae (assembly GCA_028646515.1). Lineage (NCBI taxonomy): Eukaryota > Metazoa > Chordata > Mammalia > Diprotodontia > Pseudocheiridae > Pseudochirops > Pseudochirops corinnae. The sequence goes on along the minus strand of CM053585.1, from coordinate 34,900,258 downwards.
GAAGGGAGGGAAGAATCATCGATTCAATGTCTCCTACTCACCAGACACTGCTAAGTGCCATATGTGTAACCGTGCCTTCATGCGATCTTCACAGCAGCCCCAGGAAGTGGGTGCAATTGTTATCCCCATTTCACAGTTGGAGAAGAGGAGGCAAACAGAGGTCAAATGACTTGCCCAGGGTCACACATCTGGGAAGTGTCTGAGGCCACGTTTGAACTCAAGTCTTGCTTGTTCTAGGCCCATTGCTCTAACCGCCTCGAGCACCCTCGATCTTTTCTGATCTTGGAAACTAAGAGGGATCAGGCCTGGTGAGCGGTTGGATGAGAGAGATGTCCTGAGAATCCTGGATGCTGTCACTTAAAGAGAGGCAGTGTGGGCTGGGGGACAGCCGGCTTCAGGGCCAGGAAGCCCCACTTCTGACATGCACGGGCTGGACCTTGTGAGGTCACTGCTCGCTGCTCCAGATACTTCTCTGAGGACCACAGAGTCATTCTACCCTGGGGGAGAGAATCTCTTCCCCAGGAGGTACAGTCAAATTCCATGTCGGGGCCAGAAGAAAATGTGGAAACTGTGTGAGTGCGTTGGAGAATGTGAGAGATTGTGTCTGTGTGTGACACAGATACACAGTGTGAGTTGTGTATGCATGTGTTTATGTGTGGCAGAGTGTGGGTCCTGGCCCCCAGCTCCCACGCACTGGGGGAACCCACCCCTCCAGGACCACTCCCTGAGCCTGGGCTGCGTCCTTATCTGCCAGCCAGGCCAAGCTTGCTCTTCCCCTGGCTCAGCACTAGGATTTCACTGTGATGGGCAGGGGCCCAGCTTATCTGATAAAGCCTTGGACAAGAAACAGGTTCTGGGTATTTACCCTGTGATGCTTGTGTCCGCACGTGAGCTCCTGATGGCGCCTCATGTCATCTCAGATAGATTTGTGCCTGGTGTTACCCAGGCTCATGGCCTACAAACAAGTGAGGTCCAGTCCAATCCAAACACTCTTTGAGCCCTTGCTGTGTACATAGATAGCTCTGGGATAGGTGATGCTCTAGGGAAGACAGCTTGACCCCTGCCTCCAAGGACCCTGGAAGCCATTGGGATGGGGTGGGGGCATGATGAACCGGTGCTAGGTGGCTAGCGTGTGCTCTCTTGGGTCTGGCCATCTGGCATTGTCCTGATCCAGAGGGGCACTGGTCACCACTCTTCCTCTTTCCCTGAAGCAACTTGGCAGGTCCATCACCTTAGGTGGAATAGGTTGCCACCTGTTAATGTGAGGAAATTGGACAAAATGTTTGTGTAAGGCCCCTTCCAGCTTCAGATCCTACGATTCTTTGTGATTTGAGGCACCAGAAACTGTCTCCATGGCTTTAACTCTCTCCCATACTGGTTATAATTGCTACCATGAGGAATTATCCCTTTGGATTTAATTGGGACATTACAGGCTCAAGTTAAACTTGAAATATATACCTTGGGAGGGGCAACATCTGAAATCATTATCATACTCCATTACCTACATACTGATTAGTCTCTAGTTACATTTTAATGGGAAAGAGAGCAGGGGCTATGGAAAGAACCATAAGCATTTGGAGGCAGCACGACAGTGCCAGGGATCTAGGGTGGAGATTGGAGGCTGCTCCACTGGGGCTGGAGACAGTCTCTGAATGTAACATTTGGCCCATTTCACAATTTTGCCAGAAACTGGTCCTGCCCAGTAATCAGTCATGAGCAAGCTTTAGCAAAGGTTCGGAGATGCCAAGGCTGTTTCTCCCGCTGGAGGGTGGGGTGCTCTGAGAGAACAGGACTGTCTGCCCCTCTTTTCAGCTAACCCAGTGCTTGGGTGACTGCAGATGAGTTGGGGAGCCAGCAGCGCTGGATCTCAGGAGGGCAGAGGGCAGGGCTTGAAACAGAGGAAGCAGTTTCTCTCTGTCCTTCCTTGGAAGTAAAGGGCTCATGAGATAGAAGCTACAAGAGGAAGAAGGGAGTGATGGAAGGCCTGCTCTTAACTAGTCTGAGGATGGGATGCTGTTCATGCTTTCCTCATAACCAGCTTACGTACTAAATGAAGGAATCTGCCTGGAAGTGTTGAAGCCAGTACTTTCTTTGGTCTCAAACCATGTTAAAGATTCGCTCTCTAGACTCGTGCTTGGGATCCTGGAATCCTGGCCCAGCTGTGGAAGGACAGTGTGCCAGACTCAAAGGTGCTGATCCTGGGCTCAGTAGCTCCAAACCTTATGGAAATGGGTTGAAGGACCTGGGAAGGAGATGTCAGAAGGGACCTATTTAGAAGACTTGTTTTCCTTAGCTCTAGAGGACAGAACTAGAAGCAGTGGGTGAAGGTTACAGAGAGGTAGATTGAGGCTACCTGAAGATCAGTCGTCTGGAAGTGGGTTGGACAGCCTGTATGCGTGGTAAGCCTCCCACCTTTGTAGACTGGATGACCATCTATCAGGAATGGTCGAGGGGAGGGATTTCTCTTCAGCTTGGGCTGAGCCTGGATGGCTTGGGAGATCTCAGCACTCCCAGACTGGTATTGTCACTGATCAGCTGGTACCAAGGTATAGAGGAAGGACCCAGGGAGGGAGTGGTCCCGTATCACTGGCCATAGCCTGCCTTGCCAGCCTTACACCAGTGACGTCATCGCTTCCTTTCACAAACTCAGTCTTGTTGGCTATCTCTGCACTCATTCGTTCACTGGTTGACCCCTAACCTGGCTTTTCTTCTCACCTTGTTCTTGGAATCCTGTTTCCTTTAGAGACTCAGCTTAAGTAGCTCCTTTCCTGATCTCCTCCCCCATCGTCCCCACAAAATACTGCCTTGTAATTTACGTATTTTCTCTGACCTCATGTAAGCCCCTTAGGACACAGGAGCCACTTAATCAATGCTTGTTGATTGATAGAGTACATGCTGTGTGGGCTGGGCTTTGGGGAGTGAGTTGGGCATGTCCATGGATGGAAATGGGGAGGAACTAGTTTGTGCAAAGGGGGGAAAGCCCGGGGTGTCTCTGGGGATCAGGAACCGGAGAGGAGCAGGCAGTTGGAGTCCTCTTGTAGAGGGTTTCCAAGGCCAGGTGAGGGCTAAGACATTTCAGGAGGCAAGCAGAGGCTTGGAAGGGTCCTGAGTGACATGATCAGAGAGTTTGTGCTGCTGGAACTTTTTAACTGGATTAAAAACTCCCCAGGTCTTCTGAGGTGGGGCCTGAGTTCAGATTCGACCTCAAGTAACTTCCTGGCTGTGTGGCTCCGAGGAGGTCACTGGATTTCTGCCTCAGCTCCTGCACCTGTAAGATGGGGCAGTAACACCGCTTCCTTCTTAAGGGTTGTTGTGAGGACCAGATATGGCCATTGTACAGTACCTGGTGCGGTGCCTGCACACTGGGTAAATGCTAACTTTTGTTGTTGTCGCTCCCTGTGTGACCGGAGGGTTGAGGCGTGGGGATCAGGCCAGGCGGCTTCCAAGAGTCTTTCTAGTTCTGAACCTGTGTTCTTGTGAAATGACAGATGAGTTACAGGAAGTAAGACTGCAGAAACTCGGGAGAAGCTCGGGTGGGCTTGTAGGAAGTCAGATTAGACTGTATCTGACCTTGAAGAAAGGGCTGGGATTCTGGATTCTGACTAGGCCAGGGAGAGGGGGAAGCGCTTTCCAGATCTTGGTGTTCCCTGAAGACAAACCCTATGGGTAGATTGGTCTTCTGCATACAACCATCAGCCTTACGAGTTTTGCTGCTTGTGCCTCCCTCGTCAGACCAAGGGATCCCCCTGAGTGCCAGCAGATTCCTCTTCTGGGAGACTTTTCTGGGTCTGCCCCCAGATGGCACACCCTCCCACCGACCCTGCTCTGGGGAGGGTCCAGGCCTACCAAAGTCTTCCCTCCCTGCCTCCCCTGATTAAAGTCCTCTAATATTAAGGGCTTTTCATGGCAGTGTAGAGATGAAAATGGACAGTTCTTGCTTCTGAGGAACTTATAGATAATGGGGAGAGGAGGAGGATACCGCATCATGGATGTTAGTAGGCAGAATGTGATGAGGGCAAGGCAGTGTGTTCTGAGGTGTTTGAGGGGGGTGAGCAGCTGTTGGGGAAGGCTTCATGGAAGAAGAAGTAAGGGTCCAATGGTGGGGAGTGGGGAGAACAAGAATCAGGACTGACCAGGAGCCAGATGTCAAAGGGCCTTGAGCACCAGAGTTGAGAGTTTAAGCTTTAACTGGGCCCCTGCTTTTTAAAGGGGGTTGGAAGCTGGAGGAGCTTGTCTCTCTTTCTTCTCTGTGCCCTGAAGGGTTGTGAAAGTGCAGTCTGACCTTGTTAGCATTGTTAACTTGTCCTCCAAGTGCTGAGAGTTGCTATCTAGCTCTGGCCCTGCTGAGCATGAGGCCACACCCCATTCTGGCCAGTGCCACCCCTGAGTGTTTCTGAGAAAGTCCTGGTGTAACTCATCTTCTGGAGATGCTTGCCAGAGTGATGCCAATCCCTGTTGTTCTTCCCTAGAGCTCCCACCACACCCAAAGGCTGATTTCTCTCCACCCAGAATTGAGCTTTAAAACTGGCCAAGCATTTTCTCTGCAAACCTTTTGGCTTTTTTCAGTCCACACCCTTCTTGACCTCTGCAGTACCTGACCTGTTGACTCTGCTGTCTTCCTAGAATACCTAGGGTTTTGGTTTGTGAATCTCCTCCCTTTCTGATCAGTTGCTGGACCATCATCCATGCCCCACAACATGCCCAGACAGAACTTGTTAACTTTTCCCACCCCCACGTTCCTAACATCCCTCTTTGTGTGAAGAATCATTGGTGTTTCCAGACATTCTGATTTACACCCTCAGTCATACTTGGTCCTTCCCAGCTCCTCATGCCTAGAAGCCGTCCTTTGCCAAGTCTTGTAGCTTAGGCTTCTTGACCCCATCCCACAGTGCTGCAAGGCCTCAGCATGTCTTCCCTGGGCAATTGCAATAGCTTCCTAATTTATCTCCCCCGCTCAAGTCTCTCTCTACTCCAGTCACATTCCCCATGGTTGCCGGAGTGATTGATGCTCCTCAGGTGTAGACCTGACCCTCTCCCTGCCCTGTCTATTCAACTCCGGGCACACTCTATTTATTATCTCCAGGACCAGATACGATCCTGTTCTCCCCTCACTGCCTTCACACCCTGGCTCTAGCCTGCCTTTGCAGGTCTTAGATACCTGTTATTCTTGCCTGCTGTTTCCTCCAGTAGAAAACAAATCTCTTTGAGGGAAACTGCTATCTCCTTTTCATCTTGTCTCCAGTGCCTGACACATTGGAGTGAAGCCTGGGGCTTCGTGGATGGTGGTTGTGGGGAGGTAGTATGAGTCACCCCATTTTACAGAGTAGGAAACCGAGGACCAGAAAGCTCAGGCCACACATTTAATTAATGTTACAGCTATAAAGGGAGTCCAGCTCCTGATCCCAAGACCAATGTTGTTCAGTCATTTCAGTTTGGGTCTGATTCTTCATGACCCAGTTTGGGGTTTTCTTGGCAGAGATACTGGGGTGGTTTGACATTTCCTTCTCCAGATGGGGAGACTGAGGCAGACAGGGTGCAGTACCTGCTGGGTCTGCTTCTTTTATTTGGCATCCCCTTATGTTTATGAATATGTACCCCCTCCCTCACCATATCTAACCATCTCTTGTAACAACTAATAATAGGGGGTGCAGTTTATACAGTGTTCCCATAGGCTCCCACCTCTACAAAGAAGGGAAGGGAGAGTGCATTTCTCGCTGCTTTGAGACCTCTTCAGGCTGGGAATTTTATCTTTTCTTTTTTTTCCCTGCCACCTTCACTTCCCACTGCCTCCCCCTGCACCATCCCCTCCTGTAGAAATGCTTCCCTGTCACAAGCCAAACCAAGCAAATGGTGCTGCCCTTCTTGTCATCCCCTGGACAGAAGGAGCTGGGCTCCTTTGGCCCTGGAGTCACAGCTGGTCACCAGAGCACTTGGAGGCTTCTGAAGCCTTTCAGAATGGTTTTCCTTGGGTGGCGCCTGCCCACATGGCTTCTCTCAGCTTTTGTTGTCCTAGACTGGGGATCAGCCTTCAGGATCTTAGGAGCTTCTGTCATTCAGGTCCTTCAGTCAAAGCCTGAGCTCCGTGGGCTCTGAACCCCAGTGTTCTGGAAGTTCTTTGTCCTGCCATCAGAAGTACCCATTTGGGGAAGATTGGACATGGACCAAGTTACTCATCCTGTAAGGCAGGAAACCCCCTGCTTTTTGGAATCCAAAGACTGAGCTGCATATTTTTGGCCTCGGGCAGCAGATACCTAAAGGTTATTTGTTAATAGCCCCCAGTACACTTGATGGTGAAGTGGATTCATTGGTATCTGCTGCACTGTGTTGTGAGGGTGATTCTGTCTACCAGGAAGCAAATGGTGGTAACAGATTTGTGTCCAGGGGCCTAGAACATCTAGTTTGGGGGGCAGGGAGCAAGCAGAGGGGAGGCTGATGTGGGAACCCACGTGCCCCAGTGACCACTGGACGACTTGGCTCCTGGTCTGGTCTTGCAGAGCTCCTTTCAGTAACAGGAAATCTGCAGTGGGGGTAGGTAGATGGGGCGTGTGCGCAGATGGGCACTGAGCAGTTCTTCCTGCTGAGGCAGCAGGTGCTAGCCTGGGGTGGTGAGAGGCGGGCACTGTTTTCTTTGCACATTGTGTACCTCAGCCCTCTGTTCAAGACACCATGCTGCTTTTTTTAATCTAGCATTTAGGTTAAGAGGCAGAGAAGGTTCTCTTCTCTCTCTTTTTTGGTATGTGTCTCTGTCTGTCTCTCTGCCATACCTGGGAACATCCTGTGGTTGAGGGCTGGAAGGGCTCTTGGGAATGATCTCAGTTCATGCCCAATGCTCCCCAGGGCAGTGGGCTGCAAAGCCGTGATCTGTCTGCAGGTCGAAAGTTTGCCCAGTGCATGTCTGCATCCTTACTCACAGAATAGGCACAAAACCTCTCCCAAAGGGTCAAGGACCTGGCAGATGCCAGAGAGAACTCTACTGTACAAGTCAGGCTGTTGGTAGGACAGGAATGTTTACTCTGTAAACACAAATCATGCCTCAACAGTCCAAGTCACCTTTGTTACAGAGTTGTACACAGTGTACTCTTGTTTCAGGTCTGGGCACCAAGAAATAGTTACCATCAGTGAAAAAGTCATTGTATCTTAAGATGAGCAAGAAGAAAGTCATGTCAGCTCTAAGAAAGCTTTTCTTTAACCCTAAGATGGTCTGTCTTGGGTCAGAAAATAGGAAGGCATCGGGGGCTGGCCATGACACCACGGTACTGTGGCCTCTCCCCTCATGTTGACACTTTGGCCAAGAGCCTGTTGGCCTCCTTCTGGTTCCATGCTCTTATGCCTACAGCCCAGCTTATTACAAGTACAAGAGGTCACAAGTGCTTTGTCTGACTTTATGTGAGGAATACATGGGGGAAAGGGCTGTGAAAGCTAATGAGGGGCAGTGGTCATTGACCTTTTCTTTCCTGGCGGGTGGTTTCCAGGGCCCTCTTCACACCTGGCCTCTGTGACCCTTCATGCTTACTCGCTTCCTTTGGGCACCGAATGTGGGTCCCCACCCTGGCCTGAAGTACCCAATGCTGCCTCAGCTGGCGCAGGTTTCTTTTTCCTTGGAAACACAGCATTCCTCAGTTTTTAAGCTCCTTCTGTGTGCATTGTGGTCTGTGCTGAGTCAGATACAAAGCTTTGATAAACTGTGGCCCTTCCCTGATGGAGGTTTCAGTCCAGATCCTCTAGGCTGGTGCAGCGCAGTGGCCTTCCTTCTGGAGTAGCCAAGTGGATGAGGGCCCCCAGCCTCCTGGAGGCCTGGTCTGTCCTTGCAGAAGGTTGTTAGGGAGCCTTTAGGGTTAGCCCCGAGGGCTAGGCCTCATCCTTTGAACAGAGGAACTCAAACTACCCTTAGAAACCAACTTCAGTGTGCCCCAGGGACTGTCCCTAGGCTCTTAACCGATAGGAATTGGGTTTCATCAGCCCACTGGGTTATTGCCACCACGTCATTTAAAACTCTGCTTCACTGGCCCTGAGTTTACTTGTCTACAAAAAATGAAAACTTTATGTGTTAAGGACCCTTCCTGGGCTAATGTGTGCTAGGAGGCTTTGGTCAACAGCCATTGAGCAAGCCCCTTGTGTGTGTGTGGGGGGGGGGGAGCACAGCACTGGAGCAGACACTGGGTGGGCAGAAAGGTATGGCACAGCCGCTGCCTGCCCTTGCTGCTTGCCTTCCTGAGGCTTGCAGTCTATTTGCAGAAACAGGACAGAGATATAAAAGGCAGTGGCTGCTCCAGATTGAGGCTGGGCTGACAATGGGCAGGGCTTGCCCTGGTCCTGGACAGACCAGCTGAGGGGGGGATAGATGAGCCTTCAGGCCTCCCAGCCAAACAGCTGCCTTCTTTAAGAAGCCTTTCCTGGTCTTGCTTAACCCTGGCATCTCCCCTCTGACTTGATCTCTCACTTAGCCTTTCTCTGTCTGCCATCTACTTGGTTGTCTGTGTGTTGTTTCCCCCTTTTAGCTGTGATCTTTAAGAATATGATTTAGCACGATGCCTGGTACAGAATAGGCTCTTCATAAGTGCTTCCTGATTTTTCTTGATTTGACCCTGGCATCTTGAGGGGGAAGCAGATCCGTGTAGCTAAGAAGGGTGGTAGGAGAAAAGGCTGGAAAGGTAGGTTGAGGTCAGATTGTGACGAATACAGAAATGTGAGGGGGAGGCTGAGAGAGGAGTTGGGGTGTTAGCTATCCTGTAGGCAGTTGGGGAGGGGCCTTTGCTCCAGGATGTCAGCTGTGCCCTACAGGGACAGCTGGAGCAGCTGTGGCCTTGGCTGTTGGAGCTGGCCTGTTAGGACAGCCAGGTGGGGGTGGGGCCTGCCTGCCTCCAGCTCAGAGATCTCTCCCTCCTGCCTCTCCAGCGAAGTGCACAGTTCATGATATTTAGACAGAGTTACTTTTAGCTTTGGGAGGTAACTGAATTTCCTGGGCTAGTTGAGGAGTGTTTAGGACCCTAAACCAGGTCATTTTGGTGGCTGGTTGGCATCTTCTGTGTGCCAGACATTGTGGGCCTCCCACCATAGGGAACCTGATTTATGATTTACTAAAGTGTCATCCCATCTTACAGAAAGTAGGCTGAGGCAGCATTCTCACCCAGACCTCTCCTAGCACTTTCCATAGCAGCATTACTTCTCAAATGGATGATCAGGTAAGATTGAGATTACTCTGTTTTAGGAGGTGCCCTGAAAGCTAATAGGACAGAGTGTACTCTCCCGGTGTGAACTGAGCTAGTCAGAGAAGCCTAGGGCCTGATTATACAAAAGAGTTAGAATTTAGAGACAGTGGAAGAGAACTTTGTGATGTCTGTCCTGGTGTCCCAGCCTGAACTCCCAGGGCCCCAGGGCCCGGCTCTGCACTGTGACGCTGCTGGCCTTGGCACCCTCCCCCTTTCCTCTGCTGGGCTGCAGCCGCCTTTGAAACCAGACTTTCCTCCAGCCATTGCAGTGGGGGTTGAAATTCTGATAGGGGTCAACAGTCCAGCCACAGTGGAGGGCCCAGCCCCAGGTCCTTTAACTTCATGTTACTCAGCATGTCCCCCAGACCTTGGGTCCTACTGGCCGTTAGCCCTGAGAGATTCGCTTCTGCCTTGCCCTTTAGGCACCTCTCCTGACTTCTGTTTGGATGCAGGGATTGTGGGATGTAGGGAGGACCCCAAGCAGCCACCCTGTATCTGAATGCGAGGGAGGAACTTGGGGAGAGCTCCTGGCTCTGCAAAGCTGAGTTTGTGATGATAGAACAGAATAGAGGCTGTTCTGGGAGGGGGGCCTGGCCCCCAGCCATGTCAGGGGTCCTTGTGACTTCTCCTGCTTTCTCCCTGCAGGGCCTTGCTTCAGAGGGGCTCGAGCTCTGGGGCAGAGAGGGGGCCGCCTGTGCCAGCCTGTCCCTGGCTCCCTTGAGGAAGAGAGGGGGAGAGGAAAGCAGGGCTGGATGGACGGGGCTTTCTTTTCTCTCCTCCCTCCACATCTGCTTTGTTGGTGGCTGACTCTTTCCTCGGAGGACGGAGCGTCAGGGTCAGTCAGGAGCATCGGACCCGGAGCTCTCACCTAACCCGCAGTCAGACGAACAGTCTCTTTCTGTGGAGAAACAGCTCTGAGGAGGTTGCCTTTCATTTGCTGTTCACTTTTTTCTTCCTCTCTAATGGGGTATATTTTCTAGGTAGCAGCCCATGGGAGCAAGTTAGGGTCCCCCATTCTCTTTTTTCTCCCCATTACTCACCTGCCCTCAGGCTTTTGGCTCCCCAAGATTCTCCATTAGGGTGGGCCTGGAGCCCGTGGGAGGGGACAGGGATGGGAAAGGGACCAGACCAACTGAGGATGGGACGGATGGGGGGGAAAGAGAGAGGACAGGGGCCTAGCTTAGGGCCCCTGGTGAGGATGTGGCTTTGGGGGCTCCCTTTCCTCCCCCTAGCAGACCCACCCAAAGGCAATCACTGCCTGCCTCAGTTCTCCACCTCCTTTCCCAGCCCTCTCCCTGGAGGGAGACTGGGCAGCTCCTAGCGTGGATCTCCCAGGTCCTCTGTGGTCCTCTTGTGTTCCTTGTTGATGTTTTCATAACAAAAGATGATTTTCAAGAAGGAAAAGGAGAGCCCACAGTGGCTGTAACTATAACTCACGTAGATCTGCTGTAAGATCTCAGGAGCACCTTCTGTACAATGATGCTGTTAGGTCTGTTCTCTGGTTCTTACTGTCTCCTTTTACAGAAGTGCAAACTCAGGCTTCAGCTGTAAAAAGTGTCAAAGCTAGGACTCAAACTCAGGTCTCCCCTCTCTGAGCCCAGCGTTCTTTTCATTCCTTCAGAACCAAATTGCTTGTCTGAGTGCTTCCTGAACAGGAGGAGCCTGTCCTGCCTGTCCTGTAGCCCTGGTGGCTGCCATGGTGGCTCTCCAGCTTCTGTGGGAAGCCCTCCTGGGAGGAGCCTCAGTGGCTCGTAGGCTTGGCCCATTTGTCCTTCAGACAGCTCTGAGATGTGCCTCTCTGTGCCTTTGATGAATCCCTCCTGGTTCTGTGGTCTTCATATGAGCAAAATATGTCTAGCTGCCATCCATCTGCTAACCCGTTACGTACGTGAAGATAGCTATGGCCCTTCATGTTAAACATCCTTATCCATTAATCCCTATAACTTAATGTCTTGCTTTTAAGAGTCCCTGCTTTCCAAAATGTAATGTGCACAATTAAATGTGATAGCGTGCCCCTTTGGCCTGAATCTGTCACAACTGTCTCCTGGCTCTGGTCGTAGTAGCCAGTCCCAGGACTGCCTCTGACCCATACCTCAGGTTCCCTCTGCAGCATCTCTGACAAGCCCATGTGGCACTGCTGGCCTGTTAGCCTTGGGGTTCCAGACTCTCTAAGCATCACTTAGTGTACTTAGAGATCTACAATGGACATACTGCCTCCCCTGGGGAGGAATGGTGTTCAAGGGAGACGAGTACCTCTGGTGGGAGGGCTGCTCATCCACCTTTGGTGTCCACCTGTCCCTGAGCTCTCACCTAGTGCTCCAAGAAGCTATAGCATGTGCAACAGCCACACCCCAGCAAACTGGTGTGGCAGACGGTTCAACCAGGTTGAGGGTAACTGATCGGCCTCAAAGCCACTGTGGGGGGGATATCTTCCCCAAGCATGTGAAGACTTTCCCTGGCAGAAAGGACAGATGAGAATTTTGTTCCTTTCCCTGGCAGAAAGGACAGATGAGAATTTTGTTCCAATAACCATGAAGGCAGCTGAAGTAGGCTCTGTGGAGCACTTGGAGCTTGGTTAGACATCGAAGATGCGGAGGCCATCCGCTGCATCTTGAGCCATCACTGGCATCCTGCCGCTGGATGTTGATGACTCTGGAAGAGAGAGTGAGGCTCTGCCTCACTCAAATCAAGACATCGCCCCACGATGTCACTGGTCCTCTTTGAAAAGGAAGGACAGACAACACCTCTTCCCCCCATTCACCTGATCAGCTGCACTTGGGCTGAGTGTTCGGACACACAAGCCTTACTGCCAGCCCCTGGCTCAGTCAGTTGGCAGTATTAAAGTCATTTTTAACTTCTTGGTGCCATGGTTTCTCCATCTGTAAAATGGGGCTAGCACCCACTTGAGAGGGATGTTTGAGGGCCTAAGTGAGAGAGTAGATGGGGGAGCACTTACCAACAACTATACATGATTCCATTTTACAGATTGGCTTAGTGATGTGCATGCAGTGTACACAGTGCTGGGATTATGGGCAAGAGAAGGGGAATGAGAGCTGCTTCCCTTCTGCTGAAGATCACAGGAGGAAATTGGGGTGAACGTCCTTGTGCCTGTCTGATGTATTAGGGAGCTGAGGAGCAGATTCATTTGCTTGTAGTCATGCAGCCGGTTAGTGTTGAGTTAGGGTTTGAACCCACGTCTCCTGACCTACAGACCACACAGCTCTGGCTGCTGCACCCTGCACTCTCTGGGCTGAGGAAGGCATGGTGCACTCCATGGCAGTCCAGTGGTAAGTGGAGTGAACGTGGGCCTGGCCTCAGAGAGATCGCAGGGTGAGTCTCCTCGGGCTCTTGCTAGCCGAGTAACCCTGGCAAGATTCTTAACTGCTTCTTGCCTCAGTTTTCCCAGTTGTAAAGTGGGAATTATTAATACCTCAAAGGGTGGTTGTGAGGATTGGATTAGGTATTTGTAAAGCCCTGTATCAATGCTGTTGCTTCTAATTATTTTCATTTCAATTTGAGGAGTTACTGTCTGAAACGTTCCTTGAAACCTGTCTCTTCCAGGGAGTCTACATCCATTATGTAGTTGCATGTGTGTGTGGGGATAGGGGTGAAGGTGGGCCTACTGCTGGACCTTAGCACCTACCCCCTGATAGAGGGCCGGCCTTGTCTGGTTTCTGATCCAGTAAGCCTTCACTTAAACAAAGCTTTTCACCCTAGAAAATCTAGAAAAGAAAGCGACTTTGTTTTTGAAAGATCACTGCTTTCTCTAACAGAAGCCTTGTGTCCCACATGTTACCTCGAATCCTGGGGGGGCTCCCAGGAAAATCCCCGAGCACATCTGGCCCCAGGGAACAACAATCTCCCTTGGGCTAAACCCCCCATCCTCCCTCTGGCTGTGGGAGCCCCCACCTTCCTGACTTGACTGAAGGGAAGCCTGGGGGGATTCCCTGGAGAGGGCTCTCCCAGCTGCTGCCTCCCTGCGCTGCTAGGAGGTAGCTCAGGCTTGGAGACTGCCAGCAGCTGGTCAGGCTCTGTCCCTCTGCCTCGGTCCCAGCCCTGGGCTCTCCCTCTCCCCCACTGCCACGCATGCGGCTCCTTCCTCCCCTTCCCACCCAGGCAGCCGCAGCCTCACTGACAGCCTGAGTCAGTGCGCCCCCCACTCCCTGGTGCAGGGGCCTCCACAGGTTTTGGCTGGGGAGGAGGTGGATCTAAAAATAGCTCTGGACGAGAATCAAATCTCTGGAGTTGGAAGAGATTTGTCTGCAAGAGGCCATTGGTGGCAGCACTAGCCTGCTCTGCTCTCACTGAGCCAGTGGGGGAGCGTGGGGGGCACCCACCAAGGGAGCCTCAGGGCCGTGGGCTCCCCTGGAGGGCACTGTCCCTGCATCATCTGGTGAGGCTGGCCTCATCACCCCCCACCCCATCCTCAAGCCGAGTGGGATGCCTCCTGAGGCCGTGGGGTCCTCAGAGGGCCCCAAGTGTGCCGGCTCAACAGCATGTTTCCACCTCACTCTCAGCTCCCTCTTACGGGTTATCTTTCCTTAGAACATAAGCTCCTGTATTTGTGTCTCTAATGCTTGGCACAGCACCTGCCCCATGATGAGCCCATGATAAATCAGTCCTCCTTCTACCTTCCTTCCTGCCTACCTACCAACCTATTTGAACAGAGAATTCTTCAGATACAAATTGGACTAGCCGGCATCTAAAGGTGTTCCTTCTAGCTCTGAGATTGTGTGGTTCCAGTTTTATGTACCTCCAGAGGCCCCAGCTTGGGGCCACTGCTGAAGAGAAGGAAGAGGTCACATAGCTGTAGGGGAATGGGCCTCTGGACTCTGCTTTCTGCTGCTTGGCCCCCTCTGGGAGGGCTCACCTGTCAGCCAGTCGAGAGCCCAGCCCTCACTTTCTCTGTGAGCCTGTCTGGGGAATTAGGAGTTAGAAAGCCTGGCTGCCTTTCCCAGCCCTCTGGTTCCCTCAGTGGAGAGGTATGTGACCTTGGCGAGCCTCTTTCCTTCTGTGTTGTGATTCTTCCTTGTGTGAAGCCAGGGCCCTTTCCCCTCATCCCTTGCCCCTTTTCCAGCCTCAAAGGGACCTTGAGAAGTGAGAACAGGCAAGGTCCCTTCGGCTGGGCTGATGCAGCCTTCTCAGCTCCCCTTTCCAACAGCTGACTGGCTGGTTTGGGGGCCCCAAGCCCAGTGAAAGGAGGCACTTGGCAGGAGAACAGGAGGGGGGAGCAGGGAGGGTAAGTGCGTCATCGGGCGCTGCACTGCCAAACACCAGATCTGCTTAATGGACGGTGACGTGGGCCTGGCTGGGGAAGCTGCCAGTCACTGGAGTGAGTCTGTGCTAAGGGCAGGCAGGGGGACAGAGGCGCCATATTTCCAGGGGCTAACTCTGTGTTCCAGGGGGCTGGGCAGGCTTGGGTTGATGTGCCCTGCGGGTCGGTGAGATAACATGGGCGTGTACATGTGTGCACTGAATCCATATTTACTCTTGTGCCCAAAGGCCCTCTTTTGACCTTGGTACCATCCCCAGATGTGCAAACGAACATTTGTCTCTGCAGGGTTCTTGGGGTACTGTGACTGGAGAAATCATTGGAAGCAAGGAAGGGAGGGTGGCATAGGGCTTGGATGGGGACTGAGGGCTGTTGTCTTAACAGCAACTTCCAGAATCTCCAGACCTCAGCCCTTTGGGATCACTCAGGTCCGTAGTGTGAGCAAGGGCCCCTTTGCTTACTGGGAATGTGTGCAGAGGCATCTGAGTTCAGATGTGCCAGGGGCTGCCCTTTCCCCCCTCCCCTCCCCAGTTCAGTCCAGGCAGGTTGCTGGCCCCAAAGCCAAACCTCCCTCTTTAATTAAGGAACAAAAACCCTTTCTCTCCTGGAGTGGGGCTCAACCCGGTTAACTAGGAAAGCTGAGCCGGACTAGTACTTGGAAAATCACATCAGACACCCCCTTCTCGGCTCCAGCCCAGCGAACCGTGTGCCCTGTTGTGTGTCCAGGGCTCCATGTTCCTTTGCTTACCCCTTTCCAAAAGTGCTGTGTTAGGCACACTTCAGAGACCTCTGTGCTCCCTGGGAGGGAATCCAGGAGTTGGCGGCAGCCTCCCTCCTGTGCATGCGCAGATAAGTAATGGGGATGCTGCCAGCTCCTGGTCCTGGTGGGCTCAGATGGCTGACGCAGCATGGGGCTCAGGGCTCCCTGTCTGCTGGCAAAAGGCCCTTCCTTCCATCTGGCCCCCTTTGGAGGGACACCTGGAATCCTGATAGCTGGCCAGGCTTTCTGCTACCAGTGATGCTGGGTGAATTCCCTGGGCTGCCTGGCACATGCAGGGAGGTGGGCAGACTCTCTATGCCAGTTGTGATCTCTCCCCTGAAACAAATGTGTCCTTGTGCCACTCTGTCCCCAGGCAGCTTATGGCAGCTTTGATCAGGCAAAATAGAATTTCACAGTTGGAAGAGAACTCACAGCTGAATCTCCAGCAGCATCATTAGCCCCATAAGGAAACTGAGGCGCCGAGGGAGGGAGGGACTTGGCTGAGCCCTTAGGATGAGAATAGGAGTGGTGCTCAGGGCCCTGCCCTTCTGAGGCCCATGTTCTCGCCCCACTTGAGTGTTTCCTGACTTCTGACTCCCGAGGATCCCTGCTTGGCCCCATGGCTTCTGTGGGCTCTGCCTTTGTTTGGCCCATGTCTCCTAGGGCTGGTCTCCAGACATCTGACAAACTCCTTGAGGGCAGGGACTGTGTCTTTGGCTTTTTCCCTCTATTTCAGGTTTTATCCGTGCTTTTTGATTTGACGTCACTCATTTGGGGATATATACCTGTCACCCCCACCATGTGAGCTTTTCCTTGTAACAAAGAGAAATAGTTGAGCAAAACTAGGGGAGCCACAATGTCTGCAGCGTTGGGCCTGGGCCTTGTTCTGAAGTCACCGCCCCACCTCTCTAGGAGAAGAGGGAGCTGGAGGTTCTCATTGTCTCTGGGTTCTGCCTTCTTTAGAATAACAACACAGGGACTGTCAGTCAGCTCACAGTAATAAGTGCCCGCTGTGTGGCCAGCACTGGCCATAGTGTAGTAGGATTCAGAGCAGGGAGCATGGCGGGGTGGGGCATTCCTGGATCTGTCAGGAGAGGATCACCATGGGGTCAGAAGCCGGAGAAGCCTGAGGACACCCCCCCCCTCTAAATCTTACTATTAAGTGCACAAAATAAAATGCATAGGATCATAAAAGAAACCAATTATACTGAAATACAGTTATCCAAATGTTTTAAAAAACATTTTCACTTCTTGGAGTAGCTGGGTGGTGCAGTGGACAGAGCACTGGCCCTGGAGTCAGTGGGACTGAGTTCAAATTACGCCTCAGACACTTGTAGTTGTATGACCCTGGGCAAATCACTTAACTCTGATTGCCTCCAAAAAAAAAAAAAAAAAGATTTTCCCAGCCTCCCTGATCTGCCTCAACCACTGTGTTTTCAGGATGAGAAAACTGTGAGCCAGAGGTGGGAGATGACAGCCGAAGTCCCAAATGTCACAATTCTCTGGCTTTGGCGTTGGAGCCTTGCATTCAAATCTTGGCTCTGCCCTGTGTACCCCTGTGACTGTGACTCCACTTTCCTGACTGTAAAATGGGAGGGCCGGGCTGTGTCCCTTCTTCCTCAGCCTGTGGATCCTAGGGTCCCGTGGAATCCTAACCCAAGCCCCCTGCTCTCCATACTTCATCCTGTATCCAGACTGGCTCCCACCCTTCCCCATGTCTGGGCCATCTTCTCCCTTTCCCCTGAACCCAACATGGGATTCCTTCGCCCTCTTGCCTTGTTCTCCTTGTCTGAAGTGCCCGAGCTTTCCCTCTCTGTCTCTCCAAATCCTCTGCCTCTTTCAGGGTCCCCTCTGCCCCCAGTCCTCACTTGGTCCCAGAAGGCTTCCCTGGTCTGGTACATCTGTTACATCCTGACCCAGAGGTGTCCTCTGTGCCCTCTGCCACTGGAGCAGCCCTTGCCCGTGCACCCTAGGAGACCACCCTCACCACTGCAGCAGGCACCCCGGAGCTGAGGGGCATTCCAGCCAGAGGCTCCTGGTTGGGTGGGGATGAGGAGATTAGGGAATAATCACCAATGTGGTCGGCCACATGAGGGTCCATTCTTTACAAAGCAGCACGGAGGCAGGCCACAGACTCCTAGGATTTAGACCATCCCCTCCAACCCTCTTGTGTTGGAGAAGAGGGAACAGAGGCACAGAGAGGTTCCATGCTAGTGAGGAGCAGAGCCAGGACCCTGCCCCTAAGGAGCTTGGCCTTAGAGTTGGGGGCGCCATTCAGCTTCACTGGCCCTCTGTCCTCTGTAAGATGGCACACTGACCCAGGCGAGCTCCAAGGTTCCTTGTAGGGGTAGCTCTTTGTGCCACACAGTCTCGGCTGATGTGCAAATAGTATAAAAGATGCCAAAGGATTCGGGTCGAGGAGGACTCAGAGGCAAGAATTAGCCCAGCCCGACCCTGACCTCAGTCGTTGGGCCAGCGTGGCCCACCCACGATCAGACAACACGCGTCACAGGCCCTATGTCTCTGGGGCTCCGATGTATGCGCGCACATTAAGTCAGCTCCTGCTGACTTACGGACATTACGGAGGCACTGGGGTGCCTTTTCCCATCGTGGCCTGTATCGGGGATCCTGGGCAGTTGGGATGTGGAGGTGCTTCCAGGCCAGACCGCCCATGCGGCCCTCCAAGGCACCCGCCTCCCAGGTGGTCTGCTCCCGGTGCTTCCCATTGTCCCAGAAGCTCCAAGTGGGAGGGGGCTTGGGAGCCACCTGCAGGCCTTTCTGTGGGGGGGCTCCCCACACAGCCCCTTCTTCGTGGAGGGTGGCTCTGGCAGCAGAGGTTTTCTCAGGCTCCGTTTCCTTCAGCTTGGCAGCCCAGGGGATGGTGCACCGGGGCCTGAGTCAGGGGCACCTGGGCTGTGCTGTATGACTTTGGACACATCCCATAATGAACATTTGGCCCTCCCAGCTGCCCCGGGGCAGGAGCTGTTGTTAGCCCCATTTCATTGGTGAGGAGACTGAGGCAGGTGGAGAGGAAGTGATTTGCCCAGGTTCACACAAGTCGTAAATGTGTGAGGCTGACTCGGCTCAGCAGCCCCTGCCAACCCACCTGCGCTGCACAGGTGCCTGCGCTTGTTCGTTGGCTGCAGTAGTTTGGGGCCGTTTAACCCCCTGCCATACGCCGCTCAAGCTTAGCACTGGTCTGTCTGATAGGCCCAGGGGCTTGTGCACTCCTGGGGGTGGGGGGGTGGGGAGCCTTTCCCTGGCTCGAGGGGTGCCTCGTGTGGGCAGAATCCTCTCTCTCAGCTGGGGTCAGGATGGTTGGGGTTTCTGGAGGACCTGAGAACAGGTCAGACCTCATTGATTCGCCTCTGCCAATCGAGAATTGGTGGCAATTGGGGCGGCTGGGTGGCACGGTGAATAGAGCACCAGCCCCAGAGTCAGGAGGACCTGAGTTCAAATCTGACCTCAGACACTTAACACTTACTAGCTGTGTGACCTTGGGCAAGTCACTTAACCCCAACTGCCCTGCCTTCCCCCCTCCAAAAACCCCTAGAAGAATTGGTGACAATTAGGGCTGAGGCTGGAACCTCTCTCCCTCAGGAAGGCACTGATGACTACCCTAGTCAGGCCTTGAGTTCAGATTCAGGCACTTCCACTTTCTGCTGATGCCACCACCTGTCTCAGCCTCAGTTTCCACATCTGTAAAATTAGAGTATTGGATTAGTGTCCTCCTAGCTCTCGGTGCCCTATTTTGTGTTGTGTATTAGTTTTAGGTGTTTGTATCTTACACACAGTAGGTATTTTACAAGCACTGCACAAGGAGGTATTTAATAAACAGTTATTATATAAAAGGAAGTTTACCTTTGCAAAAAAAAAAAAAAAGTCCCTGGTTCTTTGATATGGGGAGCGAGGTTGTTAATGTTTAAAGCATTTAAGGAGCTGACTCTTCCAGATCTCTGGTGGGTCGGGGCATTCGGTCACAGGCAGCTGAACAACTGTTATGTGCATTACAGACTGAAAACCTGAACTCTTTCCTAAGCACCTCGATGCCGATGCCAGGCTCCGATGAATCAGGTGCTTTTTGTTTGTCAGAGCGGGTCATCTAAAGACTTTGGTGACCTAGCCTGAGGTTGTGAGCTTAGGCCACTTTCCTTTCACAGATAGAGGAAACCGAGGGAGGGTCCTTGACTTCACCAGAGTCACAGGGCTTCACTGAGCAGCAGAGCAGGTTTACAGGGGATTTGCCGTATCCATCCCTGTCCACCCCCCACTTGCAGTTTGGGCTGAGTGCTCTACACATAGCCCATCTGAACACACCAGCGTATGTTTGTCCAAACTCCTTTCTTACTGTGTGTGTGTGGCGGGGGGAATTGTACCAGGACTAGAATGGGGAGGAAGTTTACTCCACAAAGCCACTGGAGCCCTGCTAGGAGGGGAGCAGCATTTGTGCCTGACCCTGGGCCACCCCGAGCTGGAAGTGCCTGAGTCCTGTTGTCCAGGCTCCATTTCCTTCCCTGCTGGCCAGCCCCAAGGTCCCTGGGAGGGCGGGAGCCGAGAGGCAGGAACCAGGAACCATGGCCTCCCTTCCTGCTTCGGCTGGCAGCAGCCCAGTCAGCAAAGGGTAGCCAGCCGCTCTTTGGGAAAGTGGATTTGTCCAGGGGGTTGATCTTGTGTGGGGGGCAGGGGGCAAGGGAACAGCCTCTTCTGTCCGTGAAATCCAAGGCCCTTCCTAGGCTGGCTGCATCTGAACCCTCATCCCAGCTTTTGTATCTTTTGTTTCTGCTTTTCCCACTGCCTGAGATATAGTCCTCCAAATCCCAGACCTAACCCAAACCCCTCCCCAACCCCACCTTCAAGTCTTCCCTGACTCTGCAGGCTCTGGGTTTGAATGTTGCCCCTGCCCTTTCCTGGTTGTGGGGCCCTTGGGCCAAACTATTTCAGTCATTGATGATTGAGCGTTTACTCAGCTCCTCCTACCTTCCAGGCCCTGTTCAAGGCCCTGTAGACAAAAAGGAAATAACCTCTTTCCCAAAGGGGCCTGCCCTCGGTGGCCCTGGAGTGGAGATTTGAAGGACACGGGGGTGGCCGGTGCTTCTCCCGTGGCTGCCTCCACTGCGTCCTCATCGCCTACTTGGGCCAGTTTCCCAGGGGAGGGTCGGGGCTCTAGACTGGTGATGTCAGACTCAGAAATGAGGGCAGCTCCCTGCAGGCTCTGCCTTAGTTAGCCTCAGCTTTGTTGTGTGTATTTTTATTTTGTTAAACATTTCCCTGTTACACTTTCATCTGACTCCTTTGCTGCCTGGACTTCACCTGCACCAGTGAGATTTTGAGATTCTCCTGGGCGCATTGCACTGGGCTGGTGCATAGCAGTCTCTGTCAATCTTCCTTCATTGATTGATTGATTATCTCTTGCTCAGGTGGTGGTGCCCACACGAGTTGGGCAGGCCTATGTCTATGAATCTCCCAAGCCTGAGCAGGATGAGTACGACATTCCCAGGCACCTCTTGTCGTCAGGAACCCAGGAAATCTACGATGTCCCCCCTGTCAGGGGCCTGCTCCCCACCCAGTATAGCCAGGAGGTGAGAATGCCTGGGTTTGGGGAGGGGTGCAGGAGGTAGAGGGCCCCTTCCCCGGGGGTCCCCTCCATGCCCTAGCCTTTACAGTTCTTTACTCCCCTGGGGATGTGGCAGGGACTTGGGGGGGCTGACAGGAAGAGGGAACTACCTTAACCGTGGCTTTCTCTTGGCAGGTGTACGACACTCCCCCCATGGCCGTCAAGGGCCCCAACAGCCGTGACCCCTCCCTGGACATCTATGATGTGCCCCCCAGCGTGGAGAAGAGCTTGCAGCCACCAAACCACCATACGGTGAGTGAGCCAGTGCTCCTTTGTGTGATCCCCCTTCTGGCAGGCCTGGTCTGACACCTGTGTGGGCTCTGGAGGTGTCTGTCTCTAGAATGATAAGCATTTAGAGCTGTCTGGGATCTGTTGGATAAGGGAGCCTTTTTTTTGTCTTTTTGGAGGGGAGAAGACAGGCAAGTGGGGTGAAGTGACTTGCCCAAGGTCACACAGTTAGTGTTAAGTGTCTGAGGCCAGATTTGTACTCAGGTCCTCCTGACTCCAGGGCTGGTGCTCCATTCGTTGCACCACCTAGCCATCTTAGGATGAGATCTTGAAGAGAGAGAAACTGAGGTCACAAGCAGTGAGAATGATTGCTCAGGATGACAAAGGAAGTGAGTCTGAGGGGGTTGAGCAGCCCTGTCTTGGTTCTTCCTGTGGGGTACATACATGTTCCGTGTACCCTGACAGTCTCTCCTCTTACCTTCCAGGTATATGATATTCCCCCATCTGTGAGCAAGGATGTGCCCGATGGACCCTTGAGGGAAGAGACCTATGATGTGCCCCCCGCCTTCTTGAAACCCAAGCCCTTCGACCCTGCCCGTCACCCACTGATCCTGGCGCCCTCGCCCATCCCTGCCACAGACCCATATCCTGCGGATGATGTCTATGATGTTCCCCCGCCTGCTGGCAAGGGCACGCCTGCCACTGCTCCGTCCCAGGAGATCTACGACGTGCCTCCTGGCCTGCGCAAGCTGGGCCCTGGCCCCCCAGGTTCTGTGTATGACGTTCCTCGTGACCTGGCCCTGGCTGGCAGCCGGGCTGCTTCCCTGGAGGCTGACGGGGAGAGCGTGTACGACATCCCGCCGCAGGCTGACCGAGAGCCCCGGGCCGACGGCAAGCGCCTGTCTGCCTCGAGTACTGGCAGCACCCGCAGCAACCTGTCCTCCTCTTCCCTGGACGTGGTCCCCGTGAAGGAGACGGCTATTGGCAGGGAGCTGCTGCCCATGGACCTGGACGCCGCCATGGAGATGCTGGCCAAGCTGCAACATGGCGTGAGCGTGTCCGTGGCCCACCTCATGTCCTTCGTCAGTGGCAGCGGCTGGCGGGACCCTGATCTGCTGGAGCCCCAGATTCCCAGCCTGCAGGCCGCTGTGGGAGAGGTGAAGGACGCTGTGCGGGAGCTGTTGGAGTTTGCCCGAGGGGCTGTGGGCAATGCTGCCCACTCCACGGACCGCGCCCTTCACGCCAAACTCAGCAGGCAGCTCCAGAAGATGGAGGATGTGTACCAGACACTGCTGGCACATAGCCAGACCTTGGACAACTGCCAGTGGGCCCTGAGCTCCTTGGTGGTGGGGGGACAGCCCGCGGGAGCACCTGACAGCCTGGACCGCTTTGTCACGTGCTCCCGTGGTGTCCCCGACGACACCAAGCAGCTGGCTTCTTTCTTGCACGGTAATGCTTCGCTGCTCTTCAAAAGGACAAAACCGTCCAATGGAGCTGGCCCCGAGGTGGGGGGCCAGCCAGCACCTCCCCCCGGCCACTACCCCCCGCCCCCCCCACCCCCCCCCACTGGAACCCCCTCAGACAAGGCCAACAGCATCCAGTCGAGGCCTCTGCCCTCCCCTCCCAAGTTCACATCCCAGGACTCGCCAGACGGACAGTACGAGAACAGTGAGGAAGGCTGGATGGAAGATTACGATTACGTGCATTTGCAGGTAGGTGGGCGTGCCAGGGGCCAGGCCCCAGGGAAGCGGGCAGGTGAGCTTGGTGGGGCCCAGGGTGCTCTCCATGGGTGCCCCGGAACAAAGGGGAAACTGCAAAGCCCAGGGTGCACAGGGGGAGAACCTTTGAGAGCCACAGTCAGGATGGAGCTGTGACATGGGCCATCCCCAAGCCCCCACCTGCTCCTCCCTTCCTCCCTCTTTCCTCTCTCTTGTTGCCCCCTGCCTCCGTCCCCCATCTCCCTGGCTCCACCTTGTGTCTGCTCTCTCTGTCCTTCCTCCTCCCTCTTTCCTGCTTCTCTCTGAAACAAATCTCCCCACCCCAGAGCCAGGCCTGCGGGGGTGCTGGCTGAAGTGGGGTGGATCTCATTTCCTTTGAAGGCCGATGATTGTGTCCTGATATGCAGGAGGCCAGCAGGGTCCCCAGACAGCCTGACAAAGGGACAGGACCCTGAGATGATGGTGGGGAGGGCTCTGGCTCAGTCTGGGCCGCGCGGTCCTCAGACCCAGGTGCCTCTAGGCTGGGGGTTAGCCAGGCCAGAAGCCAGGAGCCTCCAAAGGACCCTCCCTGACTTCCTGGGGGCCGTCTGCCAGGTTCCACCTCCTGCTTCCTCCTTAGTTGTTCCCTGTACGTGTCTTGGCTCGTGTGAGGGAAGCCCTTGAGAACCAGGGGCCAAACTGAGCCCACCCACCACTTCGCCACCCTCCCAGACCCCCTCTCTAGCGCTAAGGTGGCCCTCGCCCCGGAGGACAGAAGGGGAGAAGCCCCATATAGGGCCCTCTGCTCTCTCCCTCCCAGCAGGAGGAGCTAGGGAGGAGACTCCTTTGAGGTCTCTGAGCCTCAGGGGAATCCCGTCTGGGGTAGGACCTGGATGGGGAAAGGTGGGGAAACTGTCATTGGGATTTTTCCCAAGTGCAGACTCGGTTGTGGGCTGCGGTCGCCCCCTCGTGGGCACGTGGTGGGCTTTTCCGTCCAGACCCGGACAATGCATCCCTGCTGGGCTGGACCTCTAACCTTGGTGTGCTCAGAGGATAGGGGCTGAGAGGCAGCCCTGTGGAGCAGCCGGCCTGTCTTCATTGTCTCCATCTGCCTCCCTCCCTCCCTCCTAGGGCAAGGAAGAATTTGAGAAAACCCAGAAGGAGTTACTAGAGAAGGGCAACATCATTCGGCAGGGGAAAGGCCAGCTGGAACAACAGCAGGTGAGTGGCCATGCCCATGCCCAGGGCTGTTAGCTGCAGGGACCACAGTGGCACCTTTCTGTAGCAGGTTAAGATGGATGCAGACTCGAGAGGACAGTGTGAGTCTTCTCCACATTTTACAGATAAGGGAGCTGATCTTTTTGGGGTTGAGTGACTGGCCTAGGGTATCAACAGCCGCTGGGGGCAGAGCCACACAGGGACCCACGTCTCTGACTCAGTGCCCCTTCCACTCTTCCAAACTGCCATTCTCATTTATACAGGTTAGAAGGAGAAGGGGTGTTCCTCTCCCGCCCAAGCCACACCATTGACTGGCTCTATGACCTTGGGCGACTTGTTTTTCTTCTCCATCTTTGCAATGGGGCATGATACCTGCCCTGTCTTTATGCCAGAACTTTGGTCACATGGAGATGATGGTTGTGAAAGGGCTTTAAATGTAATCATCTACCAGTAGTAGGTGGTGAGATACCCTGGGTCTGGCCCCAGAGACCCTTCCAAGACAAGCCGTTTCAGCACCCCGCTAGCTTGCTTCATGGCTTCTTTCTCTTCCTACCAGCTGAAGCAGTTTGAGCGGCTGGAGCAGGAGGTGTCCCGGCCCATCGATCACGACCTCTCCAACTGGACGCCCTCTCAGCCCCTGGCCCCGGGGCGGCCGGGGGGCCTGGGGCCCTCCGACCGGCAGCTGCTGCTCTTCTACCTGGAGCAGTGTGAGGCCAATCTGACTACCTTAACCAATGCTGTGGATGCCTTCTTCACTGCTGTGGCCACCAACCAGCCCCCCAAGATCTTTGTAGCCCACAGCAAGTTTGTCATCCTCAGTGCCCATAAGCTGGTGTTCATTGGCGACACCTTGTCCCGCCAAGCCAAGGCCCCGGACGTCCGGAGCCAGGTGACCCACTACAGCAACCTCCTGTGTGACATGCTCAAGGAGATCGTGGTGACCACCAAGACAGCAGCCCTGCAGTACCCCTCCCCCACAGCCGCCCAGGACATGGTGGACCGTGTGAAGGAGCTGGGCCAGAGCACTCAGCAGTTCAGGCGGGTCCTGGGCCAGCTGGCCGCGGCCTGAGGAGGCCTAGCCCGGGCCTGTTTTGGGGACCACAGTGGGTGGGGTGGGAGCTGTAGCTGTTCAGTGACGCAGTCCACAGGGTATGGGGGGGGAGTCAATTCCCTGTGGCCACAAACTGTAAATGAATTTGTACATATTTAAAAAGAAACAAACCACAGGAATCGAGAGGCCTAACTCAGATGGGGAGGCCTGATGAGAGACTGAATCTCCTGTCCCACTCCTGCCTGCCCAGCCCTCTCTCTCCTCTGCTTGGGAAGGCACAGCCCCTCCCAGTACCAGCGTGAGCCACCTGTGTTCTGAGTGCCTGGGGAGGGGCAGAGAGAAAACACTAAAGAACTATTTTTCGTTATTGATTTTCCAATCATTGACTAATGGTCTACATTTAAATAAAAAAAACCCAACAACAAATTGAAAGGACCTGACCCTCCTCTGTAAGTGAAGGCAGGTCCTGTGTCCTAGTCATCCTAGTCATCCTAGTCATCCTAGTCACAGGCGTAGACCGCAGACTGAGGTGGGATGAGGCGGGAGGAGGCCCCATCTGATCCTGGGATCCGGGTGCAGGGCCTTTGGGGCCTGCTTCCATTTGGACACCCCCAGAGGTATCCACAGTCACCCAGGTAGACAGTAGCAAGTGGGGCTCTGGGTCCGGGCCCCCTGACTCCCTGCATACCTCTCCTTCTACCTGGCCAGCACCTGGGGGAAATGAAATGAGCACAAACTCCCCAAGGGAAAGGCTGGAAAAACACCACCATCAACATGCCCTGCTATTTCTTTAAAAAAATAAATTCAGTGAAGTTGGTGAAAGTTTCTGTCCCTGACACTCAGGTCTCTGGCCAGCATTTCCCCCAGCATGGGTATGTGGCTGGAATACAAGCCAGAATTGAGGCCCTGCAGTGGGTGAGTGGCTAGGGGCCCCTGGGTGCAGCTTGGGAGGCAGGGAGACTGTTAGCTAGATCGAAGTTGGCCTTGGACTCCAGCAGGCTTTGTGTTCATCTGAGCTGTCCTGGGAAAGCCCCAGGCGGGCAGGGACAGACACTGGAAAGCAGAGAGCATCCTTTGAGCTGAAGCCAGGCAGCCCTTGGAGAGGCTGGGAGTGTTAAGGAGATGTATATATGTGCCCCAAGTAGCTTGTGAGCTGAAGGTGGGAAGCTTTGTGTCTGGGTGCTCACACACGTCCTATAGTGGTCTTGGGGTCATGTGGCTTAAATTGTGGCAAGGTACACACCTGGCCTAGGAGTGAGAGAACAGAGAAAGGCCTGATGTCCACAGTTCTGACCCATCCCTGGGGCCCAGAGTGGGGAGGAGCAGAGGACCAAGAGGCTCATGGGAGGGCAGGGTTAGGGTGTAAAGTGAGACTGTTGGAGACCCTGGGTCAGAGACTGGCAGATGCTCCCCACACTCCCCATGCGGTGATTCTGACCCTGGCCTGCATGTGCCCACTTCCCTGCACCCTTCACTTTGATCCTTGGGCCACAGGGCACAGGAGGGGCTGCCAGGAGCCTATGAGTCAGACCTGAAAGCTTAGATGTCAGTCCAGAAATGAGCTGGGTGTCATGGGCCTGGAGTCAGGAAGGCCTCAGACGCTCCCAACTGTGAGACCCTGAGCAAGTCACTTAACCTGTTTGCCTCTGTTTCTTCAACTGTAAGATGGAGATTACAGCAGCACCTTCCACCCAGTGTTGGTGTGTGGCTCACATTTCTGAAGTGCTTAGCGTGGCGTGTAGCAGGCTCTCTGTAAATCCTTACCCCCTTCCCCCGGCCATGAACATGAACGCCTGCATACCAAGTGCCCTCAGGCCCTGGGGCTCCGCTGACAAAAGGGCTGCCTCTGCCTTCAGGGAGCTCACGATGTATCGATATTTGCAAAAGGGAATTTTATTCTGGGGGGAGGGCGAGAGCAACTGATGGAATGGGGAAAGTCTCACTAGAAAAATGGTGATGATTGAGCTACCAACAAACCAGGGATTACCAGGTCCACTGCCCCAGAGCAGGACATGTGTCCAAAAACACCTCCCCCTGAAGATCCGGGCCCTGGGCCCAACTCTGCTATTCAGCTCCCCGTGTGACCTCAGCCCAGTCCCTCCTCCTCCGTTGGCCAGACCCTGCCGCCTCCAGGGGCGGCAGCTCTCATCGGCTGTGGTTGGCAATGTCGTCTATAAGGGAGGAGTGCTTCTCACCAAAGCCCTGGGCAGGGTCAGTACACGGAACCATCTCTCATCCCAGCACTAGTCTCCAAGGGCGTCTCCAGCCACAAGGTTCACTCAGTTCTCTACCCACCCCTGACCACCAAGGCTCCCGGGAGCCGTATGACCTGGCATTGCAAATAACCAGCCCCATTGCCTCCTCCAGCAGCTGGCCACAGCAGCTGTTAGCTCTGGTGTTAATGACTCTGGCGGGGAGGGCAGAGACCTGGAGAGAATACAGTGGGCACCTGTGCCCTCCACAGAGACACCCTGGCGGCAGCTGCCCTCTCTGTTCATTCCCCCACCCCTCAAATACTGTTCTCAGGCTGGTTGGGGGATGTCGTGTCAACAGTACAGCCGATACCAGCTAAATGAGGAGGAGGCAAGGGAGAAGGGGAAGTTTGTTCTTTCAGTGAATGCAGAACGTGTTTAGAGATGTGTGTGTGCAGAGTGTATGTAGATACTTTTATAGCATATGTATTTTACACACATATGCATACATATCTTTGTTACTTATTTATATTAAACACCATGTGTGGTGTGTGCTTGTGTGTGTGTGTGTAAAATCCCTCTTCCACTTGACAGCCCTCCAGATATTTGAAGATGGCTCACATGTCCCCAAGTCTTCTCTGGGCTATGTTTCTGATTCTTTCAATATCCTCACGATGTGGTTTCCAAACCTCTCACTACAATACTGCAGAAAGTGCATTAAATTTTGATTCCATGAACCTGGGTTCAGATACTTTACCCCCTTTTAGACAAGGTAATTTTGGGAAGGGAGGAAACACCTTAATTCTTTCAGAGCCAGCGCAGAAGGGTAAGGTGAGCTGGTGGCCATAAGAGGAAACTTCAAGGCAGAACCTTCCAAGAAGAAAATCGTCCATTGGCCTCTGGGGGTGTCTCAGCCTGCCCCTTGTGGGGAGAGAGGAGGAAGGGCAGACGCCCCCCGCCCTGGGCTCCCCGTCTGCCTATACCTGGGCCATGATTGGTGTATGTGTGTGTTCATACATGTGGCTCTGCCTGTGTCCTTGCATGAGTGGGTGAGCCCAGGGCCAGTTTTTGAAGCTGGTGAGCCCCAACCCCATAAAATGAACCGATAGAGTTATAGGAGAAGTATTCCAGAGAAGAGCCCTAAAGCAAATGATCTTAACCTGAGATCCACAGATAGATTCCAGGAAGCCTGTGAACCTGGAACTGACTATTTGGAAAACTATTCAATAGAACTGGTTTTTATTGCAATCCTCTATGTTTTCCTTAATGCATTTGAAAACATTGTTCTGAGAAGAGATCAGTGGGCTGCACCAGGTAGCCAAAGGGTCCAAGATACAAAAAAAGGTTAAGAATTCCTGGTCTAGGGGATTCCTCAGGTCAGGCAAGGCCTTGCCACCAGTGCTGGACACTGCGGCCACCTCTCCCTAGCTGAGTCGACACAGAACAGGAAGAAGGTTGGCCAGCTTGCTGCCATCCAGTGGGTTTTACTGAGATTTCAGGAGGATGGGTGGGGCTACCTCTGCCCTTGGGGACTCAGTTGGCCTCCCCAATCTATTGAACCCAAGTCAGCAGCTCAGTGACACAGGTATACACCACAGGCTTAGAACGGACACAGGCATTGCTGCCCCAGGAGACTATGGCCGTCAAGGTCCAGGTGCCCGCCGTTTGGCAGACCAGGGGCTCATGGGAGTCACCCTGGGGAAGGAGAGACGTGAGAATCAATCAGGGCACTTTTGTTAAGCACCTACTGTTTGATATACACTGGGGTCACTGAATCCCCTTCTCCGCATCTTTTGTATATTTTTTTATATACTACTAGCTAATAATTACTACTTTTAAAAGCTACATAAACATAATAACTTACATTTATACTAGCATTCAGGTTTGCAAAGCACTTCCCCTGTAGATTTGAGCCTCTCAGTGACTTTGTGGGGTTATTACAGTTATTCCTTCCATATCACGTGGGTTAGGGGCATGGTGCCCCCCTACTCTGGAAAATCTGTGTAAAATTTTTTGGCCTTTCCTTCTTACCAGAGAAGAGTCTGAATTATGGTATGAAAGGATAGAGGACACTGATACTATACAATACTAGACATGTATTTTATGCATTTCTGAGTTTCTAAACTTTTTCTGTCATCTGCTGGCTTTCATATGTCACATGTGGCTTCCGCAAAACTCCCAGAAGATTCCCATTTAATTTCTTATGCCAACCCATGATGGATCAAAACCACGATGTGCAAAGTCACGATGTGGAAGGGATATTTTACACATACTAAGACACAATGGGGGTTAGTAACTGACCAGGATCACACAACAAGTGACCAACTCAGGTCACCAAGTCCAGCACTATCCACTAGACCACCTTGCTTCCATGTCAGCTTGAGACTGCCACCGGATCACTGATTTCAGGTTGCAAAGGGTCCTGGGGTCACAGAGTCCAACTGAAGCCCAGAGACATTGCCCAAGGTTGCAGAGGCAGCCCCGGCCTCACTCTGTCCTTCACATCACTCACCATCATAATGTCCTGCCCCAGCCGCTGGTGACCAAGTGGTCTTCAGGGAAGTATTCACGGGCACTGAGCATGCAGACTAGGGACATGATGTCTGAGAATCGATTGGGTATGCAGCTTCACTAAGGCCACGTCATTACTGTAGGGGGCCTGGGTGCATTTGGGGTGACTGGAGATCTAAAGGGTCGAGGGGAGAGCCAGGAATCAGGGAGGGAGCATCCACTCGGGGGCTCACGCTTGCCCCCACTGAGCCTCTCAGAGAGACAGCCCCGCTTCCCATTCAGGAATGCCTGAGTCTCGTGAGCCTGGATGGGGCTAGGCGTCTGACCACCAGATCTAGTCATTCCCCTCTACATTGATTGCCCTTACCCTCGGTCGAGGGCAGGGGCCATCTCACGCTGAGTGACAGATCACAGAAACAGCCATCAGGGCAGAGTTCTGAACATTCAGAGTGACTCCCCGCAAATGGAATGGACTCTGATCCGATTGTGAGGTTCCTTCTCTTCACCTTTGAAATGTCCAACAGGAGATTTGTGATCAGATAAGAGTTGGCTTAGTCTGCTTCTGAAACATTCCCAAGATTCTAAATCCTGGCTTGGAAGTCAAGGGTTACTTGTGGGGATAGCCACACCCTTGGCCACCCTTGGCCTCAGCCTGAAAGTTGCATTTCCCCTTCTCCCTCCCACCAAGCCTGGGCTATACCTGGTCAGACTTCAGAACCTGAATGTGCTCAATGTCAGAGTCCTGGTCAAATTCACCGACTACCACCCTGAGACTCCTGGAGTGGCGAAAGAGAAAGGCAGCGAGCGGCTTGTGATGGGGGCCAAGCAGGCAGTTACTGGGGTTCCACGGGCCCCTCAAAACCCAGCTCCCCCTCCCCCCCAGAGCTGGAAACCTCTTAGCCAGGAGGCCGCGACCTGGGAACTTTGGATATTTTGAAATTTTGATGTTTAGATTTCTGTATAATTGGTTTCTTTTGTAATTCTCTGTATTTCATTTTAAACATTTAAAAAAGCTGTTCTTTTAAAAAGGATTCCAGGGGCTTGATCAAACACACAAATAACCCTTGGACTAGCCCCCCAGAGCTGCCCCTTAATTTACTTGACTTTGCAGCGGCCACCAGTGATCACCCAATGTTGGCTGATGAGGGACCCTCCATGAAAACAGAAGCCATCAGTAAGCTGGAGGAGGGAAAGAATGAAGGGGGCATCCCGCCCCTCACGGCCCCCCAAGGAGAGGAGAAAGAGAAGTAGGTGACTCTAGAGAGATGCCCTGGCCTGGTCTCTGTTTCCACACAAGAACCCAGCCCCAGCCTCTTCTTGGCCTTTTGTGGGCTGGGAATGTAGGAACGGTAGGAGTGGGAGAACCTGGATTTGAATCCAGGCTGTGCTACTTACAACCCGTGTGACTTTGGGCAAGTCACCTAACCTGTCCTGGTTTCTTCCTCTGTAAAATGGGCTCATTTGAGTTATTCGCGGTTGTCTCTCCCATTAGAGCGTAATCATCTTAAAGGCAGGAACAGTGTTTTTGCCTTGCTTTGCGACTCCAACACTTAGTGCAATGCCTCGCACACAGTAGGTAATTAATAAATGCTTGTTGACTGACCGGTTGGGTTGGAGTAGATGAGCCGAAGGGTCCTGAGATCCTAGCCTAGCTGGGCCTAAGCCTAGTCCTGCTGGCTGTTGGCACCTCTGAGGCTCCAAACCTGGTTCCGTCCCTGTCACACCTTCTGCAAAAGCCTGTCCCTGTATGCTCCCCTCTCACCACCCCCAGCAGGCCCTCGGTGCCAGGAGGCCTTTGTATGCCTTCCCTTCCTGGGCTGAGCGCTCCAGGGCCTTCTACCCCTTTCCTGGGGAAGAGGAGAGGGCATTTTCTGTCCAGCCTGGGCCCACAGCCTCACCTGCAAGGGGACCTTCCAGGGCCAGGATCCAGGGAGGGCATTGTCACCATTCAGATCCTGGCCAGGCCAGTCAGGACTGGTTCAATAGTCCGGCCTCTCCAGCCTGGGAGCAGGTGATAGAGTTATAAACTGAAAGTCAAGGCTGGGACTCAGCCTCACTCACACCCCCAGGACATACACGGACTGACCAAGTCTTTGCTTCTGGAGATGCTAGATTTGGAATTTAGCCCCAACCTCTACAAGTCTGGGGGCAGGGTGGCCCTTGGGGAGTGTCAACTCCCAGCCCCAAAACACTGGGACAGAGGGAGGGGTAAGGGAAACCCAAGGGGCCAGAGTTTGGACCACCTTGGGGGGGGCAGCACCTGTCTCAGCTGGGTCCCAGAACCTCATGGGGCAAAGCTCTCACAGGCCCGAGAGACCCCCGGCTCAGCCTTCGGACATACCCCCTGAGACCTTAATGAAACCCCTTGGACAGTCTGCCTCTCGGGGGATGAGGGGAGACCCCCTCCAGAGTGAGAAGAGATCATAGGGCAGGCTTTGTGAGGGAGATCCCAGAATGTGAGAGAATCCTGGGGAGATGAGAGAAGACCCCAGAGGCTGAGGAGAGACCCTAGAATATGAGGGGACCCCAGGTATGAGAAGATTTGGGATGTGAGGGGACCCGATATGTGGAGCACAGAGGGCACAATGTGGGGGACCCAAAGAAGAATGAATAGGGGACAACTATGGAAATGCTGGAGTCCTCCCCCACCCCCATGCCCAACCACACCAAAGGCCTAGCCAGGAAGCCTCTCAGTCCCCAAAGATCCCCTGAGTAGAATTGCCCACATGGAGCCCCTTTGCCCCAACAGCCCTGCCCACACCGTGGTCTGGGGCTCCCTCCTTGGGCCAGGGTCACTTGCTCACATGCCTGGTTGTGAGGTAATTCTAAAGCTAAGATCCTAGGGAAATAGGGGCTTGAGTCAAAGCCCCCCAGCCTACACACGTCCCATGCCTCCCACATCTACCAAAACAGGAAAGCTGACCCTGCCCTGGCCCTCAAAGATCCCAGTTGCCTCCTTCAGGCCTGTTCTCTCCCATAGCTTCCCCCTTGCTGGTGACAGAGCTTAGATTCTGCCTGGGTCCCTGACTAGCCATGGAGTGAGCATTTTTCAGCCTGTTTCCTCATGTATAATAACAGCGCCTCCTACCTCATAGGATCAAATGAGAAGACGTGCCAAATACTTTGTGAACCTTCAAACTATAAATTTTGGCTATGATGGTTTAGGTTTATCCACCCTTAAGTAGGAAGGGCTGATGTGAGTCTTTACAAGCCTCAGGGAGATTTGAGTTTTAAAAGAGGACGTTCGATTCCATCTCCTGGGTCCTCATCTGCCAGGCTCAGCGCCGCTTGCGGGCCTCCGTGTTAGGAAGAAACTCCAAACCGGCTAAGAAGAAAAGAAAATACAAACCATGTTTCGAAGACCTGTTTTACAGGTACTTAATCAGTTTGCAAGACATTACTCTGAAGGAAGTACCAGTTTAGTTCTTGAACAATCTCTTAATCGGGTCCAGTTACTCGGAAGAGTGGGTCAGGATCCTGTTCTGAGACAGTCGGAAGGAAAAAATCCGGTCACAATCTTCTTTGGCCACAAATGAGATGTGGCGATCAGGGGAGAGTGAGACATCCCAACAGGGTGATATCAGCCAAAGGACCACATGGCACAGAATATCAGTTTTCCAGCCAGGCCTGAGGGATCTGGCCTGTCAGTATGTGAAAAAAGGAAAATATCGTATTTCTGAGTGATTATGTAAAAGAGGAGTGAAATGGACAACTCATTCAAGGCCAGTGTTGGGACATCCTCATTTTGAAATCATGTATAATCTTTGGAATTTCTTTTGACAAGAATTAAAATACACTTTTACACATATAAAAAAAAAAATAAAAGAGGACGTTCATTACCTCAAATGAATCTTTAGTCTGAGGAGTTCCAGGCCATGTTGGGGAGATATGGGGGAGCGCCGATCCCTTAGATCCTCCCAAGGGGACCCTGTGGCCCAGTGGCTGCTCCAGGGTCTCCTGTCTGGGCAGAGGCCTCAGGCCCTGTAGCCCAGAGTCCAGGGCCACTATGCCCAGCCAATGGTTCCACCCAGAGCAAGGCCCAGAGCCGTCCCTGGCTCCTGCCCACAGAACCTGACCAAGGAAATGTTACTTCTCCCTAAGCCTCAGTTTCCTTCTCTGCAGAATCAGGAGAATGGAGCAGACTAGGCCATCTCTGAGGTGAGGAAGCTGGCACAGTGTATAGCCTTGGGCGAATCTCGACTTCCAGCCTCAGTTACCACCTCTATGAAGTGGGGATAGCACCTGGCCCCAGGTTGTTGTGAGAGTCAAAGGAGATAATAGAAGGAAAA
>CM053585.1:34830299-34866117 GCA_028646515.1 Pseudochirops corinnae | reverse complement strand
AGTAACAGCTAAGCGGAAGAGGAGCAGGAGGAAGGCTGGGGCTTTGGTGGGAGGGAAGCGGGGGGGGGGGGGGGGGGGTGCTGCTCTTTGAGCCGCCTCCTTCTGTCTTTCAGCCTCACAGAGTTAGCCCAGGTGGCAACACCTTGTTATCAGGAGACCTTGGGACTGGGCACAGAGGGCCACGGAGCTCCTCTCTGAGCGTCCTTCAGGTGGGGCCCAGGGCCCCTGCTCCCTGCCTGGGCCTGAGAAAGCACAGCTGGTTCCGCTTCAGCTGGAGCCAGGGCCATCAGCCTCAGGAAGGGACCCCTCTTTGGATTTCTTAGGCCATTGAACCAAGGACAATGAAAGCTATAGGCCTTTTCCCATGCCCTCCTTCTGGCTCACCTCCGGCACACAGCTGCCCCCCTCCTTCAATTTGGAACGACATTTATGGGTCTTTTTGTCAAAACCCCCAGTTCTACTAAAAGCCTTTGGTAGAGATGGGTGTGAGTGTGTGTGAGAGTGTTTGTGTATGTGAGTGTGTGTAAGAGTGAGAATTAGTGTGAATGTGTGTAAGAGTATGTTAATTTGAGTGTATGTGAATGTGTGAGCATGTGAATGTGAGTGTGTGTAGGCTTGAGTGAGTTCGTGAGTGTGTGTGTTTGTGAGTGTGAGCATATGAATGTGAGTGTGTATGTGTGTGAGTGAGTTTGTGAGTGTGTGTATGTGTATGTGAGTGGGTGTAGGTGTGAGTGTGAGTTCATGTGTTTGTGAGTGTGTGAGAATGTGAATATGAGTGAGTGTATGTATGTGAGTTTGTGAGTGTGTATGTGTATGTGAGTGTGTGTAGGTGTGAGTGTGAGTTTGTGAGTGTGTGTATGTGAATATGAGTGTGTGTGTGTATGTGAGTTTGTGAGTGTGTATGTGAGTGTGTGCAGGTGTAAGTGTGTTTGTGAGTGTGTGTATGTGAATGTGAGTGAGTGTGTGAGAGTGTGTGTAGGTGTGAGTGTGAGTTTGAGAGTGTGTGTGTGTTTGTGAGTGTGTAGGGGTACCCTGAGCGGGAGCCGGTGGAATATCCTCTGAAGTCTAGTAGTTCAGGCACCGTCTGCTGCAGAAGGCTTTCCTGGCCCCCTCCCCCAGTTGTTAGCACTCCCCAGTCTGTCCCAAAATGACTTTGCTCTTTCTTATACTGATGGACACACACCAGTTCTGACTGGTGAGCTGTTGCCCAAACTTTCACTTGAGTCCCAGACCTGCATACCCCCTTTTGGCCATCTCTTCCTTCTGCCCCACCCCAGCTGTGGGCACTCTCCTTTTCCAAACCCCTATATGAGTGGTCTTCCCCTTTGGAGTGTAATCCTTGAGAGCCAGGCTTATCTTGCTTGTTTGTATTTGAAACCCCCCATACAGGCCTCAGACCTGTATGTGAGTTAGGAGGGTGCCTACTCCAAGCATGTGAAGATCTCCCTCAGTGAAATGGGTGGGTGAGAACAGTTTGTTCCAACGGCCACGAAGGTGACTGCATAAGGCAACTGCAGCAGGCGGCGGGGAGCACTCGGAGCTCCGTCAGACATCAGGACACTAAGATGTCAGGTCATCCCCTCCAGGCCTGGCTTTTGTTCTGCCACTGGCCTTGGATGACTCGGAGAGGGAGTGAGGCTGCCGACCTCATGCACCTCCGCCTCCTTTAAATCCAATTAGTGCACGTCAGGACATCAGCCCATGATGTCACTGGTCCTCTTCAGAAACAAAGGACAAACAACGATTTGTACCCCCTGTAACTCAGAACAAGACCTGATTCGTGGTAAATAAATGGTCTGTGCTTCTATCCTCCATTGATCTGTCTGTCCATCCATCCATCCTCCTATCTGTCCATCCATCCACCATCCATCACCTGTGTATGTATATATCTGTCTGTGTGTTGTCTCCTTCTAGAAGAAGGTAAGCTCTCAGAGAGCAGGGCCTGTTTCTCTTTTTCACTGTATCTCGGTCATTTCACCCAGTGGCAGCAGCTAAGCCCATAAGTGGATGAATGAAAACTAATTTTGTCACATGCTTGGTCACAAAGAAGAAAGCTGAGCAGACAGCTCCTTTGCAGAGGTCGGGTCCATGGCTGTGGAACATTGCCTATTTTGGTTTTTTTGATGGTTGATTGATTCATTCTGAATTATGCAAAGAAATCATTCATACTTCCCCCTAAAATCCTCCCCTCTTCTTTCTCTTCTTTTGTTTTTAAAAAATTGTTTGTTTCAGGGGCTGGCTCTCTGGAAGGGATAAGAGATGGGATATAAGGGGACATCTAAGTTATACAAAACCCAAAGATAGCGACAAAAGACTAAAAAGAAATCTACTTTTCTCCTCAAAGTTCTCCTCCCCAGCCTGACTGGTCCTGGGGTTACTGGGAAGTGACATACCCACTCTCTACCTCCTTAGTCAGCTATTATGCACTGTGAGCACTGCCCACTCGACCCACAGCTGATAGCTGGGAAAAAGGAGAGCCTTCCCCTAGACCTGAGCAGGGCTTGGAGGAGCTTTTGGGTGAGGGAGAGAACCCTGGGGACAGGAAGCTTTGGGGAGGTGTGGTGGTCTGGAGGCACATGGCCAAGGGC
Organism: Pseudochirops corinnae; assembly: GCA_028646515.1. Taxonomy (NCBI): domain Eukaryota; kingdom Metazoa; phylum Chordata; class Mammalia; order Diprotodontia; family Pseudocheiridae; genus Pseudochirops; species Pseudochirops corinnae. The sequence goes on along the minus strand of CM053585.1, from coordinate 34,863,529 downwards.
TCCCTAACCCAACCCTGGTCCTCTTGGCCTGCATTCTCTGTACAGGGGAGGGACCATCCCAGGACTGGTCTCTGGGAATAAGGAAGGAGGAGAAGGAAGGGGGAGAAATCCCCAGAGGAGGCCAGCCACAGGCCAGGTTTACCTCCCAGGCATAGACACAGGAATCAGAAACAACACTTCTTCCTCCCAGGAAGTTTATTGTGGTCTCACACAATCACATGGGAAATATAGGACGGTGCCCCTGCAGGAAACTCAGTTGGCAGCCAGGATCCCTTGCACCCAAGACAATAGAGCTGTCACCCGGGAATACACAGCAGCGCTGGAGGTAGAACAGGTAGCACTGCCCCAGGAGACAATACCAACCAAGGTCCAGGCGCCATCCTTCTGGCAGACCAGTGGGCCACCAGAGTCACCCTGTGGACAAAGAGAAGAGAGCTTTGAGTATGACTTTCTGGATGGCAGAAGTAGGAAGGAGGAGGGATGGAGAAGACTGGGTAAAGATGGTGGGGAAATGGACCAACAAGGGTGAAAAGGTGGAGGAAGAAGGGCTGAGCCATTAAGGAATGTCCTGGGGAGAGAGGCAAGATTGGAGCTGGAGGGAAGAGTCTGGGGGGTGGGCAGGGATACGATGAGAGGTGGGAGAAGTTCTCTTCTCTGTCTCTCGTTTAAAATTTTTTTCTTTTTTTTCCCTCCTTTGGAGGCAATTGGGGTTAAATCACTTGCTAGTAAGTGTCTGAGGTCACATTTGAACTCAGGTCCTCATCACTCCAGAACTGGTGCTCTGTTCACTGCACCACCTAGCTTGCCCCTCAGTCTCTTTCTCTGTCCCTCTCTGTCTCTGTCTTTCACTCCCTACATCCAAATTGTGACCCAGTCCCGTTATTTCTTCCTTTGAAATGCCTCCCAAACCTACCCATCCCCACTGTGCTCCCTCCCAGAATCCTCTACTGGCCACTGAGGCGCTCCTGCCTCAGCCCTCCGGTCCAGCCTCCTCCCCCTGCCAGATTCATCTTCCTGAAATGCCACTTTCATCACACCCCTCAAGGCTACAGGAATTCCCCAGGTAGCTTCGGTATGCAGTGGATAGAATGCCGTCTTGGAGCCTGAGAGAGCCCAGGCTGACCTCATTCACTTAATAGTCGAGTGACCCTGGGCAAGAGACGTAGCCTCTGTCTGCCTCAGGGGGCTAACGTAGCACTTACTTCACAGGGTTGGTGTGAGGACCAAAAGAGAAACTATTTTTAAAGCTTTTAGCCAGTACCCGGTATACAGCAGGCATTCAATACATGTTTGTTTTCTTCCTTCCTTCTCAAGCCTACAGGATAGTATCATCCAGTGGTTCTCAACCTGTGGGTCACGCCCCCTTTGGGGGTCAAACGACCCGTTCACAGGGGTCACAGGGGTTGCCTAAGACCATTGGAAAACACATATTTCTGATGGTCTTAGGAACCCATTCACTGCTCCTCTATCCGTCTCTAGGTAGGTCCGCCCACACGCAGATGCGCCCACATACAAGGGTCACAGCATTAGGAAGGTTGAGAACCACTGGACTAAGCTCATCTATATGATATTCTCAGAGGTGGGCATCTCCCACCTGTTTTACTTGTTCTAGTCCCCTCCCCAGGATACCCCTCTCACTCCTCTGCCCCAGTGCGTTCTGTCCTTGAATTTTCATGCAAAGGCCCCCCTCCTCCAGGAAGCCCTGCTTGTTTCTAGGTCTCCTTTGCTGCTTTATCCATGCCACACTCGCTGTCTCAGCCTCTGTCCTGGGCTCTCTTCTCTTTTCCCCATACACTCTCTGATCACATCAGCTTTCAAGGTTTTCATCATCTCAAATACAGCGGCCTCCCAGATGTGGATGCCTAGCCCCAGCCTCTCCTGAGCTCCAGATCAGCAGCAGACTTTTGGACATCTTGGCCTGCAGCATCTCAGTCTCAACACGTCCAAAGCAGAACGTCTCTTTTCCCTGGACTGTCTCCCTTCTCCTCAACTTTCCTGTTGCTGCTGAGGGCCCCTCCATGCCCACAGTCACAACCTCGGCATCTCCCATCCACACTAACTTCACACATCTTATCTGTTGTCTGGTCTTGTCATTTCCTCCTTCACATCCCTCAGAAACATCCTCTTCTCGCACAGACACCATCCCAGTTCAGGTTCCCCTTGACTAGCCAGCTCAGTGGTGCAAGAGACAAAGAGGAAGCCCTGAACTCAAACCCTCTCTAACACATAGTTTAGTTGTTGAATTATCTGGGCACATCCAACTGTTTGTGGCCCCATTTGGGGTTTTCCTGGCAAAGATACTGGAGTGGGTTGCAATTTCCTTCCACAGTTCATTTGACAGGTGAGGAAACTGAGGAAAACGGGGTTAACTGACTTGCCCAGGGCCACCCAGCTGCTAAGTCTCTGAGGCCAGATCTGAACTCAGGGAGATGAGTCTTCCTGTCTCCAGGCCTAGCATTCTATTCACTTTGCCACCCTTTCTGCCTGGTATAATGGTGCTTAATAATGCTTGTTGATTTTGTCTAGAAACTTAATTGTTCTCTGTAAGCTCCTTGAGGGAGCTCTGTGTCTTCTCTTTCTGTGCTCCCCAGTGTCTAGCAGAGAAATGGGTACATAACAGGCACTTAAGAGATACCTGTTAGGAGATTGAATAAAGAGAAAGATGGAGAGCTGGGGATGAGGTAAAGATCAGAAGACAGCTGGGGGGGCAAGGCAGAGTTAAACCTAGTTCCAGGGGTACCCAACCTCCAACACTCTTCTAAAGACTAGTCCAGGGGCAGCTAGTTGGTGCAGTGACCAGAGCACCAGCCCTGGAGTCAGGAGGACCCAAGTTCAAATCTGGCCTCAGACACTTAACACTGATTATCCGTGTGACCTTGGGCAAGTCACTTAACGCCAACTGCCCTGCCTTCCCACCTCCAAAAAGCAAAAAAAAAAAACAAAAAACTAGTCCATATAAGTGTTGGGAATGATGGGGGGAAGGAGGCAGGTACCATGCAGGAGGAAACACCACTGGCACCAGCGCAGATCATGCTGTCCTTGATCGAACTCCCCCAGTACTTCCGGCACTCTCTGTCAGACAGAAGGGGCAGAGCAGCTTGCTGGAGCTTATCAGAGGTCTTGCTATCTGTAAGGCCCCAAGAACAGCATTACCCAGTAGGCAGAACCTCACCCCACTCCAGGAGTCCCAAGGGAGAGGAAGGCAATGGCAGTCTGGTATCTTCTAGCCAAGACTTTCAGCTAGGATCCCTCCTTGGTGTCCCCTCTCCCCTCTCCCAACTCACTGGTGTACTTGGTCACCCCCCAGCCAGTGGTGGCACAGATAGTGCCTGCAGCGAAGTCATCGGCAGAGGTGGGAAGGCAGACTGGGGACACGGTGTCTGTAAATTGGGCAGGAGTGGCCAGCTTTATCAGAGCGATGTCATTGGCAGTGGTGTCGTAGTCGTAATTGGGATGCTGGAAGACCTGTGGGAGAGATTGCCATGGTGAAGGAGATGTCTCCCTGAACCTCTCTTTCCTTCCACTTTTATGGGCTATCCTGGCCCCTGGAGGTCTAGCTAAGTTTCTGCCATCATTCTTAAAGTCTGTGGCCTTCCTCACCTCTACTTCTCACAATTCTCCGTTTCCTTCCAAGCTCAAGTCAGCTCAAGCGCTGCTTTCTTCCTAACAGCCATTAGAAGAGCCAATGCTCTTCTCCCCCGTCACTTTATCCATTTTGCATATAAAAGTGTGTGCCCCATTTTAGACTTCAGCACATTTTCCTGGTTCCATAAGAGAGCTCAATCTAACTTATGGCAACTATTTGGTACGTTCCCTAAATCTTCTTTCTGCAGGTCAAGCTAGAACCAGTCAATGGCTATTTGCCCAATAAAGTCCAAGTAACTTTGGGAGTCAGGTTTGCTCAGTTTTTTTAAAAACTCTAACCTTTTGGTGTATAAAAACGAACTGCTCTACATGTATAACCTGTATCTAATCGCTTGTCTTCTCAGTGAGGGTGATGGGGAGGGTAGGAGGGAATTTGGAACTCAAAATTTTAAAAACAAATGTTAAAAATTGGGTTTTTTACATGTAATTGGGGAAAAATAAAATGCCAAATAAATAATTTTTTTTTTAAAGAGAAGAGGTTTTTAAAAAAAGAAAATGTGTCCTGGGATTTAGTTCATTTTCACCGACCTTTTCACATGTGAATGAAGCCTTAACAGAGACTCAGTGAAGTGTGCCAGGCTTCAGTCCCACCAGAAAGGGCCCTAGTCTTTGGTCTCATTCTCTCTTTCTTTGCCTCTTTACCACTATAAGTCGGCTGAACCCTAAAAGGGCGCACTTTTAAACATAAACATTTTTAATCTATTTATCTGTAGAAGATGTTTCCCCCAACAGAATGTAAGCTCTTTGAGGGACTGAGCCCTTGAATTTTTGTTTTTGTATCCCCAGATGCGGCATCATGTCCTGACAGATTGTAGGCTCTGGATAAATGCTCATTGAATGAGTAAATCAATGCATGACCCCTGCCTCCATGCCTCTGGGGATCCTGCCAAATGCTTCCTTTAGGAAGGTGGAACATTCACCCCTGAGCTGACCTGGAAAGGTCACAGGTCACACAAGCCATAGGGCCAGGGGTTCAGAGGCTTAGGCCACAACTGCTCCCATCATCCCCCAGGGTATCATGGCCCCATGTCTTCAGCCTGGAGACTCAGCTGGTGTCAGCTTGGGGGCTCATTCTTCAGCCCATAGCTGTTTATCCTCCTGCTGAGGGCCCCTGTCCTGGAGCTCTGGGAAGGCTTTACTACTTAAACAAGGGAGGAGAGAGACTACAGAACATCTCTGGTCCCCTAGCCCACCCAGCCCAGCACTGGCTGCCCTTCTTCTTTCCCCACTCCAGCCTTTAAGAACCCGTATGAAGACCCAGAAAAGGTGACACAGGCCCCTGAAGCACAGATTGGGCAGTATCACGTTAGCTTGGGTGATGGCAATAGTTTAGCCCGGGATGCGTGACTTATGGGAGCTGACTGTTAAATTTTTAGTATGAACATTGACACAACGTTACAAATGAGGGCTTGATTTATTGTTTCATTAATTGTTTAGACTCAAAAAAGTGATGGACAAGAAGCTCACAATGCAGATTACTATTAAAAGTGTGTCCTGCATGCAGTATTCCCCTAGAGAGCTGGTTGTTAAACATTTATCAGCACACCCCTAATTCTAGCCCTTCTGGCCTCTACAGTCTGTTCTCTACCACTAGGTGAGCTACTAAGCTGGCCAGCTCAGAACTTCAGACCTGAGACAGCCTGGAATAATGAATAGAGCCCTGGGCTTGGAAGACCTGAAGTCAAATCCTGCCTTGGACGTTTCCCAGCTTATGCATGTGGGACCCTAAGCAAGTCACTGCCTGTGCCTCAGTTTCCTCACCTATAAAATGGGGAGGTCCCTTTCAGCTCTAAATCTATGATCCTAAGTTTCAGTGATTCAATTCTCCCCCCAAATCTTTGCCAATTCAGATCCCAGCAGAGCTCTAGCTAACCCTGTTGCCTGCTCAACCCCACCAACCTGGGCAAACTTGTCTATCCCAAGCCGGCTCTCTGCTCCGCCTCCTCCAGGAATGTGCTTAGGTTGACCAGTGAGTGGCCCAGAAATGCAGGCTCAGCATCCCTGGGAGCCTGACAGAGCGAGGAGTGACCTCTGTCCTTTGCAACAATGGACAGCAGCAAAGCCAAATATGGAAGATTTGGGAAGTAGCCAATCATCTCTCTTCTTCCTGTTAGGTTCTCAGAATCTTATCTCCTTTTCTGAATTCCTATACTGAGTTTAGAAGTCCAGCCTTGACTGTGGGCTCCCCAAGGGCAGGTCTCACTCTCTCCTCCCCCACCCCCCCGCCTCTCACTGGGTCTGCAACAAGGCATGTCCTTGGGGTGATTGGACTCAAGAAACATTTTTGTTTCTCCATCGAGGATGGTACATTGTAAAGGGTCTTGGCTTCGACTCTCAGGCCTACCAATTATTGCCTATGAGGAAGACACTTGATCAAATCATATAAATGTTCTTGGCTTCAGTGTTTTCATCTCAAGAAAAAGGAGATTGGATTTAACGATCCTTATGGTCCCTTCCAGTTATAAATCTGTGAGCTCGGAAGTCAGGTTAGTTTATCTTATGCAGAAGTATATTTTGTGCTAGGAAATATACAGAGGCAAATATGGCAGCCTGACACCCTCAAGAGATTTGGGTCTAGTTGGAGGGTTAGACAGGGAAGCCTTGAGGGTTATTCATTGCTTCTCTCCCACCCACTCCTTTAAGAAACCTTTGAGCCTGGTCGTACCTGGCTGATCTTCAGCACTTGGATGTTCTCCTTATTAGAGCTCTGGTCAAATTCTCCAGCAACCACCAAGTCTGATGTCCTATGATATAGAGAACAGAGAACTAGACCTTTCCCCCGCTCATGGAAGAGAAAGGTTCTACCCCACAGGGTTATCCATAGGGCATATCCATACATATGTGGGGCCTCAATGGACCTCATCTGGTATATGCATTTGTGTGCTGTGCTGGGAAGGGGGGATGCAGATTCCATTAGGGACCCATTCTGAAGGGGGGGCACATATTCTGTAGGCCACCCCCTTGTTCCCATACCCACACAAGGCTAGAAGAGCTATTCTTCCTTTGTGCCTACTTATTCTCCCCATATTTTCCTGGAAATTCTAGACTGTTTGGTCTTGTAAATGAATTTGGTTAGTATTTTGTCTGATTCCATAAAGTAGCCAGAGGCAAGTTTGCCCAATGAAAAGAGAATCTGAACTGATCTTTACTCAGTTACCACCTGTGTGACCAGAGACAATCACTTAATAATGTCTCTGGGTCTCTGTTTCCTTGTCTGTGAATTATATGTGGTTGGCTTGGACATTGATAATCTATCTGGTCCCCTCTAGCTCTACATGTGCAACTGTATGGTGCTAACCCTTTAATTGCCCTACATCTATACATTAATTTAAGCAGTGTCCTCATTTTTATTAATGTTGGTACAACCCAACCAAGAGTCATCAATATCCCTCTAATTATTTGTCTCCTTTTATTTCTGTAAGGAATATTTTCTAATTGTATTTCTAGGAGTCTTTGAGTGTTCTTGGTAGATTGGTTCCCAATATTTTGTTCATTTGGAATGAGATTTCTCTTTCTATTGTATTGTCCTGGGTTTATTATTACTATAGAGAAATGCTGCTGATTTTTTTTTGTTTTTGTTTTTTGCTTTTTGAAGGGGGGAAGGCAGGACAATTGGGGTTAAGTGACTTGCCCAAGGTTACAGGCTAGTAAGTGTTAAGTGTCTGAAGCTGAATTTGAACTCAGGTCCTCCTGCCTCCAGGGCCGGTGCTCTATTCACTGTGCCACCTAGTGGCCCCCTGAAGCTAGTTCTTCCTACTCCTTACCAGACGTCACAATGGGCAGCAGTGACCACCCAGTATTCACTGATGATTGATCCCCCACAGTAGTGGAAGCCGCCTTTGTCCTAGAAGTAGAGAGGAAAGAGGAAACTCTTATTCTCCAAGTTCCAGACACTACAGAACAATGCAACCTCAGGGACTCTGGAGCTCAGGCACGGACTCGGGATTGGGGTAGTCAAGGAGTCTGTCTGTCCCACCCCTGAGCTTCAGGCTTCCTGGTTCTAGGACCATCATTCTGCCCTTAGGGTCCTATCATGGACAGAACCCCTACCCAAGGAGTAGGGCCCAGACTCTCACCTGAAGGGAGACTTGCCAGGGCCAGGAGCCAGGGACAGCATCTTCACCATTGACAATCCTAGCCAAGCCACTCAGGACAGGCTCAATGGCAGGCACACCACAGCCTAGAGGAGGTGTCAAGTGTGGAAAAGGGACAACTTCAGGATGCTGACAAGCCCTAAACCTGGAGCCAGGTTAGGGAGCTGGATAGCCTGGCTGCCCTCTGATGGGGAATGACTCTTCCTTTCAGATCTCAAAAGTTCGTTTTTCACACATCTCTGAAATATTCACTACGTAATATGAAGAGGCAGTGAAGAACTCTGTTTAAATTGTAGCCTCAGATTAATTGCATGACTCTCTGGGACTCGTTTTTCTCATCTGTAAGATGGGGAGTTAGAATCAATGATTTCCCTGGCTCCTTCCAGCCCCAAATCTATAATCCTAGGAGGATGTCAGATGACTTTTCTAGGCCTCAGTTTTCTCATCTGTAAAATGGATAAAGGAGTAGAAATACCTCCAAAGTTCCTTTCAGCTCTAAATCTGTGGTCCCAGGATCCTAATATCTGCATTATAGTTGTCTGTCTTGACTAGAACATAAGCTCCATGAAGGCAGGAATCATGTCTGACAACTTTATAGATCTTCTATTACCAAGCCCAGTGGTCTGAACACAGTCAGTGCATAATAAATCGTAACCTCAGAATTTCAGAGATAGAAGGGGCCTCAGTAGTCATCTGATCTGTAGAAAAAAAAAGGCATCCTCACATCAACAGACGGATGGTCATCTAGCCTTTGGGATAAAGTGCTCCAGCCAGGAGAATCCACACTCTTCTAAGGAGGCTGTTTTATACAGCTCTCATTGCTAGGAAATGTTTCCTTGTGTCAAGCCTAAGCTGCCGTCTTTGCACCATCTCCCCCATTGCTTCTGTTTCTACCCTCCCTCTGCCACATATCCATCCTTCTGACATTTGAAGACAACACTTGTGTCCCTCCTAAGCCTCCTGTTCTCTAGGCTAGAGATGCCCAATACCATCAATCAATCCGTACATGGCCCTTAACTCAAGACCTTTGACTATTGCTGTCTTCTGACCGATCACCACGTTATCAATGTAAGCGAGATACACATTTGTTAAATCAACTAATTTATTTAAATACACTCTTTGTCTGAGTCTTATTCATCTCTCAAAGCCAGTCACCTCCAGGAAGCCTACCAGTGATTACTCTCTTTTACAATCTGTAAAGCTTACTGTCATTCTGTCTTAGACTGCTTTGCACTGTCTGTGTGTGTGCTCAAACATGCACGTGTCTTATCTCCCTAAACCAGATCAAGCTGTGTGAGAACAGGGACTGTGTCTTATATTTGTAGCTCCGACAATGCCTTGCACAGAGCAGGCTCTAAGGAATACTTGCTAATTTATGGATACTCTGAGCCGTCCTGTGGTGAGTGTGTTACTGTCTCACCTGAGGGACCATGGGATTACTGAGAAGTCTTCAGAGAGCTATGACAACACCAAAGGAAAAACCCCAATTCTCTCCCTAGAGACCTTGACTGGGGGACCACCCAAGGCTGTGCCCAGGCCAGGGGCATCCTGTGTGTTGGCCCAGGGGAACAGGGACAGCAGCAGCCTGAGTCAACAGGTCTCACTGAACACTTTGGTTTCCTGTATTTAAAGGAGGAGGAGAAGAGAGAATTGGTACAGAATTCTGTTCCCCCAGATTCTTACACACACAGGCACACGCACACGCACACACACGTGCACACATGCATTGTGTATGCACACACACGCACATGCAGCACTCACCACGCTGCCCCATTCAGCAGGACAAGATTGGAATAGTTTTGAGAAAACTTGCCAGGTCCATGATCAATGTATCTCCCTCTTCTACTGTCATGAAGAGATCTAATGTGAGAGGGCTCCATGTCCCTTACCTGGCTACTGGGCTGCATGTGTCCCTGGACTTGGAATCTGTTTAATTCAGTTTAAAAAAATCAGTTCAGATCTTATCCCTGACAGATACTAGCTGTGTGATCCTGGGCAAGCACCTTAATCTTTCAGGGCCTTAGTCAACTCTAAGTTACGACTGAATTATTAGACCACATTGGTGGAAGGAGTTTCAACAATGGAATATTCAACAGATATAACCACTAGCCTGGCCCAAGCCTCAGCCACAGTATTGTTGTGGGGAAATGCCACAGAAGCTCATTCTGGGGTTCTATCCATACTTCTATTTTTGCAAGGTCCATTGGTAGATTTCAGGGAGCGGTGGGTATTAAGAGGCTTCATGGTTGAGTAGAAAGAGTACTATCTGTGGATCCTGGACCTCAGTTTCCTCCTCTGTAAAAATGAAGGGATAAGACGGGATGATCTCTAAAGTTCCTTCCAGCCCTAGAACTCTGGTTCTTTCTCCTAGATATTTCAGGTCAGGAGACAGCCCTTCCTTATTGTCAATGGAGAGCCTACCCTTCCTGTTTCCCAGAGGGGACCCTACCACTTACCTAAAGAGGTGCCAATGAAGGCAAAACAGCATAGGAGGCCCAGATAGGACATGGTGTTGGGGTTAAGGGAGTCTCACTTGCTTCAGAATTGCAATCTCCTTGTATATTCTGGTCCCACCAATCATACACTGGCCCTGCCTTTTCCTCTACACCTCTGTTATCAAGAGACCTTGGGGTGATAAGCACATGTGCTATGTCACCCAATCTTCCTGAGCATCTGTCCCGATGTTGCCTGAGGTTCATGCCAAGGGAGAGTTGGCATTGTTACTTGAGACCATAGTAACTGCCACTTTGCTGGTTCAACCTGAGGTCCCTGGCAGAAGCCCAGCCAAATCACCTACTGACTTCCAGCAGGGCTGAACCTAGCCAGATCCCAGCAGGACTCCTAAGGGGGGAGTCATCTCCTGGAGATCTTTCCACAGTGAAATGTAACAAGTATGTATTAATCACATATTGTATACCAGGCATGGTTCTAAGTCCTGGGGAAAGAGACAAAAATCAAACACGAGTGCCTAGAGGCCAGCTTGTGCAAAGGTCAGTAGAAGGTTGTGTGTGGAGAACAGTGAGTTGGCAGTTAGGCTGCAGTGTAAACTATGGGAAGGGGACTCGGTATACAATCAGGGAACCAGACTGGGAAAGGCTTTCACTGCTACACACAAGCTAGCCAAAGTAGAAAGTCACTAGAGCTTCTTGAGAAGGAAGGAAGAAAGGAAGAAATATTTACTAAGCACCTACCAGGTGCTATGCTAAGCAATTTACAGATAACTCATTTGATCCTCACAATAACCCTGAGAGGTAGATGCTAATATGACCCCCATTTCACAGTTAAGGAAACTGAGGCAGATGGAGGTCAAGTGACTTTCCTAAGGTCACATGCCTAGTAAATGTCTGAGACCAGATCTGAACTCAGGTCTTCCTGTCTTCAGGCCCAGGACTCCATCCACTGGACCTCCTAAAAACCTGCCTCTTAAGGGAAATGGCATAGTCAAAACCACGTTTTATGGGGCAGGTAGGTGGCTCAGTGAACAGAGCACCGGCCCTGGAGGCAGGAGGACCTCAAACACTTAACGTTTACTAGCCTTGTGACCTTGGGCAAGTCACTTCACTCCAATTGCCCTGCCTTCCCCCCTCCAAAAAAAAAAACAACACAAAAAACAAAACAAAATAAAAAAACCAACAAAATCATTCTTTATGAATATCAGTTTGGCATCGGTCTGGAGAATGAGTTGGAAAGAGGAGAGTTTGGGTTCAAATAGACCAATGAAAAGGCTTTTCATAATATTTTAGAAAAGAGACAATGATTATGTGTAAGAAGAGGTGAGGATGGAGAGTTAGGGATTCCTTCAAGACTGGGAATCTGTCTGACTTGAATCAGAAATAGGGGAAGTTAAAAGGAAGTCTGGGAAGGGAGAAAGATGATAAGTACTGGACATATTGAGTCTGAGATGCGTTAGGACATCCTTGTATTAATGTCTGAGAGGCACCTGGAGCACAGAAAAGAGAAGAGGAGTAGATAGATGTGTGTATTTGGAAGTCCTCTCCACAGAGATGAGACTTGAATCTATAGGAGCTGATGACATCACCAGGAAGGTATGTAAAAAGGGAAGACCCAAGTCAGAGCCCTGGGATGCACGTACATGTAGGGTGTAGGAGGTGGATGGTGAGATTGAAAAGGGGATTGCCAAGGTTCAAGCAGACAGTGAGGAGAGGAACAGAGAGAGAACGGTGCCATGGAAACAGAGGACAAGAGGAGGGGGTTACTAATGGCAGCAATGCTATAGAAAAGTCAAGAAAGACGAACACCAAGGAGAGGAATTTGGCAAAGGATCGCTGGTAACCTTGGAAAGAAAAGTTGCAACTGAAGAGTGGAGTCACAAGCCAGATGTTAAGGAGGTTAAAGACTAATGTGGCAATATGTTTAACATGATTGTGCATGTATAACCTTAAAAAAAGGTGTTACAAAGTAGAGACAATGAGTACAAATATCTTTTTCTACAAGTTTGGCTGCAAAGCAGAGGAAAGATAAAAGCTGATAGCTAGAGGGGATGGTAAACCTGAGTAGAGTTTTTTTGTATGTTTTTTGTATTATTTTTTTTAAAGATGGGAAGAGCCAGACATGTTTGTAAGCATTAGGAGAGGATCCAGTAGATAAGAAGAAATCGAAAATTAGGTAGAGAGGAGATAAAGAGAGGCGTAAGCTCCTGGTAGACAAGACGGAGTTGGTATCAGCAAGGAAGAGAGAACAAGGGAAAAACATGGAGGGTATTCGAGTTGTAGAATTGGGAAGAGGAGAAAACTGGTAACAAAGCAGCCCCATTTTCTTTTCTGTAAAGTATGAAGCAGGTCCTCAGCCAAGAGGGAGAGAAGAATGGGTGCTGTAGGGGGTGGAGGAGAGAAGATTTGGAATAGAGGTTGAGGGGAATGGGATACTTGGCAATATTCCTGCAGTCCTAGTAGAAGGCTCAGTTAGAATTATATGACAGATTTCTAGTGGACCCTGTCAACAAGATTCTATAGTGCTTTTTTGATGGTCTATAGCACATGGTGCTCTTTATTGAGACACTATGGTAGCCGCAATCTTCAAAGGAAGATTGTTTAACTTCTTCAGTCTGAATTCAATAAAGTAGGAGCAGAGAGGATGCATTGTGGGAATAATCAAGGTTGGGGTTTTGAGGATAGAGAGGAGAAGGGAGGGGTGGCTAGGTGACACAGTGAGTAGAGCACTGGCCCTGGAATCAGGAAGACCTGAGTTCAAATCCGACCTCAGACACTTAACACACACACAAAACTAGCCATGTGACCTTGGGCAAGTCACTTAACCCCAATTGCCCTACCTTCCCCCCTCCAAAAAAAAAATAAGAAAAGAGAAGGGAACAAAAGATCTGAGGACAAAGGACAGTATAAAGTTGAACTGGTTAATTAAAGGAGGAGAGTCTAGAATGAAACAAGGTGAGATCAGAAAAGAGATGATGGACTGGGAAACTGCAGAAAGGGTAGAGTGAATGGGGTTTGCCCTAAAGGTGAAGAGCAGCGTCAGAAAGAGATCTGGGGAGGGCAGTACATGCAGGAGGGTCCAAACAGCAAGAGGCCTTTGAGAATCAGAGATGATGGAGGTGGAGCAGTCGGGAGTGATGGTGACAGAGGATGTGACCATCACTGTGTTGATTTGTTGGGAGTGTAGAGATTGTGGGAGTCACGGATAGTGATGGACCAGGAGGGTCTGAAGGGCAGGGCTTGGGGTGGAAAAGAAGTCATTGAGGCAGGTGTTGAATTCCTGGAGAAAGGAAGCAGAAATGACCTCATAGATGACTGCCACCGAGAGCTGCATAAGGTTGTCTATCAGGCTGGAATGAACCTTAGAACTGCTGGCTGAGAGTCAGGAGTGGCATGGAAATGGAAGAAACATGTCTTCTTCTCTTCCTTACCCACTGTGTTGGCGAAAGAGAGAAGATGCATGTGATACTGTAGAGAAGGGCCAGGGACACAGGGGGGGACCCGGGTTCCTGCAATTGTAAGCAGATGGAAGGAAGATGAGAGAAAAATCTAACCAGAAGGGAAGTTTCTTTCTTTCTTTCTTTCTTTCTTTTTTTTGGTCTTTTTGGAGGGGAGAAGGCAGGGCAGTTGGGGTTAAGTGACTGGCCCAAGGTCACACAGCTAGTAAGTATCAGGTGTCTGAGGCTGGATTTGAACTCAGGTCCTCCTGCCTCCAGGGAAGGTGCTCTATTCACTGCCTCACCTGAAGGGAAGTTTCTTAATGAAGAGACGTGAGTTCTGGAGGGTGCAGAGGAAGGACAATAGAGTGAGATAAGGCATAGGAGAGTGAGGACTGGCAGGTGTCACTGTCAGGTGCCTGATAGGTTCAGTGCATAGTTGGTGGGTGTCCCAGGTGACACCCGCTGTCTCGTGGTGGCAACAGCAGCCCCATTGGGCTCATTGCTCCGCTTCCTTTTTGGTTTCTTAAATTGTATTTTAATTGATGCGTTTTGTTTTTACTTTGCAAATATTTACAGATTATTTTTACTATGTGGAAATCCTCTCATTACAGATTAAAACCGTGAAGTAAAACTAACAATACAGGGAACCCCTCTGAAAGTGCCAGTAAATGTTTCACTTTTGTAGCCTCCCATAATCTCTATTAAAAACAAACAAAACCAAACAGAAATATATTCTCTCCCCATCCTATCTTCCATCCCATTGAAAAGAAACAAAAGAAGGGTGGCCTAGGTGGTGCAGTGAATAGAGCACTGGCCCTGGAGTCAGGAGGACCTGAGTTCAAATTTGACCTCAGATACATGACACTTAACCAGCTGTGTGACCTTGGGCAAGTCACTCAACCCCAATTGCCCTGCCTTCTCCCCTCAAAAAAAAAAAAAGAAAGAAAGAAAAGCAAATTTCTTTTAACAAGTATGCACAGTCAAGGAAAACAAATTCCCTTAGTTGATGTTTGCAAAAATATATCTATGCCTCATTCTGCAGTTTGAAGTCCCTCACCTCTTTGACACAAATGACATGTTTATTATCGGTCCTCTGGAATCATGAACGATCGTTGTGTTGGCCATATTTTTTTTTTTCTGTTTTGGTGGGGGGAAGGCAGGGCAATTGGGGTTAAGTGACTTGCCCAAGGTCACATGGCTAGTAAGTGTTAAGTGCCTGAGGTCACATTTGAACTCAGGTTCTCCTGACTCCAGGGCCGGTGCTCTATTCACTGAGCCCCCCAGCCACCCCTTGGCCATAATTCTTATGGCTTTCCAAGTTGTTCCTTTCTACAGTGCTGTTATTGTATGAATTGTTCTCCTGGTTCTGCTCATTTCATTCTTTGTTATTTTATAAAAATCCTTAAAATCGTGTATTTTTCTAACATTGATGTTAGAGTATAAACTGTTCTGTTCCTGCTCACTTAGCTCTGTTCCAGTTTATGGACATCTTTCTACCTCATTTTGAAATCAGCAGCATAATAGTCTTTCATTATATCCATATGCCACAGGGCAGTTAGGTGGCACCATAGTGCACAGAGCTCTGGGTTGGGGATCAAGAAGACTCATCTTTCTGAGTTCAAATCTGGCCTCAGAGACCTACTAACTGTGTGACCCTGGGCAAGTCACTGAACGCTGTCTGCCTCAGTTTCCTCATCTGTAAAATGAGCCGGAGAAGGAAATGGCAAACCCCTCCAGGATCTTTGCTAAGAAAACCCCAAATGGGGTCACGGAGAGTCAGACACAACTGAAAATGACTGAACAACAACCAATCTGGCCATTCCTCAGTTACTGAACTTCCTTTTAGTTTCCTGTTTTTTTCCACCACAAAAAGAGCTGCAATAAATGTTTTTGTTCGTAAAAGACCTGATCACTTCTGTGTTTAGTACTAGTAGTGGCATAGCCGGGCCAAAGAGCACATACTGTTTTCTGCATTTAATTCCAAATTGTTTTCCATTAGAATGGTTGTACTCATTCACAAAGGGCAGCTAGGTGGTACAGTGGATAGAGTGTCAGGTCTGGAGTAAAGACCTGAGTTCAAATAGGGCCTCAGACACTTCCTAGCTGTGTGACCCTGGGCAAGTCACTTAACCCTGTTTGCCTTAGTTTCCTCATTTGTAAAACAAACTGGAGAAGGAAATGGCAAACCACTCCAGTACCTTTGCCAAGAAAACCCCAAATGGGGTCACAAAGAGTCAGATCTGACTGAACAAGAAGAAAACAGCCCCGTTCCTAAGCCTACCTATCAATGTTCCTGTTTTCCCACAGCTATTTCTATATTTATTATCTCTCCACCCCCCCCCTTTTTTGCCACTCTGATGGGTGTGAGGTAGAACCTCGATATTGCTTTAATTTACATTTCTCTAATTAGTGGTGTGTGGCTATAAACAGCCTAAATTTCTTCCCTTGAGGGATGTCTATTCATATCCTTAGGCCATTTATCAATTCGAGAATGTTCTTTTTTCTTATAAATTAGAATCAGTTCCTTGTATATTGTAGATTTTCCCCCATATTAATTGTTTTCCTTTTAACCTTAACTTTTTTTTTCATGCAAAAGCTTTTTAAATTTTGTGTAATAAAGATGATCCATTTAATGCCTTATTCCTTGCGTAGCCCTGAACTTTTCTCTATCTTTACATCAGTCACAAAGAGACAGATTGTACCTAGACCCCAACACAGTGATGTCATTTTGGGCCTCTTCCAGCACAAAGAATAGCAGCCAATCCATACATCTGACAGATCATTTTTTCCATGTTTCTCTTGTTTGTTTATGATGAGAACTTTTATATCTAGGTCATGTTCTCATTTGGAGGTTATGTTTGTAGAAGGTGTGAGTTACTGGTTTAATTTCTGCCTGACTGCTGTTCAATTTTCCCAGCTGTTTTTGTCAGATAGTGAGTCCTTATCTCAGTAGCAACTCAGTGGATAAAACTCTAGGCCTTGAGTCAGGATGACCTGGGTTCAAATCTGACCTCAGACTTTCACTAGCTGTGTGACCCTGGGCAAGTCACTTAAACACTGTTTTCCTTTATCCACTAAGAAGGAAATGGCAAAACCACTCCAGTATCTCTGCCAAGAAAATCTTATTGGTGTGCTAGGATCCGTGGTGTCGTGAAGGGTTGGACATGACCCAACAACAACTACAATAATAATCCCCATACATTGAATACTGAATTATTGGATATGTTTGCTTCTGGATATTGTGTACCTGAACTGTTCTACTCACGAACCTATTCTGTAACCAATAAAAAGCAGTTAGTTTGAGATCTGATTCTGCTAGGTCCTTCCTTTCCATTTCTTTTCATTGTTTCTCTGGAGATTCTCAAACTTTTTTTCCTTCATATGAATATAATTTTTATTTTTTCTAGCACTATAAAAGTTATCTTTTGGTAGTTTGATTGGTATGATATTGAATATATAAGTTAATTTAGGTAGTTCTATGTTGTTTTTTTTGCTTTTTGGAGGGGGGAATGCAGGGCAATTAGGGTTAAGTGACTTGCCCAAGGCTACACGTCTAGTAAGTGTTAAGTGTCTGAGGCTGGATTTGAACTCAGGTCCTCCTGACTTCAGGGCCGGTGCTCTATTTACTGCGCCACCCAGCTGCTCTTGTCATTTTTATTATTGGTTTATCCTGCCCATGAGCAATTCGTATTTTCCCAATTAATTAGATCTCCCTATGTCTGTAAATAGTGGTTTGTCATTATATTTATATTACATAGTTCTTATGGCACCTTGAGAGGCAGGGTAGATTCCCAAGCACTTTATACATTCAATGGTAATTTTAAATGTAATTTCTTTTTCTGTCTCTTCTTATTGGACTTTATTTGCATTTTATAGAAATGTTTGTGGTTTGTGTGAATTTATTTTATATCCTGAAGTTATTAATTGTTTCAATTAACATTTCTAATTTTTGTTGTTATTGATGTCATTCTTGTGGAGACATCTTAGTCATGTACAACTCTTCATGGCCTCATCTTGGGGTTTTCGTGGCAGAGATACTGGGGTGGTTGGCCATTTCCTTCTCCAACTCATTTGACAGATGAGGAAACTGAGGCAAACAGGGTTAAGTGACTTGCCCAGGGTCACACAGATACTAAGTGTCTGGGGTCAGATTTGAACTCAAGAAGATGAGTCTTCCTGTGATGCCAAGATGAGTACTCTATCCATTGCAACACCGACAGGCCCTACTTTTTAAATTTATAGGTTCTTTAAGCGCAACAACATAACCTCTGTGAAAAACAATAGTTCCGTTTCTTCTTAACCTACACTTTTTTTCATCCTATTCTTAGAACCAACATTTCTAGAATTGTGTCAAATAGAAGTGGTAACAATGGACATCCTTGTAACACCTCTGACTTTACTGGGAAGGATTCTAGTTTATCTCTACTACAAATAATGGTAACTCTTGACTTTAGAGATAAACTGTTTCTCATTTTAAGGAAAGGTCCATTTATTCCTATGTTTTCTAGTGTTGCTAATAGAAATGGATGTATTTTGTCAAACGTCTTTACTGTGTCTTTTGAGATTATCACTTGATTTTTGTTGATTCTGTTATTAATATATAATAATAATAATATTCCTAATGTTGAATCAGCTTTGAATACCTCTTACAAATTTACCTTCATAGAGTATGTTATCTTTGTGATAAGTTGTTTTATTTCCTTTGCTAATATTTTATTTCAAATTTTTGCATCTTTGTTCATTAGAGAGATTTATGTATATGTATTTGTGCATGTGTAGTTTTTTGTTTTAATTCTCTCTGTTTTTTTCTTCAAGACTATATCTGTATCATGATCTAAATTTAGTATTTTTAAATAAAAATATAATTTTTATTATGTTATGGTTAGTAAGGGATGTATATAACACTTTGGCTTTTCTGAATGTGTGAGATTTTTAATGTCCTAAGATATGATTATTCTTTATAAACTTGTCATATATGGCTGGAAAAATATGTATATTCCTTTTTATTTCTTTTCATAATTGCCAGAAGCTTATCAAATCTAATTTTTCTAACATTCTGTTCAGATCTTGAACTTCTTTTTTGCTTATTTGGGGATAGATTTGTCTAGGGAATAGGGACAAATAGAGGTCTTTCATTATTATAGTTTTATTATTTATTTCTCCCATAATTCACTTAGTTTTTCCCTTTAAGTATTTAGAAGCTATGCCACGGAGTGCATATATGTTAAGTATTGACATCAATTCATTGTCTATGTTATACTTTCGACAAAAATATAGTTTCCCTCTATATCTTTTAATTAACTGTAATTTCTACCAAAGGGGTGTGTGTGCGTGCGTGTGTGTGTGTGTGTGTGTGTGTGTGTGTCTGTGTATGTGGAGGTTCAGGTGAAGTATAATACATTTTGCTCAGACCCCTTATTTTAATTCCGTTAGAGCCTTTACAATTCAAGAATGTTTCCTGTAAACAACATATTGGTGGATCTTGCTTTCTATTCCATTCTCCTTACCTCTTCTCTTTTATTAGTGAGTTCATGTTATTCACATTCGAAATTATAATTAATTGTTTATTTCTTTCCATTCTGTTCTCATTTTTTCCCTCTATACTTTTTTCTCCCTGTTACTCTTTCTTTCTGCCTTCCCCCATCTTTTCTCCAAGCTTAGGGTTTGTTTTATTTAGGATTAATCCCTTCCTGAAGCTTTCCTCCTTTTATTCCCCTTTCCCTCTTTACCATTTCTACCTGTATTCCTGTTGCGTTAAATGTATTTCTACACTAAACTCCTTGTGCAGGTTTGTTCTGCCTTTTTAAAAAAAATGATCCAGATGAAAGTGATGTGCAAGTGATACCCCACCTCCACTGTCTGAACAGAATCCTATTTGCACAGTTGGATGCTGCTCCTTGTCAATTTTGCCCATCTTTTCTCCTACTTTCTCTTAATGCTTCCTCTTCCTAGGCAGCTACAGTGGATAGAGTGCTGTGCCTGAAGTCAGGAAGACCTGAGTTCAAATGTGGCCTCAGACACGTACTAACTGTGTGACCCTGGGCAAGTCACTTAACCCTGTTTGCCTCAGTTTCCTCATCTGTCAAATGAGCTGGAGAAGGAAGTGGCAAACCACTCTAGGATCTTTGCCAAGAAAACCTAAAACAACAAATCCTCTCCCTTTCTCTTTTTTTCTCATAACATCTTCAAAACATAACAACACTCTTTACAAATTTTCTGTTACATTGACTATTTCTATGAACTCTTGTGACATTAGAACATTGCTTTTTGTAGCCTAGTGAAAAGCAGGCTCTTTCTCAACCAGTGAAGGAATGCAATATATAATTTGTTCACTAGGTGGCAATATGCTGGAGCTGCCAACCAAGTGCAGTGCCATTATATGTGTTCAGGCATTCTCAATGGCTGCAGGATTCCTACTGCTCATTCTCCCAGCTTGCAAGGGCTTGCTGCAATAGCTTGCAAGGCTACTTACCCTCTCCCACCTCTGCTCAATTGGTTTAATAGCATTCAATAGCTCAATCCAAAATTTAGCCTAGAGGAAAACAAATGGCATGTTACTCTTAAATATGAGCAATATGAAAACTTAGTGGCTCGTCCACCATCCTGCATTTGGGAAATCTTATGCATAAGACTCACATGCAGGGGTGTGCTGGACTAAGTTCTTACCCAGTTGTGAGAGTCTATTGTTAAATTTTAGCGTGAATATTTACATCTTGGAAATAGCCATATGCTACAAATCAGGGCTTGATTTATTGTTTTGTTGACTTCTAAGCTTAAGCAAGTGATAGAAAAAAATGTTAATAATTCAGATTAAGCCTAAAAAGTGTGTCATAGGTATATTGTTTCCCCGCCAGAGAGACAGCTGTTAAACAATTCCTAGCACACACTTGAATATGATCACCTTTTCAGTGGCTTTTGTTGCTCAGTTGTTTTTCAGTCATGTCCAGCTCTTCATCAGAAGAAATGATACAAGGACATTTTCAAGGTCTCTCTGAAGAATTCTGGCATTGATTGCATGACATGAGAGACACTGGCACATGACTGCCCAGCCTGGCATGCCTTCAACAGAGAAGGTGCTGTGCTCTAAGGAAAAGCAGAAATGAAGTAGCTCAAAAGAAATATGACGTGTAAGTTTGGAGAATCCACCCCAAATGTTCACGTGGACTCTTTGTGCCTGGCCTGTGCTAGAGCCTTCCAAGCTCGTATTGGTCTGATCAGTCACAGTTGAACACATTGTAACTTGACTCTAAATTAGTAATTTCATTTTGTTTCCAGACCTGTGCTCTATTCACTGAACCACGTAGCTACATAGTTTATTAAAACACAGCAAAGAACTGCAAAAGAGCTTTTGCCCAGGAAAATTACAATTAAATTGGTTCACTCAATTATCTTCTCCAACCTTCCTCCCAGTCAGAAGAATAAGGAAAGAGAGAATGTGTTTGGAACCCAGCAAGATCAACTCTGAAAAAAATAAGCAAAAACAAGAAAGATGCACTAGGTTGGGATCAGTTTCTGAGTCTGGTATCCCCAAAGACTGAGATCTCACAATATTTGTCCATTCAGTCTGGTCCTTCTCAGTCTTTGCCTGTCACTGGTCTGTCTTCTCACACCAAAGCCTTGACCAGGACCTTGGTGCTTTCTTAAAAGTTCTCTGTTCTGTTTCAATTCTGCCTTTTCACGTAGCCACTCATGGCCAGAGTCAGGAGCTAGAAGTAATAAGTACCTGGGGTCACTCTTCCCCACCAAGAGCTCCCCCTACCCCTTCCCTGCCTGTCTGTCCCCAGACTAATGGAAAGAATGGTGGATCAGAGTTTCTTCAAAGGCAAAGAAAGAAGAAACTTGAGGATTTGGGAAAATGTATGCCCCCCCCCATACATTTTCATACCTTCCTTGTATCATTGTTTGATTTCCTTCAAGGTTAACATTCACAAGCATTGTGAATTGTTGTATAATAAACTGTGTATAATAAACTATTACAGTCTGTGTTTTTAAAAGTATGTTTGTATTGAATCTAACAAGGTGGGGGGGTGTTGGGGTGTTCAAGAAGGACTAGCACATCGGATGTCAGGCTTTTTTCAGGGCTGCTCATCTACCTTTGGTGTCCAGCTGGCACTCAGCCCTCACCTGTGGCTCCAAGAAGCTGTAGCACATGAAGCAGCCATAGCTTGGTAAACCATCTTGGTAGATGGGCTAAACCAGGGTGAGGGTAACCGACAGCCTCAAACCCATCAGTGAGTTAGGGGGGCGTCTACCCCACACATGTGAAGACTTTCCCTGGCAGAATGGGAGGATGAGAACAGTTTGTTCCAACGGCCATGAAGGTGGCTGATGCTGGTGCTGTGGGGTGATTAGAGCTTGGTTAGACATCGAAGTTACCAAGGCCATCTACTGCATCCTGGTCCACCACATCATTGACTTTTGTCCTGCCATTGGACTTCTATGACTCTGGAAGAGAGACTGAGGCTGAGGACTTTGCACAACTTTGCCTCCTTTTAATCCAATTTGCCCCCAAGTCAAGATGTTACCTGAGATGTCACTGGTACTCTTTGAAAATGAAAGACAAAGAGCAATAATAAGGTGGTCACAAAAACTGCTTCCCCTTCTTTCTTCAATCCAATAAAAAAAATGAGCAAGAAATAGGAAGTGGTGGGTGACACCTAGAGGAAGAGTAAAGGCTGTAGTTACACATATGGCAAGAGGCCATTGGGCCATTGGATGAAGGGGATTGGACACAGAGCTCAGGATCCTTTGGAATAGCATTTCTCTTCCTATCCCCAGGGTTGTAGAATGCTGTAGTCTGGCAAATATTTAATAACCAGTTCTACTGGGGGGAAATATGTGCACAACACACTTTTAAGACTTTGTTGAATGGACACACCAAAGCTGGCATCACCAAGAAGCTGATACTTCTTTCCATCTACATTGTGGATAGACATATACATCTGGGAAGGAGGGGCTGTCATGTTTCTCTACCTGGAGTGCTCACTTTATCAGGAAAGGCCCTGTTCTCAGCCTGTATCTTAATCTTTCACTCAAATCACTCTTTTGATGGCTCATCTCCTCTGACAACTCTTTGAAAAAAAACACTAGCTAACAAGGGAAGCAAAAGAGTGTCTCCAACCACTTACTGAGTATTCATAATGTTGCTACCAGAATCGGTCATTTGTGGATTTCCCAAGTTGTTTAATTAACAACCATATTAAACTTTTTATTTTTTACTTGAAGCAAAGGCAGATCGGCAGATGTCTTTTGTCTTGCCTTTCTTTTCATTCTTTGGTAATCACTATACAGACTGAAAAGAGACAGGTTTTTTTTTTTTCCTTTTTCTGGATCTCATTGTATTAAAAAAAAATTGTGTCCATAATTGTGTACAGGATTTTTTTTCATTAATTTTGTGTTTAAATTAATAAAACTGATTTGTAAAATACTGGAAAAAAAGACTTCCTTATGTCTAGACAATCAATAAAACAATAGATGAAGCCCTGAATTATAGCATTTTCCAAATGCTTGCACTAAAAATTTAACAACCAGCTCTTGGTTGTTAAACAACTGGCTCCAGCAAATCACTGGTTGGGCCCCAACCTGCCTTCTAGCTATCCTTATTAATCAAATCAAAGCCCATTTCTAGCTTACCCCTTCCATGAATCCTTCCCAGCCCATACCAGCCCACACTCATCTCTCTCTCTGTTGAGTGCCTACAGGACAAAGAGCCTGCATCTAGCCCTTCATTACATGCTAACTGGTACTGCTTAGTTATTGTCCCCAGAGGGCTCCCCAGAGGGCAGGGACCATGTGGCATACTTCTCCTTTACTGCCTCCAGGGTCCTGGCATAGGGCTGAGCCCATAGTCGATCCTAAATACTTATTATCTCTAAACTTGATTCCCCTGGATGTTCCAGGCTGGGAGTCACTGAGGCAGAGGCTTGCACCTCCACAACTTTGAGGATCTTTGGTTGAACTCTCCCTCAATGCTGGAAGAATTCTAATGTTTGTGGAAAAACCAACATCAAGGACACAGGTTGACCATAAGGGGAGGGTTCATTCCAAACCATCTGAAACGGAGCTGATGGAAACAAGATTGAGTCATGCTCATTAGAAGCGATTGCAGAGTAAACAAAGAAGGGAACAGAGTGTAGGAATTCTGGCTCTAGGCATTTGTCCTTGGTGGGTTAAGGAAGGCAGACACAGCAGGCCCAGTTCCCACATGGTAGGAGCTTACTTCACCTGCTGCTTTTGACCTTAGATGTTTCTCTGCTTTTGGCGGACACAGACCTAAGACGTGACCATCTTTCTACTAGATATCCATAACCACATCAATCTGTCTATATCTATCTACTATCTATTATTGGCTAGTTTCCAAATATTCAGTCCAATTAAAGTGAACAAGTCACTGTACTTATCAAACACAGTATATACCCAGCCCTGGCTATGGGGGGACAAGAGAAGTGGAAGACACAGGTAATTGAGGACAGGAAACTGAGTTAGCACATAGGAAAGAATTATAAAAGATGTCTAATAAGTAAAGAGTCAAGCAGAATGTAATCTAGTCCCCAGGGTAGCACTCAGTCAGTGCTATGGGCAGTTGGGAGGCAGATATCATGAGTGTAGGGGAAATTAGGTAATCCACATGGTGAATTCTTCCAGCTGTCCATTATCTGCACAAATGGAGTCCAGCAGAGGCAAAAATAATACAACGTGTGAGGTGTCCAGAAATCCCTAGATTTTTACTTTGCAATGTATTTTCTGTATGGGATCTGGGAGCACTCACAACTCAAAAAATGGATTTCCCAGATGAGACTTTCTTAAGTTCAAGAAACTTTATCAACTCTTGTCCACTCAAAACCATAACTCATGAGCCCCCACCAGTAGGTTTACCTTTATTAGTCAGCTAGAAGAAACAAGTTAAAAGCAAAGACATTTAATGAAATAGCATAGTAAGAAAAATAGCAATAACATCTTTCCTCCAACAAGTCTGGGGCACATTTTTCTCATTAATATGCATCTCATCAATGAGAAGAGTGGATGCAATATAGGGAACACAGACTGAGAGGTCCAATCCTGGGCAACACAGGGCTCAAGGGACAAAGGATTGACGCCTCCAAGGGTATAAGGCCATTAGTATCTAATGTCTTCTGGTTGTGTGTGCTGCTCCTATTGAACGTGATGCTTGCTGGTCTCTACCTGGCACATCATCTCTTCCAGACAAGCAGTCTTGACTGGATTTGGAGTCTCTGCTGGCTGCTGTCAGACACAATTCCACTGGGCATGTGACTGGAATTTCTGTCATCTTCCCATCTCTGGCTTCAGTTGGAGTTCAGGCTGGAGTGCTACCTCTTCCTTGTGAGAAGAAGGGGCTCTGCCATACTCATTTAATTAAAAGGCCTGAGGCTTTCTAACCTTTCGCACATTCATCTGTGGCTCAGCAAAAGTAGTTCCTAGGGAGAAAAATATTCTTATTTCCCCCTGAGTCTGTCTGTTCCTTCCAGACTCTTAGCTAGATCGGAGTTTCATTTCTACCACAATTGTGTTACTGTGTTTGTTGCTCTGTTCCAGGTGCTAAGATCTTTAGAACACAGTTACAGAAATATCTATCCAGGGAACTCCCTCAGGATTCATTCCATTTTTTTTACTTCAACTTCCTGGTCCCCAGGTCTTGGGTCTCTCTCTTAAGCTAGAGATCTCATTTTACCTTGGGTTGGCCATTCCTTATGCCTTCCACTTTTAATCTTTGATGGCTGGACCCAATGAACTGCTAAAGGCTCTGGGATTCAGAATCCCAAGTTTCTCAGTTCAAAAACCCCTCTCACTCTCTCAGGCAGATGAGTAGATAAAGGGCAGGGGAAAAAGTCTCAGAGATAAAACCAAGCCCAGGAGTGAGAACTTTTTCCTTCCTTTTAGTTAGCCATATTTCTGCCTTTATGACTTCTAAATGGCCAAAGCTTAAAGCCTTTTCAGCTTCCTTGAGTATTAGAGTGGGGTTGGATTGGAACACTTCTGATGGATCTCAATGTGGCATATTCTCTGATGTCTTGCTTATGTAATGAGACTGTTTCCCCACATGTGGCATGGGAGTTTTGCTGTGTGGTTTGAGGATGGCAGAATAGACATTTCTAGCCTCTTCTCCCCTTACACTTTTCCAGGGAAGACTTTAATTCCTGTCATGAGAGGAATTAGGAGGTTGGAACCAGAAGCATGACTACTCTGCTTTCCTCAAAGAGAAGGGATAAGAGGTTAGAGTTATATCTATCTGGTCGTTTAGAAATTGTTAGTCTAGAGCAGGATGAGGGTGGGGTGGGGGAACATGTTTGCAGCCTTGAGGCCTCTAGGCCCTCAAGTGCAGTTCTTTGACTGAATACAAACTTCACAGAACAAATCCTCTTAATAAAAGGATTCAGATTTTTCAAATTCAAGCTAAACTTCTGATGGCTATTCATTAATGGGGATAGGAGAACCCCAGCCTTTACAAATCAAGCATTGACTTCCTTTCCTCTAAATACCAGCTCTACAATGAACACACATAGTAAGTAGCAAAGATATCCATTTATCCAAGTTGACAACAGAAAAGAAACCAGAGAAAGTAAACAGAGGAGAATACATACCAGATAATACAGAGTAAAGGAATTCTTCTCTTGGTAGTGAAGTAACTCAGTTCGACCAAGAGAGACAGTCCCAGATCTCACCTGGAGGGAAAATGCCCTGAAATCTCTAGGTGGTTTGGTGGATAGAGAGCCAGGCCTGCAGTCAGGAAGACCTGAATTCAAATGTGACCTCAGATACTTCCTAGCTGTGTGACCCTGGGCAAGTCACTTAACCCTATTTACCTCAGCTTCATCATCTATAAAATGAGCTAGAGAAGGAAATGGCAAACCAATGGGGTCATGAAGAGTCAGACAGTACCAAAAATGACTCAACAACCACCAAAGTAATAGGGACATGGTGGAGACTGCTAGCTCCTCTCACACTGGCTTCCTCTCAGTCTTATTTTCTCTTCAGCTGAAGTGGGGTGGGCATCATCCATCTTCTCTCTCAAAGCTGGAAACCTGAAAGTGATCACAGAGTCTGAAGAACCTAAAGAAGAGAAAATAGTCTGAATCTCTTCTCTCTCTGCTCCTATCAACTCTGCCCCTCCTCTTACACAGGCACAGGGCATTGATCTCCATCCAGGAGGAGAAAGTTCCATACCAATGGGCTTTGGGTGCTCTTAAAGGGCATGTGAGTGCTTCCTTGGTCCTCACAATGGGAGGTCTGGGGTCAGAAGGGGGAGCCAAGAAGAGCTGCCCTCATCCCCTTCTTTCCCCTACTGCATGGAGATTTGTTCATTCAACAAGCATTCATTAAAAGTGTCTACTTCAGGGGAAGGCATTGTGTTAGATGTTAAATATATAAACACAACAGGAAAACCAGTCTTTCAAGTACTTTATATCATGAAGGGTTGGCACAATGATGCCATCTTAGGCTGTCTAGGCATGTACCAAACCCCTCATTACCTTTGTGTATACAGATAAGTATAAAATCACCTGAAGAAGGAGAGAACACAGATCATGAAGGAAATACTAGGAGAGACATCCAGAAATAGCTGGAAGGCTTCCTTCTGAGAATTCTAGGATTCTCTAAGGTGACCTCAGAACTTTCTCAGTCCAGTCCCTGGGCTGGGGCTTGTCACCCCACCCCTACTCTGAGCTTTCTTCTGTATGACAGTTTGTATTTGCATTCCTAGCACTTAGCCCAGTGCCTAGCAAACAATAAGCACTTAATAAATGCTTATTGAGTGATTGACTGGAAGAAGAGCATCCATTCCATACACACACACACCCCATATCACATATCTATCTATCTATCTAATAATTATATAGTGCTTTTACAGAAGGTGTTTTCCTCACTACAGTCTTAAGTGAGTATAACAGTGGTAATATTTGGGCCGTCTTCAGTGACACATTTGCTTGTATCCCTTGCTAAAAAGCATGCATGATGAGAAGCTCCTAGTTGGTTCCTTGGTCCCCATGAGAAGGTTGGGAGAAGCTGTGTCAAAGAATATGCAGCCAAGTCAGGAAGAGCCCCTGTATCACCAAGGCAATATTTGCAGCACTGATGGTGACTATGAATCTGCCAGCATAGTTCTGAATCACAAAATATAACAGACTCTCCATATAGAAGATAGAAGCAAAACATTTATTCAAACATCAGAAAGCTGAATCTCAGTACTAGAAAACTGAATTCATCATAGCAACAAAGAAATCTATACACAATAACGCTGCAGAGAGCAACACCATCCCAAAACCTTCCCATAAACAAACACAAAACTAGCTGTCTCCTTGTCTGCCTCCTCTCTCTCCCATTGTACTAATTGCTCTGACTCCCAGCTTCCTCTGGGCTCTGCTCCATCCATTCAGCAAACTCCTCCCACCATGTGATTACATTTGGTCTATGAAGGGGCTGGAAGATCTTTAAAGAAGGAAAGATCTTCAAATTCCCTTAGGCCTAATAAGGGGCAGGGGAGATCTTCAAATTCCCATTACCATTACAGCCCCAAACTCAGCAGGCTTAAAAGGAGAGGATGCAGTCCCTGCCCTTCTCTCTTCCCTCCATCACTGAGCCTGCTGCCTGGGACTCTGTTGGCTCTCTGGGATTTCCCGGAAGGTGGGAAGGGGAATGGATCTTGCTCCCACTCCCCCTTCCCCAGGAGTAGCTATGGAAGCTATAAATGCACATGGCAATGAGTAAAGACTTGCCTAAGTGAGCCTGAGACTGGGTAGATCTCAAGTTGCATCTTCTGTTTTGTGTTTATTTACCTTAGCACAAGTGACTGAGCATTGCTGAGATAGATGCTTCTTGCCATGGTGGCTTGAGATGGAGAGATCAGAATCATTTAATCAAATGCCAGTTGCCAAGAGGAATGTGTTTTCTGTAACTATACTCTTTGGAGAGGAGATGCCCACTGCCAGAGGGATGAGTCATGCCATGGATAAAGATCTGAGACAATATGGATCTGAGGTGAATGTGAAATACCTGCCTAGTGGTCCTTCAAGTCTCCTGGAAGGCTTCCTACTACCCAGGAAGGCATAATGGAACTGATAGATGATGGTACGTTATCATCAGTATTTGTCCATAGGTACTTATAAGGCTTACCCCTGGATGTGAGTAAGTTTGATGATATTTTTCCCAGAATTCTAGGGTAGGGAGCATATGAGCCAGAGTGAAAAGGTCGGACTCACTCTTTTTGGGGTCAGGCTCCCCTGGGACTGAACCAGTCTGGGACTGAACCAGTCTGCGCCTGAACTCAGAGTTGGAAACCTTTTGTGAGAGGGCAAGAACCAAGATACACACAGACACACAGACACACACACAGACACACAGACACACACACACACCACATATGCACATGCACAGACCTTCCTACCAAGTGACGCCCTTGGAGCAGACTCTTCCAGTTAGGCAATGCCAAGGCACAGAAGAGACCAAACTCGCCTTGGGAGCCGGTCCTTACGGATCTCCTTGCTCAGTCCAGTTCTCTCTCCATTTCCCCGATTCCAGGTTTTTCTCACATCCTGAGAAATCTTTTACTCAGGGTCTTTCTCTTTTTCCTCTCTTAGTTGGTCTCTCTCCCATTTTTTCCAAACAAGAACCAGAAGGGACGATTTTCCTTTCTTCCTCAGGAAATTCACCACTCCCAACCTATTCAGATTCTCCTCCTCCCCTTCTTCTCCTTCTCCCTCTCCTGTGACTTCTACTTTTCCTACCCATCCTTCAAGCCCCAGCTCAGATCTCTCTTGGTCTATGACGTCATCCCTGACTTCTCCAGCCTTCCTCAAGCTCCTCCTTTTCGAGACTTCCACGGTACTCGGAGCCCGTCCCAAACCATTTACTTGTAATTGTTCTTATATCATTTAATTGACTTGCCATTAAGAATTGAAGAGGGGCGGCTAGGTAGTGCAGTGAATAGAGCACCAGCCCTGGAGTCAGGAGAACCTGAGTTCAAATCCGACCCCAGGCATTTAACACTTACTAGCCGTGTGACCTCGGGCAAGTCACTTAACCCCAATTGCCCTACCTTCCCCGCTCCAAAAAGAAGAAAAAAAATTTGAACAGCGGTAGAAGAATGGGCTATATAGTCCGTTTGGCAAATGGCAAAGTTTTTGAATGTTTATAAACTTCCCCCTGAAACAAATACCCAACTGTTTTAAAAAAGGCTTTTTGATGTTAAATTAGGCAGCAGGAGGGAGCTGACGGGACGCTCTCCTTTCAAGGCTCCTTGACTCAATCCCCAGGGCCTTTCTGCAACCTGAGGAACAATTCAAACATTTGGCCTCTAGATGGCGCAGCCGTGCCTTACTTCTCGGCAGCTGTTCTCTGCCCGTTAGCTGGGATTCCTCTGCCTCTCCCCGCACCCCAGGCAGGTGTGGTCCAGTATGGGAGGAGGAGGTGAGGAGGTGAGGAGGCGGATGCGGGAAATCAGAGTCATGGGACCATAGGCTCGAAGCTTTAGAAAGGGAAGGCAACTTCGAGGTCGTCTGGCCCAACCATCTCTCTTGTAGGCTTCAAATCTCTGGCTTCCTCCAAGACTCAGATGAAATGTCATCTCCCATAGCAAGCCTTTCTCCACTCCAGCTGTTAGAGCCTTCTCCTCCCAGGTTACCGGAGCTATTTACATCTAGTTCTTTACATGTTGTCCCCTTCTTACTATATTTCTCTCCCTTTCACTCCTCCCCTCCCACCCCTACCGCCCTCAAAAAAAAATAAAAAGAGAGAAACAAAATCCCTGTAACAATGCGGATAGTCAATCAAAACAAGTTCCCACAATGGCCGTGTTCGAGACTATAGATCTCATTTATTCTATGATTCTTGTATTGCTTAGCATTTCCTTTTCTGTGGAGGAGTAAATTGTATGTCCAGTGTATGTTGCATCTTGGGTATTGTATTTACTACCTTCCCTTGTTGGAGAAAACCCAAGATTTTGAGCCCATAACCATATCTAAAATTATCGACCCTGTAAGTAGCAACTTTCCTTGAAAATCCAAATTGGGAAAGAATAAAGCATTAAGGAATGTAATTGCCCTACCGAGAAATCGTGCAACCCTAGAGCAATGAACCTTGGGTAGACATGTTGGCTTTTGCAGATCCAAGCAACCCCTTTGAGCTATATATAATGATGCCAACCTAGGTGGCTTGGAAGTTTTGTGCCAAGAAACCTTTGCCTATCAGAAGCCTGGAACATTTGTTAATAGATGATTTATTGACAGTGAGTTACAATATCTCATACACAAGCTGGAATTGACTTTGAAGTAAGCCACCTTTAAAAATTGTCAAGGCTGTGTTTGGAGCTCCACTTCAAGAATGGAACTAAAACAATCCACTGATTAATATTGTGGCAAGTGCTAAATTGGAGGCCACCATCTAGGGGCGTATAACAGCCCAGCCAACTCAGTTAAGCTCCCATTAATGGCCAAGGAAGACCAGCCTAGATACAACTCTCCTGTTCTCTAGATCCAGAAAACTTGGTGAGCCCCAGGGAAGGGATAAAGGAAATCTAGGACATTAAAGGAGCAGGGTCATTCCTAAGAAAATTTAGCCTAAGGACTTCTTCTGGAGAGTGTACTATTGGTGGAGAAAATTTTGAAAAATATGGAGTCAATCCACCCTGCCCTGACTCTCTTGGACACTGGCAGTGAGTACAGGCGCAAGGGGTTGGTCTATGGGAGTAAGAGTCATTCCTCAATTGATGTAAAAAGACATGAACAGGCACTTTGCAGAGGAAGAAATCCAAACTATCCATAGCCAAATGAAACAATACTTTAAATCACTAATAATTAACGAAAGGAAAATTCAAACAGTTCTGAGGTGCTACCTCATACTCAACAGATTATCTAAATCAACAAATAAGAATAATGACAAATGCTGAATGGGATGTGGGAAAGTATAGTTCATGATAGAGCTGTGAACTCATCCAACTATTCTGAAAAGCATATTGGAAGGAGGTCCAAAAAGCTATTAAATGTACCCTTTGATCCAGCGATACTGCTTCTGGGTCTATAGCCCCGAAGAGACCACAGAAAGAGTAAAAGGACCCATATATACAAAAATATTTATAGCAGTTTTTCTCATTGTGGCAAAGAATTGGAAACCAAGGGGATGCTCATCCCCTCATCAATAGCTGAAGAAGTTATTGTATATGAATTTGATGGAATATTACTGTGATACTAACAAAACTGGTGAAGGGAATGGTTTTCTGAAAAAAAAATCCTGGAAATACTTATATGAACTGATGCAAAATGAAGTGAACAGAACCAAGAGATTAATTTATACGGCAATAGCAATATTGTAAAGATAATCAACTTTGAAAGACTTAGGAACTCTGATCAGCACAATAACCAAACCACATTTCAAAGGACTCGTGATGAAACATGCAATCTATCTCCTTATAGCTGTTGTGTAAATTGAACCTTCATTCCTTCCTTTCTCCTTTCCTTTCTTTCTTCCTCCCTCTCTGCCTCCTTCCTTCCCTCCCTCCCTCCCTCCCTTCCTTCCTCCCTTATTTCCTCCCTCCCTCCTTCCCTCCCTCCCTTCCTTCCTTCCTTCCTTCCTTCCTTCCTTTAACATAACTAATGTAGGAATTTGTTTTGCATGGTCATACATATTTGTAATGGGTTTTGATTTTTCTTGCCTTCCTAATGGTTGGGTAGGAGGACAAGGAAGAGAGATAATTTGAAAATAAAATAAAATGATTTAATCATTAATTAAAATATCAACACAATTTAATAAATTAATGAAATTAAATAAGTTTTTAAAAAGTTTTTAAAGTTTTGTGGATATCTTTTGTTTTTACTTCCTCTTTTTTCCAAACATATCCTTCCCACTTCCCCAGCCAGTGAGACATCCTTTTAGTTTTTTTTCAGTTTACTTATTTTCAGTTCAAAATTCTCTTTTAACAAAGAATAAAAAGAAAGAGAGGGAAAAAGCAGTTCAGCAAAATTAATCAACACATTAACTAAATGGAGCAGTATATGAGATATTTCAAATCCATAATCCTGTATCCTCAGCAAAAATGTGGGGAGGTACCTTTAAACTTTTTTCTTTTTCATTATGAACTTAGCAGACATCAGCAAATGAAATTTCATTCACAGAGAAGTACAGGCAAAGGATAATATTTTCTTTTAAATATTTTAAATTTAATAAACCAAGCAGAGAGAAAATTGTTCTACTTGTCTGTGTCTCCTTTTGATTCCCTGTATCTTCCTTCTGCTCTCCTCTGTGTACTTTAAAAATATTTCATTGAAGTTTTCTCTTTTTCTTCTTCTTTTCTTTTGCATTATTACCATTACCTACTGACTCCATCTCCTTCCCATCCTACCCTAGAAAATTCTATTGACACATTGAAAAAAAATCTGTCATTATATGTGATATTCCACAGCCCTAAGCTCCCACTGTGCAGAAGAGTTGTGGGCACAAAGGGGGAGAAATGGGGACAGAGTTGTCTTCTCATATCTCTTCTTTGGGTCCAGAGTTTGTTTTTTTATACTTCACACATTTCTTTTCTTTTTTTTTTTTTTTTAAATTTATTTTTTATTTACTCATTTACTTTTAATTTACAAGATTCAGTTCCACAA
>CM053585.1:34789367-34829799 GCA_028646515.1 Pseudochirops corinnae | reverse complement strand
ATCCTCATTTGTCTCCAAACCCTCTTATCTGTCTTTCCAACTCCCTCAAACAAACCGTTATTTACCCTCCAAAATCTCTCAAACCCATCATTCAGTGGATTCAGCTTTCCTTTACATTTATTAACCACAAACAAGATAGCTCATACCTTTTACTGACTATTTGCTTCGATCATTGAAACTTGCTATAGAAGGGATAAGCAGGGACATATGACATTCCAAATATGACAGGATAAACATCTTTAGCTCTGTTTAGATTCGGGTAAAGTCACAGATATCCATGCAGTA
Organism: Pseudochirops corinnae; assembly: GCA_028646515.1. Classification (NCBI taxonomy): domain Eukaryota; kingdom Metazoa; phylum Chordata; class Mammalia; order Diprotodontia; family Pseudocheiridae; genus Pseudochirops; species Pseudochirops corinnae. The sequence continues at coordinate 34,829,514 of CM053585.1, read as the reverse complement.
TGGATGCCACCTCACAGCTAGGCTCAGGAACAGGTGGGCAAATATTCCTTATCAAAGGAATTTCACAGGTACACAGCCAGAAGAGTCCTATCCTAGACCATGCTAAGATCGCCCCTTCAGCCTTTACCAGATGTAGAATTCCACCAATATTTAACCTTGTGGCATTTAATGCAGGACCTGATTTATGTAGACCACTTATCCGAATTTAAACTCCAAACAGAATTTAGTTATGGTCCCAAATGCCTTTTACCTCACACAGCAAGTTTCACTAATCACAGCTTAGAGCCAGTTCTCCTATTTATTTACTTTCCTTATTTGATTCCTTAGGGCACCAAGGCCCAAGGTTTTATATACTTTAGCAAATGAGAGGGACCACACTTCGTCCTACACAATGGCTATGACTATTTCAGATTTCTCTCCTTCAGTGCTTTGCAGTTAGTAAGTTCTAGGTAAATATATTCCGAATCAATAAATGAATCACTTGGAACAAAGGAAAAGGAAGGCTGGGAAGCAGAGGGTGCCATTTTGAAATCTGTGGCCTTAAGGATACGATTTACTGCCCTAGAGCTTTCAGGGCACGTATACAGGATGGATGAAGGAAAACCCTAATAGAAGGCAGAGGGATGGATTCCGTGACCTTTGCTACTCTCAGCCTTCAGATATTGAATCTGTAGAGTCCCTGAGCCCTTGCCTCCATACAGGGAAAACTCAATTTCAGGGGCAGTTAATTAGCAAGGAACAGGAGTCAGGCTGGGCCTCACAGTCCAGCCCAACCTCAGGCTAAGCCAGGGTAGGGGATGCAGCTGCAGCATTCCCAGAGCCTGGGCAGAAGGTGGAGGGGAAGATGGAGGTGGACCCTTGGGCCTTGGGGAAGGACTCTCTGAGAGAAAGAGCAATTGGCCCAGCTGCTTATCACCCCAAGGTCTCTTGAGGTAACGGGGAGGGTAGTGGAGAGGAGGAAGGTACGTCTCTGGTCTCTCCTGAGGGCCAAGGCTATTGGCTCAGTGCCCCAGTGGTAAGCAGAGGCAGGGATATAAGAAGGGAGACCCTGGGCCTGTCATCTCACACCAACATCATGGCTTTCCTTCAGCTCCTCTCTTGCCTGGCCTTCGTGGCTGCAGCTTCAGGTGAGTCCTGTTCCCCGACCCCTCGCCCAAGAAACAGGCAGCTCCCCAGCAGACAAGTGGGCATTTCCAATGACACAGGGCTACACAAAGACCTTTGACTGAGCTACTTTGACTGAGGGGAAGATCCTAGTGGTAGATTCTGCCTCTGACACTTCCTACTGTGTGTCCTTGGGCAAGTCACTTAACCTCTGTGGGCCTCAGCGTTCTTATCTATAACATAGGAGAAGGAAAGGGGGTTGACCTTGATGGCCTCTGGCACCCCTTCTAGCACTAGATGTCTTGGCACAGGGCTCACTTGATGAACTATGAGGGGCCCCTGTTTTCATTCCCCCCTTAATATTTCCTGGAATTCCTCATATTAAAAATACATTTTGGAGGGTTACATGTTCTTTTTTGAAAATGTGAATGCCCCTGAAGGGTTTAAAGACTCAGCTGCTCACATGTTAGTACGAATTAGTCTGAACCTTTGCTTTCCTCCTACCATGGGGTTGAAATCAGCTGTGTTAGTTGGGAAACTTTGGAGGAGGAAGTTCTTTTGGATCTGGGTGAAGGACCGTGAAGCCTGAGGGAGATATTGTCATGGGAGTGAGGGGAGGGGGAATTGGGGAGCTACTTTCAAATTTCGGTTCTGGTAGGGAGACTGGGTGGGTGGATTTCACATTTCTGGAGTGGGGGAGTGAGCTGTGCCTGAAGCCCGGGGCCATCCCAGACTATGGCAAGGGTAGCACACTGGTTACTGAGCAGCCCTGCAGAGGGCCCTGTTCAGAGGAGGCTGATGGGAATGAGGGGCTACCTGGGCTTAGGAATTAATTCCCTCTTCAGCTGCTCCCAATGGCTATCCTTCATTTCCAGCCCTCTCTCTTCTTCCTTCTCTTCCTTCCCATTCTCTGCCAGAAATGGGACAGAGTGTTAATGGGGAGTGGAGAGGAAGCTCCCTCCCTCATATCCCAGATCCAGGGGTTTTCTTAAGAAGCCTCAGGGTGACCCCAGCAATGAGCTCTCTTTGCTCCTTGGGGTTTTGAGACCTGGCTGAGACAGACCCTCACCCCTCCTCAGACCCCAAGGGCCTTGGCCTGGCTCCCTGGACCAGGTGTCTGCCTTCAGCTCTCCTTTCCCCTTTCTCTTATTTCCAGCAGGTGATGGGCTCAACCCAAAGCTGGTTATTCTCTGCGAACAAGAGGCTGTTGAGGGTTGAGGTGGGGGTAGGTGGTGAATCCCAACTCAGGTGTTTCTGGCAGCAGCTAAGATTTCAGCAGGCCTCAGAGTGGGGTATTGTTGGAGCCCAGCCAGCTAAGCACTTTCATTTTCTCCATGACTCTAGGCTGTGGCGTCCCTGCCATTGAGCCTGCCCTATCTGGTCTGGCCAGGATTGTCAATGGTGAAGATGCAGTTCCTGGTTCTTGGCCTTGGCAAGTCTCTCTGCAGGTGAGCACCTAGACCGTGCTTCATGGGGAATTACTCCCTCCTTCTCCTTCCCCCATTCTCGGATCCCTCTGGATCTGTTCTTCCCCTACAGGACCAGGGGAAGTAGTTGGAAGGTGGAATGGTCACTGAGGAAGAAAAGAGGGATTGAGAGACCATCCTGGGGCCCCAAGAAGCCTCCTATATGGTTGGCCACCCCCCTTTTTTCAGCCCATAAATATCAGCCTCTGTAAGCCATAACAACTTCTGCCCTACTAAGCAAGAAGGAAATGCCAGTCCTAGCTGGTGCCCAGCTTGGCAGGAGACTCGGGCAGTCTTGTCTGGGTTCCCTCCTCATCCTGGTTCCCCAAAAGGATTAAAGAAGACCCATTTTCCTGACCCCAAACTAGGGCTTTTCTCTGGGCCATGGGTCCCATTGGTGGGCCTCTTTTCTGTTCCCAGAGGAGGTCCCCGAACTGTTGAGGTTTTTAAGATGCCTTTGATTCCTGTCTGTTCTCTTCCCCTCCAGAGATCAGGTTCCCACTTCTGTGGGGGGTCCCTCATCAATGAGAACTGGGTGGTCACAGCTGCTCACTGCAGTACAAGGTAGGTCATGGAAATCCCACCAGAGGTTTGTCTTGCCATTTCAGAGAGGTGGTGGTGAACTGGGTAGGATAAGTGTTCTTGGGCTATCGGGTGGGCATTCATGTAATGCAAAGCAGTGCCTGCTTGGCTTTTGACATGTGGGCTTTTCCCTCTGTTTTAGGACATCTGACAAGGTGGTTGTTGGAGAATTTAACCTGAACTCTAATAATGAAGACGTCCAAGTTCTGACGATAGCCGAGGTACAGCCTGGGCCCAGGGAAGGGGAATGGGAGGAGTGTGGGGGTGTGCTGGCAACATGGCAGCCGTGGCCTCCCCGCATAGACTAAGGGTGTGGGCAAAGGAGAAGTAAAGCATTTATTAAGCTTTTACCAGTTGTAGGCACTGTGTAAATAGAGAGAGTCAGCTCTGGGCTGGTAACTAGTAAAATCTAAGCCATGATTATTAATGAACACTTTATAATTTATTATTAATATTTGGCATTTTAAAAGGGTTTTGTGTATAGTTGGCCTACAGACATTTAGTAAGTGTTTACTATGTGCCGAGTGCTGTGGTACATGCTGAAGGAACCAAAAAAACTAGGGTCCCTGCCCTCAGGGAGCTTACACTCCAACGGGGGAGGCAACGGGCAAATAGCTAGGGACCTTCAGGGCAAAGTAGACGTGGCTTCCTAGCCTCCTAGCCTCTGAGGGAAGGCTCTGATAGAGCAGGAAAGTGGGAAATGAAAATAATTCTGACTCGCACTTATACAGGGATTTAAGAGTTGCAAAGTGTTTACAAATATCACCTCATTTTGTCCTCACAACAGCTTTGGGAAGTCGGTGTGTTTATTATCCCTGTTTTACGGCTGAGGAAACAGAGGCAGGCAAAGGTTAAGTGATTTGACATGGGTTACCCAGCTGGTAGATATCTGAGGCAGAATTTGAATTTAGGTCTTCTTGACTCGGGCTAGCCCATCATCCCCTGCGCCACTTAGCTGAGAGCCTCCTGCAGAAGGTAGGATTGAGCTGAGTCTCAAAGTGAAGTATGGAGGGCAGATGAGAAAACTTGGACTCAGTGAGATTGGGTGACCTACCCATGGTTACGCAGAGGTGAGATATAATGTTCCCTTGGAGATTCCCCCTTTCCTCCAATGGGAAGGAAGTTCAGAGGAAAACGAGGATTGTGCCAAGAATTGAGCCTGGTCTTGTCCCAGGCTCAGATGGAACACAGGGTTCCAAGGACCTCAGTGTGTCATGGACAGTTGTAGAGATTGGAAGGAGCTGGAGATGACCAGCCAGCTCATGGGTGCTTGGGTTCAAGTTGCAGAGATGGGAAAATGCCTCTCAAGAGAGACTCATAGAATAAAGGGAGGTTTATTAGAAGGATACTTGGAACTGGTGCCATGCACAAGAATGGTTATTGTAAGCCTCCAATAGACAGCCTCATCAGCTGGATGATCTTGGTAACCCTACCAGCCACACAGCTGACTCGAGGTCCCAGCCTCCCAATTACTGGGGTGCACCAGTGGCCCTGTGCATCAGCCTGGAATAGGTGAAGGCATCCAGAACTCTTGTCCCAGGGTGGAATGAACTTGGGCCTTCTGGGGCAGAGAGGGCTTTATATCCCTCCTAGCTAGGTAGTAAGGACAGGCACAACTACAGTTTCTCACTGACTAGTTCAGAGGATGAAGGTATACAGTGGAACCTGTCTTTTTTTGTTTGTTTCTTTCAAGATGAAATCCTCCCTAGCTTGGTCCAACCTGAGCTGTTGTGGAAGATGCAGCAGCTGGGAGAAGCTAATTTTTTTTGGAGGGGAGTAGATGGAGGGGAGTCAAGAGACTTACACAGAAAAGCAAATCTGAAAACAGCCATTGTGATGGCGGCCTTTTAGGCTGATTCTTGGGCCAGGAATTCAGTGACTGTCTTCTACATTTGGGTTCAGATCTCAGCTTTGCTATTTACTGCCTGTTCTATCCATGGGCAGGGCAGTTAGGTGGGGCAGTGGATAGAGTGCTTGGCCTAGCATCAGGAAGACTCCTCTTCCTGAGTTCAAATTCAGCTCCAGACACTTCCTAGCTGTGTGATCCTGGGCACAAACTCTGTTTACCTCAGTTTTTTCATCTGTAAAATGAGCTGGAAAGGGAAATGGTGAACCACTCTAGTATCTTTAGCCAGAAAACCCAAATGGGGTCACTGAGAGTTGGATGAGATTGAAACAATTCAACAACAAAGAAGGAAAAGCTTCCTAACAGAGCATGATCACAGTAGAATGGTCTTTTGAGGTAGTGAATCCCCAGGCGTTGGAAGTCTTCAAGTAAAATCTGGATAGCAATTTGTCAGGAATGTCATAGAAAAGGTTCCTTTAGGCACTTAGTTGGACTAGATCACTTTTAAAGTTCCTTCTAATTAGGAGGTACTAGGAGGTGCCAATGAAAGTTTGGGGTGGGGGCAGAGCCAATACCTAAGATTCAAACCAGGGTCTCATTCTTTTGGCCCCTTTCAGGTTTTCAAGAACAAAAAATATAGCTCGCTCACTATTAGCAATGATATCACCCTGTTGAAGCTGGCTACACCTGCACAAATCCAGGATAATGTGTCCCCTGTCTGCCTGCCCACTGCCAATCAAGAATTCGCTGCAGGCACCATCTGTGTTACGACTGGCTGGGGCAAGACCAAGTATAACTGTGAGTGTGAGGCTGGCTAGTTTAGCACTAGATGCTTTGCACATCTCCAATAGCTTTTTTTTTTGTTAGTTTGTTTTCAGTTAAGACCCCTCGTTCTAATTCACATATCCCAAACTACAAGGCACATAGATTTTATTTTGTGTGAGAACTAGAAAATGGTCACGTTTGTCACTGCTTTCTAAAAATGTCATGATTTCTAAGACTGACTTTACTTTCACCCTGAATTTTTAACTAAGGAGTCAAAATCCTTCCAGAGTTGGAACATAGTTCTGAGTCTCCAGCTTAGCATAAAAAGCACTTTCTGATGGGTAGCCAGCCCTTGGATGCAGATGGTTAAGGAATCCTTCCTACAACTGCCTGACTACCCTAGATTTTAAGTCTATTGGCTCAGTGGTTAAGTTTGCTCAAACAATTTACAAGAGTTTCTTGTTCACTTGTAATTAATACAAAACGTCAGAAGCAAGCCTAGTACTTAACTCTTAAAAATGGATTTAATTATAATACAATCTCAACAAAATAAGGAATATAATTGTAAAAACTCTAAACATTAAATTATTTAGAAGGCTATAAATTATAAGCTTTACCCAAATAAGAATAACCATATTCGTTCCTTGTCTTTTTCCAATCTCTTCTGTGCATACTCAATTTAATTTTTAAAAATATACCTGCAGGCAATGTGTATTTTTGATACCTATAGGATTATTATTTTTTTTAAAAAACAAATATTACTGATACTTTTTTGTTTTTACAGTCGTTTGAATGCCCTTCTTCTCATTCCTTAATTATCATGCCTCGCTGTAACAAAAGACAACAATGAAGCAAAAATAAAATCTACAGTGACCTAATTTAACAATGAAAACACAATTTTGTCCCTGTAGACCCTGCCTCTCTCTTCTCTGCTAAGAGGAGGAAGGTATGTCAGATAATGTTTTTTGGAACCAATATTGGTTTGTATGTATATGTTTTTAATAACTGGAATTTGATTTCCTACAAACTACTCCTTTTTTATAATTAATTTCTTTTTAGTTTTCAACATTTACTTCTATAAGATTTTGAATTTTCAATTTTTCTCCCGCTCCTTTTCCTCCCTCTCCCCAAGAGAGCGTGCAATCTGACACAGGCTCTAATTATACATTCCTATTAAACATATTTTCACATTTAGATGACTCCTTTTTAAAAAGCATTTTTAAAGAAAGTTTTGAGTATAGATACCGAACCACTATTTCCCAACCATGAAGAAAAGGTGGAGAGCCAACCAGAACAGAGCCTGGCATAGTCTTCAGTTCTGCCTCTCAAGATCATTTCTGCCAGGACCCTACCCCTTCCCAACTTCCTCCCTAATTTACTCCCTTATCTTTTTGTCTCCACAGCCCTCACAGTCTCAGCTAAGCTCCAGCAGGCAGCTCTGCCCCTGCTGTCCACCTCCGAATGCAAGCAGTACTGGGGGAGCAAGATCAAAGACAGCATGATCTGTGCCGGAGGCAGTGGTGTTTCTTCCTGCAATGTAAGTGGCTCTCTCTCTCCCTCCCCCATTTCTCTCCCCTTGTTTTCCCTCCTCTTGCTCCCTTTCAGAATTGCAAATGATGTTGCCCAGAAAGGGACCTTCTCATTTTCTGTATCATAGATGACAGGCCTAGAAAATCAGAGAGATTTGGCATCATGACAGTAAGAAGCTAAACCAATCTCAATCTAGGGATTCTCTGCCAACCTTCAGCCCTCCCCAGCCTCCTGGCATCCCCCTCATACATCACTTCTACACAATCAGAGTGAGAAGCCTCACAAGACATTTAGTCCAACATATACTTAAGCCTGATACAAGTGGTCACCCATCCTTCCATTAAAGCCACTAGCAAAGAGGAGCTCCCTGCCTAGTCCACTTTTGGACAGATCTAATTGTCAGGGGCAGCTAAGTGGCACAGTCGATAGAACCCGGAATCTCAGTTCAAATCCAGCCTCAGAAACGTCCTAACTGTGTGGTCCTGGGTGAGTCACTTGACCCTGTTTGCTTCAGTTTCCCCACCTGTAAAATGAGCTCGAGAAGGAAATGGCAAACCACTCTAGTATCTTTGCTAAGAAAAACCCTAAATGGGGTCACAAAGAATCTGAAAGAACTGAAAATGACCGAACACCAAAAATTCTCTTTTGCCCAGTCAGTGACAGAGCTGAAAGGCTTAGCCCTCGCTTTCATCAGACTTCCAGGAAAGGTCCTATCTCCCTTTCCTTAACATAAAGCACTTCTCCTTCCTCCCCCCCCCCCAACCCCATGCAAGGTAGCACTTCATTCACGTCTCCCCCTTAGTCTCATTGTCCACCCACATTTTCTGCACTAGAAAGAATCCCAAAAATCTGGCTTCTCTTTTTGGCTATGCTACGAGCTCATGAAGGAACACATAACAGACTTTGCTCAAGCTCAGTTTTCCCATCTGTCAAATGGGGATTAATACCCATATTCTTTCTACCTACCTCTTTTGCTGTCGCAAAGAAGAAATGCTATCATAGACATGAAAACATTTTGAAAAGTCAAAAGTGCTTAGAAAAATGTAAACTTTATCATTTCTCTCTTGCCCTCTGTTCATGGCATTTGAAGTTTCAAATCAAGCCTCTGCAGTGTCATGAGAGACTAGTCACAGTGTCATGATGTCAATCCCTGGACTGAGTTATTGAACTTTCAGTTCTTAATCATTTCCATTTATTTGTGTAGCATTTTACAGCTTGCAATAAGCCTATAAGGCAAGTAAGAGAAAGTGGGGTTATCTCCATTTGACAATGTTCTTTTTACTATCCCATGAGCTCTCTGGTCATATGACTATGAAGTATCAGCTCTGGGACTCCAATTATGGGTCTTTTGAGCCTAAAGTTAGTGCCCTAGACCACTGTGACACTGATTTGGAGGGCTGATAGACCCTCTCAAACTCTCTTGTCTCTTGCCTCCCTAGGGTGACTCTGGTGGACCCCTGGTTTGCCAGAGTAATGGTTCCTGGACCCTGGTTGGTATTGTCTCCTGGGGAAGCAGTTACTGTTCCACCAGCACCCCTGCTGTGTATGCCCGAGTCACTGAACTCCTGTCCTTTATCGAGGAAACCCTGGCTAACAACTAAGCTGCCCTCAGCTGAAGAAAACATGCATCTTTTTGTAGCTCTTCCCTTCCCCCACCTCCAATAAAAGTATCTGTGCAGGATCATTCTGGGCTAGAGTGTTCTCTTTGCCTGCAGTAGAGATCTAAATGCCAATAATTAGAGTGTAGAAAAGCCTTTACCCAGATATCCAGGCACAATCCCAGGAGGCCAGACTGATTTGGTTTTGAGGAGTTCCAGGACCCCTTGAGGACGAGGATGAAGAACAGGACCGTTTGGAAAGAATTCACAGACTCAAGCATTCTTTAAGTCAAGTTGGCAAAGGTTTATTTTTACGCATTTCAGTGGGCAAAAGTTCTTAAGGAACTTGAGACGTTACAGGGGTGCAGTTAACGCTTAGTTAGGATAAACTGTAGTAAAAACATGTGTCAGGTAAGCTAATGAGGTGATTCTGGGAAGGATTAGGGAGCGGTTAAGGAGTGGTCAGTTCTTAAAGTAACATGCATTTTTAGTACCTACTAAGTAAACATTTTATCCAGAGTTCACCAGGAAAATCCCAAGGTGGGGGGCACAGGGAATTGTGGTTTTTAGTTCTGCTATCTCACTAAGTTAACTAGTGGTCAGAGCTGACTGAGGATTGCCCAGTCTGCCACCAATCAGTGTCTTGTTTGATAAGATAGATGTAGGGAGTATGTGTGTATATATATATATATATATATATATATATATACCTAAAGTCTAGGATATACAGCATGAGGAGTCCAGGATACATATAATGAGGTAGGGAGTTGGTATAGATAGTCCAGTGGGTACCAAATATCTTTACCAGTCAGTACAAAGCCAGTTCAAACTAATAATTCCTACAGGTTCAGTTTGTTACAGTACCAGGGGGAGAGATAAATGTTTTGCTGGGACCCATTCATGAGTAATTGCTAGGCATAGTATCCTTGGGATGGGGAGAAATTGCTAGGGATAGTGTTTTTGAGGCCAGGGAGAAATATGGTCTTGGAATTGGGATTCAAACATAGGAGCCCAAGTACCCCATCAAGACCACTAGTAGAGGCTTCTGGGGAAACTAGCTCTATTTCTAGTGATGATGTTGCTGAGGAGGTTGAGAAGAGGAAGAGGATCTGTTCCTGCTTACTTTACTGGCAAAATGTGACCTCTAAGTCTTGGAGTTGGGGCTCAAAAAGTACACCCCTTTTAGGAAGAGCTGACACCATCTCACTGACTTTCCCCAGGGTGCCAGACTTCAGTTTGGTTCTGTGGGACACTCGCCTCACCAACTTTTCCAACACACTCCCTACATACATACATCGTTTCCCTTAATAACTTTTCAGGGCACCATATTCTAGGAAGGACATTGACATAAGCTGGAAAGTGCAGAGATGAAGAGGAGGAGAGGACTAGGAACCATGCTGTAGGGATCATTGGGAGTCTAAAAGCACCTGTAGTGCTGAGGGTCACAGCCCAGTTGCTAAGCTCATGGGGAAGTCCTGCAAGACCGCTCACCTAATGAGGAGCAGCTGAGATGACTGACTCGGCCTGTCCTCCATTGGCCCACTCCTCCAGTGCATGAGGAGATCATGCTTTAATCATGTTACCTCTAGGGTATATAAGGAGGACGCTACAGTACAATGAACAACAGCTGCTGTATGCTTCTCTCTCGCCTCTGGTCTCTTCAGTCCCTCCTGAGAATACAGCCTAAGGCTGGCCCTTAGGCTACTGAGTTAAGAAGCAGCCACAACACCATGCCATAAGGAACTGAAGCTATTTCACTTAAAGAAACAAGGACAAGGAGAGTGGGGTGTGAGAGCTGTCTTCTAATATTGGAACTTTGTTGTCATGTGACCAGAAGCTTCATAGGAAGTGGAAAGAACTGTTGTCTCTAGAGACAAGACTTAAGTTCAGATTCTATCTCTGAGGCTTCTGGTCTGTGGGATACAGAAGAGGGAGGAGCTAAGAATAATGAGTGGAGGGTCAAAACTGCAAAGAGTCAGATTTAGTCAAAGTCTAAGGAAACACTTCCCAACCACTGGAGTTGTCTGTCCTAAAGTGAAAGGAACAAACAGCTTCAGGAGACACTAGATTCCCCTTTAATGGAATCTTTCAAAGACAGTCTGGATGACTTGTATTCAGGGATATCGTAGAGGGTATTCCTCTATCGCAGTGGTTCTTAACCTTCCTAATGCCGCGACCCTTTAACACAGTTCCTCATGTTGTGGAGACCCCCAACCATAAAATTATTTTCATTGCTACTTCATAACTGTAATTTTGCTACTGTTATGAATCATAATGTAAATATCTGATATGCAGGATGTATTTTCATTGTTACAAATTGAACATAACCCACAGGTTGAGAACCGTTGCTCTATAGGTATAGGTTGTATGAGATGGTCTCAATTCCCTTCCAAGGTTGAAATCTTGTGGTAAATTTGTAGCTTGGTTGCTCTGACTCCTCTCTGGCTTGTTATATCTACCCATCAAGGTTTGGGTTACTCTGAAGGGTTTGGGGGGGGGGGGTCTCTTCTCTACTGCCATTGATGTAAGCCCCCACTAGCTTCATCCCGGCCATATGTGGATCCAGTGACTAAAGCCCCAGTTCATTTAATCACTTAATAGTAATCAGCTTTTACAAGGGAAAATTTACTTCAAAGACAGGGCAAGGACAAACACACAAATGCTTCTCCCAACCCTTACATTGCATCACCCCAATTTCTTGCTGGTAATTTATCTTAATTCCTTCAGATCATTGGTCCCACCAGGTTCATGTCCAAAGGCCATCTCTGCCAGATAAATCCTTGTCTCAACTACCACTGGCCTGGGGTCCCAATGGTCCCTTCCTCCTCCAGGCATTGATGTTCCACTGTCTCTGGAACACCCACATGATAATTGACTTTTGAACTCATAAGGTCATTGAAGTTCTAATGAAAAAAACTCTATGGGCCCCAGCCTTAAGATCAGGTCTCTGGAAGTCACCTAGCAGCCGATATCACTGGCACTTCAGCCAGTATATTATAAGAGTCAGTTTCAACCTCATTAGTTTGCAAGTTCCCCAAAGGAACTTTGCCTTCTGTTGGCATCACAATAACTTTGCCACTTGACTAGAAAAAAAAATCTAGCTTTTATAAAGTGACTTAAGGTTTGCAGAACACTGAGAGTTAATCCATTTAGCTGAGCTGTTCTGCTTGGTGGGTGAGCGAGTATGATTCATTCAATCAGACCACAGACCCAGACTTTAGGGAGAACCTTTTGGCAGCTGAATGGATTAGAATGGTACGAGATGAGGCGAGGGATGGGAAGAGGGAGACCAGTTCGGTTTTTGTATATCCAACCCCTGCGACACAGTAGGCACTTGGGAAGACGCTTGTGGATCGATAAGCTTCTATTGGTCTCAAGCAATTAACTCTCGTATGCTGTTTTCCTTCCCTGGGGGTGGGGAGGTGGGGAGGTGGGGAGGTGGGGGTGGCGGGGATTGTGTTGGTTGGGAGGTTTCATCGTGAGGTTAGTGAGGTTCGGCCCATGTGTGTAAACTAAATAAAGAATCCTAAATCACTGACTTGAAATGCGCCCGGGCCTCCAGACTTTAGGGTTCTTTATTGGGAGCTCGCTAACTGCGTAGTCGAGTGAAGCTTAACCGCTCAACACCCCGGGCCACCTTAAGAGAGTCTGCCTCCCGCAGCAGCCAATAGGAAGGCAGCCGTGCGGGTCGTGGTGGGTGGTCAGTCGTTTCCCTTTGATTCCGCCCAGAGCCAGGGTCCTAGGAGCTGGACGTCGGGATCTCCTTCGGCCGCGCCGCAGACTCGAGATCCTCCGGTCCTCAACCTCCTTTGTTATGGCGGGACAGCTCCGGGGAGCCGCTCGCATTCTGGGCGGCTGGAGGAGCTACTGCTTGAAGGCGCGGCAGGTAAAGGGCCGGAGCTGGGCAGGGGACCCCGCGGCCTGACGAGTGGAGAGGCTAGGCTCCTCTCCCCCCCGCCCCCAGCACCTCTCCAGCTCCCCGTCCAAGCCCCTGAGCCAGCTTCTCTTGACCTTGGCGAGGGGGCGCGGGGGGGTTACCCCGAGACTCTCTCGAAGGGGCGTGGGCAGAGAAAGCTGCAAAGGCTTAAAGCCCCCCCTTTCACATTCACATTGCCAGCCTACCCTGGGGCTCCCCGGAGACACTGGTACGTCGGAACTGTAGCCCAATGGAGTGGGCACCTTAGCTAGAGTTCCTGGAAGGAACGTGGGAGTAAGGGCTGGGAAAGCAGCGTTCCTTTGACTTAAGGTTTCACTGGCCTGTTTAAAGGGGCTCTGGAGATTCAGGTGTGTCACGTAACTGCCACTAATGTGTCGTGGACATTGGACAGCCACACCTGGTCTTCGAGCCTCGGTTACCAAAGCCAAAGGTGCTTTTCAGCTTCAAAGGCCTAGAGCTCTCCGAGCTGCCATTCTCCTGTTCATAAAAGGGGCAATGGACACATCGATCTCTGAGGTACATTCTGGGGCTGACATTCTTTGAGTCTCTGAGCCCTTTACTTCCCTAAGGGAGGCAGAGCCTGCTGCTTAAGCTGTGGACATTTAAAGGACACTTGGACCTCTTTTATATAACAGCTCTGAAGTGCTGCCCACGGTATCCTATGTTCTGTCGATAGATTTTATCTTCAATACCCATTGTCCTAGCTCGGTTCGGGGATAGAAGGATGAACCTTTTTTCAAGTTTTTAAATTGACAAATTTAGTTTTGACATAGGGCAGGGGTGGGGAACCTGCAGCCTTGAGGCCTAACTTCACGAAACAAATCCTCTTCATAAAAGGATTTGTTCTGTAAAACTTAGACTCGGTCAAAAGGCTGAAACCAAGGGCCTAGAAGGCCACATGTGGCCTTGAGGCCATAGATTCCCCACCCCATAGGATGTGAACCCCAACAAACTCACAATGGAGCCCTCCCCAGGACAATTCCCCTCAAAAATTAAGCAAAACAGCACAGAAGAGTTGACTGCTTGAGGTTTATAGAAGCTACTTTACATGCTAGAAAGTGACTTTTTTAAAATAAAAAAGAAAGAGCACACACTTCAATGAACTTTTTCTTTTTAAAATTATATTTTATCTTCGTTAATGAACAAATATCGACTTTCCCTAATGCCCCTCCTGTAAGCAGCTTGAGGGCATTGTTTCATTGAGTTCTTTTTATCCCCAGGGCCTGACCCCATAGTAGGTGCTTAATAACTGTTTGCTGATTGAGGATTAATTGATATTCTGGGACTAGTCCAGATGTGCCAGAACCCTGAAGTATTGCCCCCTTGTGTTCCTTGCAGGAGAAAGTTAGTGCAGATTTTGTGGAGGCCCTGAAGGCAGTGGTGGGGAAGTCCAACGTGTCCACAGTTAATGTGGTCCTTGAACAGCATGGTCATGATGAGTCAATGCACAGGTAGGTGCCAGGGCAGAGGGCAGGTGCTTCCTTGAGTCCTGTGCTGCTGAGCGCGGCCCCCTCAGCCTTAAACCCAGAAGACAGATGAATCGGAGCCGCCACAAGGCCAAGCAAGGAGAGTGCCTGGGCCCTCTCCTCCACTATCTGTCCTCCAGTCCCTTCTCTCTGGAGGCCTCTGCTTTCCTTCCCCCTCCTGATCTGTTCAGTCTCTGGCTCTTCTGTACCTGAATCTAACCATAAGGAGCTGTCCTCTGCTTTGAACCAGACGGGTGACCTTTCTGGCTCCTGGTTTGTCTGTAAAATAATGGTTGGGGTTAGGGGACTCAATCATTCCCCAAACCTTCTTTCTTAGTCTATGAGTCTGGTTCATTCTTCTTCTACCCATTTTGATCCACTCTTCAGTGCTTGGTTTTGCTCTAGGTCTCACAGAATAGGGAGGGACCTAAGGTTTTAGGAGTGGGGACCACGTCTTTGGGCTCCATTCCTACCTGATCTCTCCTGAAGCCCTTTTCCTGGAGAGCCTTGGTCCTCAGCAACCAGGGAACAAGGGTGCCTTTTGGTCTCCTACATCAGGAATATTCTCTTCCACTCCTAGACCTTAGTACCAAGACTACCCTCTGGGCACTGTCTACTGCCCACCATCTTGCAGTCTGATGACATAGTTGGTTCTCTTTTGGGCTGGGACCTGCCAGCTTCCTCCTGCCAGCAGCCTTGTCTCTTCTGGCAGGTGTAGCCCCCCAGATGCCATTGTCTGGCCCCAGAATGTGGAACAGGTCAGCCGGCTGGCAGCATTATGCTATGATCACAGAATCCCCATTATTCCTTTTGGTACTGGGACAGGGCTGGAAGGTGGCGTCAATGCTGTAAAGGTATGGCCAGGGCCCTGGGGCTGGGTCCCTTTAAAGTGGGGTCACTTTCCCTTTCCATTTGTTATCTCTTTATCTCCACCCACATTCTTCTAGGTTCCCTTCCCCAATTTCAACCCTATTACACAAAAATCTGTCTCTCTCCCATTTCTGATAGGTTAAGGGAAAATGTTGACTCTACCTCTTCAACATGGGTTGCTTTCCAGCTCTGTCCTTAACACCCCCCTCCCTACCTAATGAGTGCTGGTATTTCCTCCCTCCCCCTCTCTCCCACCAACTATGTCCAGGAATCCTGGATAATTGGGCAGCACGGAATTCTAGGTGAAGAGTCACAGGGGTAATGGGGTTAGTACCTGTGCTGGTCTATGCTGGCCCCATGGGAAAATGAGACCGATAGTGTTGGCTTTGGAGTCAAGATGATTTGAGGTCTGCCTCTGGCCCTAATTAGCTGTGTTACCTGGACATGATGTAGGAGCCAGGAGACCTGCCTTTGGGCAAATCTCTTCATCTCTCTAAGATCCTAAATTGCATAGATGTGGTAGAGTAAAAAAAATGGGGAGGCAACTTTAAAAAAGTTCATGAATTTATCAGGAATTCTTTTTTAAAATCATTTTATTGATATGTATGTATATACAAATATATATATATATGTATATGTATTTGTGTGTGTGCGTCTCCTACACTTCCCCCTGTATCCCTTCCCCTCGCTGCTCCCAGACAGCCATCCCTTATAGAAAAGAAAAAAAAAATTCCAGCAAAATGGATCACCCATCATGGATTCTTTTTTTTCCTTTCCCTTTTTTTTTTAAGTGGGGGGGGGGGAGAAGGCAGGGCATTTGGGGTTAAGTGACTTGCCCAAGGTCACACAGTGGTAAGTGTTAAGTGCCTGAGGTCAGATTTGAACTCAGGTCCTCCTGACTCCAGGGCTGGTGCTCTATTCACTGTGCCACCTAGCCGCCCCCATCATGGATTCTTAAGGGAAGCTTGGTATGTTGGGGGACAGCCCTGAGTTTCTCAAGTTGGGGTGAGAGAACACAACTTATTACCTCTACACCTCAGCCCTTGGTCCTTCTTCATCAGAAGCAGAACCTGGGGTTAGGGGGCAAGTGAAGGCCTTGGCATCCTAGAAACACTCATGTTCCCCCTTCTCAAGGAGTTTGTGCCCCTTGGGCTTTGCTCTGTGGGGGCACTCTCCTACCTCGCTTTAATCTGGGGTTTTTATTTCTAGGGTTCTCAGGGGGATTAGCCCTTCCCTTATCCTTCCTTTCTTCTTCCCTCACGTTTCTTGGACACTTAGTTCTCAGTATCTGTCAATCACTAAAGAGGTGTGTGGAGGGAATCAGGAAAACTTGAGGGGTGTGTGTTGGGGGGGTGGAGCACATGGAGACCCATCTGGCCTCTCTCCCTTCCCCATCTTCCCTTTCTTCTCTGATAGGGCGGCATTTGCTTTAACCTCACTCACATGAACCGTATCTTGGATCTGAGTGTGGATGATTTTGCAGTGACTGTGGAGCCTGGGGTCACCCATAAAGCCCTTAATTCCTATCTGAGGGATACTGGTCTCTGGTTTCCAGTAGGTATGACTTGCTTCAAATTTGGGGGTATTTCCTCTTGTTCCAGGGATACCATGGGGTTTCCTTCCCTCCCTTCTCAGGGAACTGACCTCTGTAGTGGACCTGAAGAGGGTCCCTGTAGGTGTTTTAGTGAGGATGGCTGGGCTCAGCCTGGAGTTTCTGGCTTCTTTCCTCTCCCTGACCATAAGTGCCTATGCCTCAAGGACTGGCCACTTTCCCCCAAGCTGTCTGGTCCCATTCTCAAGACGCCAGACAAACAGACGTGACTCCAGCCACCTGCTGCTGCCCATCCGCCCAAAGCCGATGGGTTGGTTTCCTCCTGAGATCTCTTGGGAGTTCCACACCCTCTCCCAATTTGGCTCCTTCTTCTTCCCTCCCAGATCCAGGAGCTGATGCCTCCCTCTGTGGTATGGCAGCTACTGGGGCCTCAGGTACCAATGCTGTTAGGTATGGCACCATGTTGGAGAATGTAATCAACTTGGAAGTTGTGTTGGCAGATGGGCAGATCCTGCACACTTCCGGTCAAGGCCGCCGATTCCGGTGAGTTGGGTTGTTGTGGTGGAAAGGAGCATTGAGAGTTAGGGTCAGGACCTTGAGCAGCCAAGGTGCCAGCCAGCCCTGAGAAGCCAGTAGGCAGATGGAATCTGTTGAGGAACAAACCCCCTGTTGACCAGTTTTTGGATTGGTCACAAT
Organism: Pseudochirops corinnae; assembly: GCA_028646515.1. Taxonomy (NCBI): domain Eukaryota; kingdom Metazoa; phylum Chordata; class Mammalia; order Diprotodontia; family Pseudocheiridae; genus Pseudochirops; species Pseudochirops corinnae. The sequence continues at coordinate 34,812,102 of CM053585.1, read as the reverse complement.
TGTGCAGGGTAAAATAATGCAGATCTCCCAAAGCAGCAGATAAACCAGAAGCCCTTCCCCAGCTGATTTCTTGGAAATCATTCCATGATTTCTTTCTCATCCCTGGTCAGATTTATCCTCTTTTTTATGGTTGGCATGGCCTTCATATTTTGAAAAAAATATCGACATTAAAAGATATTAATATTTTATATTACCTGTATTTCCCAGTATGTCCCCTCTTGAGTCTCTTCCCTGAGACCATCCCCATAAGAGGAAACCCTCCCATCCCAGTTTAGCAAAACCTACCATATGTTTTTTAAAAAAGCATGTCATTCTATGTAGCATTGTCCCTCAGGAAGGGCCATGCCTTCTCCCGTCCTTTTTTTGGGGGACAGGCTTGGTCATTCCAACTGTACTTCTCAATTCCAATTGTTGAGTGCTGTTCCTTCCACTTATGCTGCTGTAGTCATCATGTATGTGGCCTCAGGCAGCCTTCAGGTTGGCTGAGCAGTGGTGACAGAGTCCTCCTGCCATCATTATCATGGAAGGCCCTTGCTACTGGAAGGGTCCTTGCTAGGAGCCAGGAGACTTGAGTTCGGGTTACAGCTCTCATACTCTCTAGCTGTATGAGTCTGAGCAAGAAACCTCTTCTCTCTGGGCCTGTTTCCTCATCTGTAAAATGGAGGAGCTGGATGAGATGATGTCTTTTGATCCTTGGATGGTGACCCACTTAAGCCCTCTAGATTTTGGTCCTGGCCACTGGGAAATAGACAGCTTCATTCAAGGGAGTCAGGCTCCCAGATTGCCAACAGGTCAGTTAGGACAACTGGGATTGTATAGAGCTCGTCCTTGATTCCTGAGGTGGGGAGCACAGTGTATTGGGGAGAGGTGGAGGGTCTGGGTTTGCATTCTGGCTGTGACTGGGCAGTATCTGTGTCCTTATTTTGTGAGATGAGGGGGTCGGACCAGATGGCTTCTAAGGCCCCTTCCAGCTTGAAATCTATGTTCCTATGAGTCTATGTCACGTGGATACTACCTTGGGGCCGACCCCAGTAACCATTCTTATGTTCCTTGGGGGTCCAGGAAAAGTGCAGCTGGCTACAACCTGACGGGACTGTTTGTTGGCTCAGAGGGTACCCTGGGCCTCATCACCACAGCAACACTCCGACTGTATGGCATCCCCGAGGCCACCGTAGCCGCTGTCTGTGCCTTCCCCAGCATCCAGGCTGCTGTGGATAGCACTGTGCAGATAATGCAGAGTGGAGTGCCTGTGGCACGCATCGGTGAGGGCTAGGGGCAGGGGCCCTGCTCAGCTGGAAGGAAGATGGAGGGGGTCCCTCTGCCCCACTCCCACCTCTCATTGCTGGAGAGCTTCGAAAATAAGTTGCCTGGTGTCAGTCACTTAACACCTTGGGTGAAGCCTCTTGGGGACCAATGCCTGGGACCAGGATTCCACAAGTCTGGGGAAAACCTAATCCCACCTTTAGGGGGCAGCTCAGTATAGCAGAAGAACCCTGGACTGGGGATCAGGGAGACCTGGGCTTTAGTCCCAGTTTTATCATGAAGGAACAGTGAGACCCTGGGCAAGTCGCTTCCCCTCCAGGCCATGTTCCTCATCCCTTCCAGCTTCTCAGTGTATTGGAGAACATAGCATCATAGCTTTCTTGTTATTCATTGTCTTGTTTTGGGGAGGGGTGGGTAGGTCTCTCTGTCTCACTCAGGCTGGAAGTGCTGAGGTCTCTCACGGGCCCTTTCCCATTACTGATCAACCCAGGGACTTTAACCTGCTCCAACATTGCCCTAAGCTGCCTGGTAGCACCTCCCCCCTCCCCCCGCCCCCGCCAAGGGGCTCACCATATTGGTGCCAGACTTACTATAGACCCCAAATCAGTTTAGCCCAAAGTAGCTCAGCACTCCCGAGTCAAGTGAGCTGGCTACCAGCCTCAATCCTTGCTGGTAGCAGGGGTCAGGCATGTCTCACCATGTTTGACCATCATTCTAACTTATACAGAAGCTACTTTGCCCAATTTCATATTGAATTTAGTTGTTGTGGTGCCAAGAACACTGGGTCTAGAGTCAGAATCTGCAGGTTCCCTGTGAATCCTGGTTCTGATATATATGATTTCTGTGACCTATGGCCAACCGTGTATCTTGCCTGAGCCCTGGTCTTTTCATTGACAAAATGAGGTGGTTGGCCTAGAACAAGGCTGTCTGGTGAAGCCAAAGGACCCTTTCTCAGGATAATATTTTTAAATGCATAAATTGAATAGAAGATTTTAAAGGAAACCAATTATGTGGAAATAGTTATCAAAATATTAAAGACAAAAAACCAAGCTCCCAGGTCCCCTGCAATCTATCCTAAGACCCTCGCTGAAGAACCCTAGGTCCTTTGTAGCTCTGTAGTGCCTGGCTCATAGGAGATAATTAATAAGTGATTAAATATTATAATTCTATGAAATGGATCCAATCAATGAATCAACGTTTATTCAGCAGGCACAATGTGCCAGGCACTGTGATGAATGCTGGAGATGTGTGGGTTGGTGGCAGGAGAGGTCATTCCAGGTGTGTGGGAGGTTCTTCTTTGCCAAGGTCCGGTCTTCCTCCCTCACTCTCCACTCACCTCTTCCGCCCCTCCCTCCTCCACCTCATGGCCCCTTCTCCAGAGTTCCTGGATGATGTTATGATGGACGCCTGCAATAAGTACAGTGGTCTGACTGAAGCTGTAACACCCACCCTCTTCTTGGAGTTCCATGGCTCCCCACAAGGGCTGGAGGAGCAGCTGCAGAGGACAGGTGAGGCTTCCTCTGGCTTCGGGGAGGAGAGGTGGTACGCAGGGTGGGGCCCCCTGGGAGGCCTGTCCTGTAGGACCATGGCTGCCTCGGGGCAGGATGGGGAGGCAAAAGGGGGCCTAAGGTGACAAGGATCCCCCACAGAGGAGATCGTCCAGCAGAATGGGAGCTCCCATTTTACATGGTCCAAGGAGCCGGAGGAGCGGAGCCGGCTCTGGGAAGCTCGGCACAATGCCTGGTATGCCCTCCTGGCTCTTAGGCCTGGCTGCACGGTGAGCCCGGGCTGGGAGAAGGGAAACAGGGACCTCCCTTTCCCCAAGCCTTAGGGGGTGGGCAGATTCCCTTCTACCCTCGGCTCTGGGACCTTACCCATCAATCCCCATCCAAGCTCCCTGAGAAGCCCTTCTGCTATGCTGGGGGTGGTGGTGGAAAGAGCATAGAGCATCTTGCCAGGGGGCAGCCACTAATGGGCCTGACTGGATCTGCATCCCTCACCTACTCAGGGTTACTCTACAGATGTCTGTGTCCCCATCTCACGGCTCCCAGAGATTATGGTGCAGGCCAAGAAGGACCTGACAGCTTTTGGACTCACAGGTCACCTTCCCAGCCCTCTTGTCCCAACCACTTCCAGACTAGAAGAGAGGAGGGTTTCAGGGGCAGGAAGGAGAGGTTAGGTCAGAGAGGGTCAAAGGTTAGGGCATGAGAAGGGGGTATGTTTAGGGGGGAGGGGTCACAGGACAGGTAGTGACGTCTGGCATTGGGCAGCCAACTCTTTCTCCCTTCCTAGGAGCCCTAGTTGGCCATGTTGGGGATGGAAACTTCCACTGTGCCTTAGTGTTCAACTCTGAGGATGCTGATGAATACCACCGAGTAAAGGAATTTGCGGAACAGCTGGGAAGGTACAAGATTCTGCCAATTCCTCGGTTGGGAGGGCAGGTGGGGCAGTGGGGATCAGAGCAGGCAGGCAGGAACCAAAGGTTAGGGACTGGAGGGTAGGGTTCAAAGGATACATTCCATGTCTGGACAGAGACTACTGGGAGGAAGGAAAGAAGGAGGTAGCCGGCCCCTGTACTCTTGGATGCTGGTGCCGATTCCAAGCTGAGTGGTCCTTCTCAAGCATAGAAGAAACCACAAAAGCTTAAGGGCCTCTCAAGAGGCCTCGGCCCAGTCGGTCCCAACTGCCTCCACTAAGGGCACTGGCTCTGGGTTGTGTACCCTAGAACCGCACTGGCTATGCGAGGGACTTGCACTGGGGAGCACGGCATTGGGCTGGGCAAACGCCAGCTACTGAAGGAGGAGATTGGCCCTGTGGGCATAGAGACCATGAGGCAGATCAAATCAGTCCTGGACCCCAAGAACCTCATGAACCCTGGCAAAGTGCTGTGAGGACCAGGCTCCTCTGCTGGACAAGGAGCTGCTCCCCTCACAGGGACCAGGCTGTGGAAATGAGGCTAGAGATGAGAAGAAATCCCGAAGCATCATCCCCTGGGTTAGTGGGTAATCCTGGCAGAGGTCACCTCAGAGATCTGGTGGGTGGGCTGTGTGTGGAGGAGGTGGCTGATCACCTTTTATCTGGGCAAAAATCTCCCCTTAGACCTCAACACATTGGTTTAGGTTACCCCTAAGTAACCTGGGAAAACAAGGTCACCGCAGGGGAGGGGGTTGATTAGCTTAGCCTGGGCTGTCTGTCTATCATGATTTTTCTAAGTAAACATTTTAGAATTGCCATATTCAAGCCTTTCGCTTCTCTCTCCCCCAGTCTCATCAGCCTAGAAGCTGTGAGGGGAAGGCAGGATCAGGCTACAGCCTATAACCTCAGGTTTCTTCCCAGCTCAGGGTCCCAGCCAAAAGCCTTCCACAAGTTCTCTCGTTCTGTGACTTATGATAAAACACTAAAGTGACCTCATAAGGGAAAAGCCAGAGCAGCCATGGGGTGCGGGGGTCTGAGGCAGTCCTTCCTGAGCTCCCCAGATCTCTGGAAAAGGAATTATACTCTCCTTGTGTGGGAGGGTTATCTAACCCTGACCTTCTGCCCCATACAGGAATTCCCTCTAGGACAGCGATTCTCAACCTGTGGGTTATGTTCAATTTGTAACAATGAAAATACATCCTGCATATCAGATATTTACATTATAATTCATAACAGTAGCAAAATTACAGTTATGAAGTAGCAACAAAAATAATTTTATGGTTGGGGGTCACCACAACATGAGGAACTGTGTTAAAGGGTCACGGCATTAGGAAGGTTGAGAACCACTGCTCTAGGATATCCCTTACAGATAAAAGCATCCAGTTATCTTTGGAAGACCTCACCAGACAGGTCCTCCCATCAGGGGGCAAAACTACTAGATAAAGTTCTTCTTGGTGCCCAAATTTGCATCTCTGTTAAGGCCAGCTGTCAGTCTCAGTTCTGCCTCACAGTAGGACCTGATCACCTTCTGCAGCAGCCCTTGGAGAGCCACATTCATGGGTCTCTCATTCTCTACAAGTTCCTTCACCCAGTTCTCACAGGGCAGAGTTTTCATATCAATTGCCTTCTGCTGGACATGTCCCAGTCTGAATGTTCTTCTAAAAATTATGACGCCCAGAGGGAAACATAATCTGAGAGTGGTCTGACCATGTCAGCGTACAGTGGTCTAGCTATCAACTCTCTTGTTCTGAACATTATACTTAAATGTAGTTTTAGCTATGGAGGCTTATTAACACCCAACAACAGTCTTGTGGCCAGGGTCACGTTAACACTAGATCCTTACTAAGCCTCTGTAGTTTCTACAAGACTGTTTTACTAAGGAAGGTCCCAGTGCCCAAGCAGTATGGCTAAAGAGAATCCATGATTAATGATTCTGAGTGCCATTCAATGATTCTGCATGTACCCCCTCTGTTTTCCCACTACTGAAATACCAGTAGGTATTTTAAGAGCTCAGTTTGTTATACAAAAAGAAAACATAACGTGTGGTAGCAGAAAGAACATTTAAGTAGGAATCAGGAGAACTCTGTTCTTAGTCCCAACTATCCCATTAATTAGCAAATTACTCCCCTCTCTGGGGCTAAGTTTCTTCATCTGCAAAATAATTAATTGGACTCAGTGGTTACTAAGGTTTCTCCTAGTGCTAAAATTCAATGATTCAGTGAAACCCAAATGTACCCCCTTTGAGAAAGAAGTGATTATATTCCGATAATGAATTTAAAAAAAACCCTCAAACATCTACCCAACCAAGACAGTGAGTTTTGGTGGAAGAGGATGTTTGGAGAAGGTGCATCTGTATGTCCTATGGCAGGAAGGGGACTGAACATAAACTCTTACTTTGTGTCTCTCACCATCCATCCCTCCCTTCCCTGGAAAGTAGGTTTTAAGGAACAGTGTTTCTTTAGGTCAAATAACCGAGCTACCCTCGGGCAGCTTGGCCCAGTGGACCCCAATTTCCTCAAGGTGTACATTCATCACTATTTGTGGAAAACCACACAGACATGGGATCTGCTTTCTTGCTGGTCTGGGCCTGCTGTTCCCAACACTGTCCACCAGAGGGTGTGCAGTATACTGGAAAGGGATCAGGGCAGCTGTTGCTCCCCCCCCCCCCCAGTCCTGCCAGTTTGGATGCAAATCCAACCCCAAGCCTCCTGGGCTTCTGGTAGGGATCAGCTGGGGAACTTGGCAGTCTGAGGCTTTCTGAAGGACAGGACAGAAGGTGGGACGCCCCTCCCACTGGGCAAACTGAGAGGGGATGGGGAAGGTCTGGCTTGAAATGGGATCTCTCTCCTCCCCATCCCTGACACCTGCCTGGGCCTCTCCTGGCTTCTGTCTGGTCCCAGGCACAGATGCAGTTTCTCAGGCAGCAGGAGTACAAACAGTTATTTGTTTTCCAGATGATGGTGGAAAGTCCATTCCCTGGCTTTGGAAACAGGACCTGTGTTCAAATCCTGCCTTTTTAGTGGTACCTCTGTTAATTAGCCCAAGCCCCATCAGCCACTGGCTGTTCCCACTTTGCCATTAGTCACATCAGGTGGCCACATGTGTAAATAGTGAATCACGTGCATATAACGCTTAGAGACTTTCAATATGTCTTCTTCACAACAACACTATATAAGCAGTGAAAATATCAACCCAAGCAGGAGAGGAACACAATGTGCTAGGGCATCTGAAGCAGACTCTGACTAGCAGGCTACTCAAATGTGCCACCCACGTGCACAGCTCCAGGCTCCTGGATTGGGCAGGGAGGGACTGAAGGGGGCAGAGGAGGAAGCAGCTAGAGTTTTGACCAGGGTGAGGCCAGCAGCTCCAGGACATGCCTGTAGGCAGGTTCCCTTCTCAGAGGCTTCAAGGGTCCAGCATGCTCCTTTAGGCAATTCCATTAATGACAGCATTTATATGGTCTACAAAATACTTTGGATACGTGATCTCACTTGGTACTCGTAGTAGCCCTGTGAAGTAGGTGTCACTATACCCATTTCACAGATGAGGAAACTAAGTCACTGAGATTATCTTGCCCAGTGCTACAGAACCAGAAAGTGTCTGAAGCTGATCCCACACTGACCTAGCCCTGCGTCCAGCTGTAATGCTGCCTCATCCGGCCTGCAGGGTCCAGTCGCTATACTATCCTCTGCACACTCTTGCCCAGATCACCAGCCAATGCTACAGCCATCTGGAGCCCCAGGAGAACCTCTGGCTTCTGCCGCCTTTGGCCCTCGCCCTCACCCCCAATCCTGGGCCAAACCAGTTCTTGATTGTGGCCTCTGCTTGCACTGGCTCACCAATGGGATATCACAGTGGGCAGGCCAATCCTTTGGAAAGGCGAGGCAAGACTCCAACCCTGGGGTGGAGGGCGCCTCCCCTAGTGTACCTGCTGCTACATTCTCACATTCCAAAGAACCTCAGCCCCTTATCCTTAGAGGGACCTGGGTTTGGAGCGGCACCCACAGCCTTGGGGGTCCTGGATGCCTCCTTTCTACATGTTGGCATTAGAGGCAGTCCTGGATTTGTAGCAGAGGTTAGAGATCTGAAATTCAGCCCCTGGTAAAACCAAGGCAGCTGTAGCATGAGTAAAAACAACAAAACCAACTCCACTGCATATGGAGCTGTACCCCCTGGATTCAAATCCCTGCTCTCGCAAGCAGGCTTATCTCTGGGCCTGTTTCCTCATCTGCAAAATAAGGTTAGACTCGACTGGTGGGGTCCAATTCCTAGAGAAATGGGGGCCACTAAACCTTATATAACTACCCCCGAGGGCACCCAGTGACTTAAAAAACACATATTAGTGTTGTTTTGCTGTACTTTAATTTAGTTAAATATTTCCTAATTATATTTAAATCTGCTTAGGGCCGTTCTTGGGAGTGCCATGGGCCAGGGCCAGCATGATCTTTCAGACGAAGGGATGGGACTACTTTTCCCTTTTGTTCTCTCATTTAAAAAAACAATCAATAAATTCTGGACTTCCCAAGGTGATGTGTTCAGGTCAGCCACCATAGGAGTGATCCCAGGGTCCTCCATCCCCTTGAGGGACAGCAGAATAACTCTTCCCTCTTCAGAAGCCAGGGCTAGCTAGCTCTTAGATCATTTTTATAAAGCACTCAAGTGGCTGGAAAGATCACAGCACTAATGCCCACAATCCTTCCTTGAGGTGTGGTATTTCTGCCTGACTTGGGCCACGGTCCTTAGGGAGCTGTCTGCAAACTGGCTCTCGGGGCTGCCCAGTCCTGCAGAGGGCCACGAGGAGAGGTCAGGCATGCCAAATAAAAGGACAAGTCATTGAGGCACAAATGACTTCACCTCGATATCTGGAGCCTCAATGTCGGGCCAGAGCTAGCTGCCTAGTTCACAAGCCTGGTCAATTGACCAGCATCCTGAGTGGCGGGGGGTCCTAAACTGGGCCTAGAATGCACCCATTCCTGAATCTCCCCTTTGCCCCATGCTCCTTCCCCTGGCTCACCTACAACACGCCAGCCCACCTCCTCACAGAAGCCAGCCTCTCCCTAGCCCCCCATCCGTGTCTCAGTCCAACCAGTGGTGCATGGGTCCAGAGGTCGGGCAAGGAGATCTCCTTCAGAGCTGCTTTCTTCCCCAGCCTTCGTTGTCAGGGGAAGTAAATATAGAACAGGGAGACACAGTTGCCAGGCAGGATTGGGGATGACGTCTGTACGCAGTAGACAGACAGACAGAGGAAGATGTACACGCATCTGACATCCTTTGTGCTGACAGAGAAGCCATGGGGTTTCCAGGCCCAGGAGGAGGCCTCTGATCGTTTCTCTAGCTCCTCAGGCTGCCCCTCAGTAGGCCTGGGGAGCTTTCATTCTTTGTTTTAATAGCAAGGCCTTTCAGAGCCCTGCCCCTGCCTCTCCCTCAGGGAGCTGTCTCTTGTTCAGAACAGAACTGGAAGGCTGAAGGACAGAGCAACAAATGAGTTACGAAGTGATGTTTTTAATAAGCATTTCAAAAAAGCAGCAGTAAAAAAATATCCCCCTTTTTGCAGATGGGTAAACATCAGAGTGGGAAGGGGCCTCCAAGCCCATCTGGTCCAGTATGTACCTGAACACGTATCCTGAACATCACATCAAAGGTGGTCCCCTCAACCTGGATGGGGGGGTCTCTAGCTAAGGCAAACCCCATCCCACTTTGGGGTGCTTTCCCTAGCATTACACCTACATCTCCCTCTCTGTATCATCTTTCCCACAAAGCTCAGCGTGGATGTTACATCTGACACGTGGCCTCTTCTGATCTCCCTCCTAAACTGCCTTGTATCTGTACACTTATGTCTACATGCTGTCTCCTCTGAGGAAATGGAGGCAGACACATGTTATGTGACTTGCCCAGGGTCACAGGGCCAGTGAATATCTGAAGCTGGTCTTCCTGACTACAGGTCCGGTACTCTATACCGGAAGTCTAATCTCCTTCCCTTTCAAATATCTACAAGCAGTCCCATCCAGCTGCTTTCTTCCAGGCTTAACAAGGCTCCTCCTTTCCCCCTGTCCTCATATGATATGAACTGGAGGTCTTTACCATCCCAGCTGCCTTACCCTGGACACTTTCCAGCTCATCCTCAACCTTTCTAAATGTCACGTCCAGGACCCAGCACAGCTTTCTAGATGTGGTACAACCAGGGCTGAATACAGCAGGATCATCGGCTCCCTGGGCCCAGCCATGACGCTTCTCCGTAGGCTCTTCTTGGCTGCCACGTCACAGCTGGCTCCGAGGCAGCTTCCAGTGCATGGAGATGGAGAGCTCCTCTTCACGTGACCGGTCTTGCTGCTCCTCATCCCCTACCCTCTTCTTTTTTTAAAAAATGTTTATTTTTTGTTTTTTTTTGGAGAAGGGAAGGTAGGGCAATTGGGGTTAAGTGACTTGCCCAATGACACACGGCTAGGGTGGCTTTTTTGGTTAAGTGTCTGAGGCCAGATTTGAACTCAGGTCCTCCTGATTCCAGGTGCTCTATTCACTGCGCCACCTAGCCGCCCCCCTACCCTTTTCTTGAACCCCCAGATCTCATAAGGATTTAGCTTAGTCTTGTAGCCGGTCAAGATTTCTGAATCTTGCCGTCCAGTGTGAGATCTTCTTCAAAGTTTGGTGTCATTTGCAAATCTGAGAACTACACCATCCATATAGGCCTTTAAGTCACTGGGGAAAAAAAAGCTGACCATCACAGGACCACTGGCACAGGTCCCCAACAGATGCCCGTGGAGACCTAAATTAACATCGGGTCCTCCAGCATTACTCTTTGGGTCTAGGCATTCAGTCAGTTCCAAATCCATCTAGCGGTCCTCGTTATACCACAGATCTCCACACTTTCCACAAGGATCGCATGAGCCTGTCCAATGGTTGGCTAAAACTCCGCCAAGCCAGAGTTACGCAATTGCTCTGATTTCCCGTGTGGTTACCTGGGTCAGGCTTGACTTGCTCTTAATGAAAACACACTGGCTCTCTGCAGTCCCAGACCACTGCCTCCTCTTGTTGATGTGCTCTAACTAGCCCTTTAAGAAGGCTGCGGAATTCCGTCAGGGGTCCAGGTCTGGCCCACTGGCCGACAGTCGGCAGACTCCACGTTCAACAATCAGGACATTTATTCTCCTCCAATCCTGAAGCACCTTTTCATTCTCCCCGTCTTTCAAAGATCGTACAGTTGTACCTGCCAGTTCAGACCTTGAGATGAGAGCCCCCACCCCCCAACTGTATTGCTGGAGCCCATCAAGGGCAGCTACTTGCTTGGCTTCATTGTTCTATCCTTACTACCCAAAGCTCATTTCCTTTGGCAGAGAAACCAGAACTACAGCTTAGCTCTGGCCTCCCCCTATTAACTCGACCTTGTGTCCACCTTTAAAACAATCTAGTTCACGGTCAAAGGGACACTAGGAGCCGACGGATGCTGTGCCCCATGATGTTGGTACTGGCTTCTATCCCCACTTTAGCGGGGTTGAGACAAGTTTAGAGGGGACTGGCCCGTGGGCACACAGACAGGCCCAGAGAATTGAGAGCTGGAGGACAATTTGGTTAACTCAAGTGGCTCACCCTACAGCTAAAAAGAGCAAAAGCCCAGGCCTTCTGACTCCAAACAGTGCTCTATTCTACCACTCCGCTTTAATAGCTGGGGCACAAGTGTGGCTCACCAGCAACTCAAAGCTGACTGATATTCTCCCTTAGAAGAGAAGGCTGGCTCTTTGGTACTGGAATCCCCTCCACCCACCTTCCCTTTGCCAGAACTTGGAGCTGATGTATATTCAAAATATTTGTTGTATCTACCTAAGTTCTGTGTTCTCTATTTTTAATTTTAAAGATATCTGGGTAATCTAACTTCTCATATCTTATTCTAAAAGCCTTTTGGGTTAGGGAAGAATGAAAGGGATAGGGCCACAGATATGGGAGGAAGGCTTGTGGCCTTCAGCAGCACCACCTCCAGCTGGAGGCATCAGCCAAGTCGGGAACAATGCTATTGGAACGACAAGGTCAGGAAAGGTATTCGGGTCACAACAATGGGGGCCCACAACTGACCATCTCAGGCTCACCACCTTTCTGTTCCTTTTACTGCGAGGAGGGTTCTATGTCTCCGGCCCCTCTTTCTGTAAGCCCCCATTGAAGCCATCATCACTCACCACATAAGATGCAAACTGTCGATAAGCAAAAGGGAGGAATGCATGAGTCTGTCCAAGGTCATCTGAGGGAAGCCAGTCAAGCACCCTTTGAGCCAGGCCATCTAGTATCCCTCACCTTCATCCTTCCTACTCCCTCTGCACCAAGCTCTTCCCAGACGGGACAAGATCCCTTGCCTCTATTCAACACATTGCAGCTTTGGCTACTGGGCTCTCAATTTTTCATCATCAGATCAGGTGGTCCCAAGCCTATAAGAAAGGGCCAGCAGAGTTGGTAAAAATGACTGTGAATATGGGTATCTTTCCTCCGAATCTTACAGTGTATTTGTATCAGTCACTTATTAACCACCAGAACAATCCCAGGCTCAATGGGCAGACCACAAGATTAAGAGGGGGAGGCAAAAGCCCAAAGCATCACTATTTCTCATCACAAGCAAAACTCCATTAAAATAAAATCACACCAAGCATCTTTTATTGAACATTATTTTAATACCATATCAAAACACCTTGACTAATGAAGAAAGCTTTTCCCCCAAGCTTTGAACAATTTTTTAAACGTTTTAAGTTTTTTCTTTTTTTAATATATAAATACATAAACCTATCCTGCATGGGCCGATGCCACGTGTGAACGTCGATGGCTAAAATGTTCTCAAACAGAGTGCCTGAAAACAGGGGTGTGGCTGTACCTCTTTTCCTTTTTTTTTTTTAATACATTTTTAAAAGTTTTTTGAAAAAAAAAGAGAGAAAATATCCACAAGGGTCTAAGAAAAATGTTCAGGCATCTTTGCAGGACACTTGTGATTTTTAGATCCTCTGAACTGTACTGAAGACCAAAACTGGGTAAGGGAGGGGGAGAAGAAATGGACATGGAAGAGGAAGAGAAAACAGGAGGAAAGATTGTCTTTTGGCAATTAGGAGTCATGACACCAAGTGGGGTCTAGAGGGGGAGGAGGAAAGTGCAAAACCAAAACTGAAGATGGGCGTAAAGTCGGGCTGGGAGCGAGGCGGGCTGGGGAGTAGAAGGAGGGAGAAGACAGGGAGAGGATGCTGGCTGTGAGGACTTGGCTGGGTGCAGTCACGCAAAACAGGAATCTTGTAAACATCACCAGGAAAAACACCAGTGGACACTAGACTTGTTTGTTTGTAAACACGTTAAAGACAGACCCACAATGCCTTTCAAAGGTAAAAGAAAATGCCCTTTCCCTCCTGGGGTGGGAGTGCGGAGCAGGGAAGTGGGGGGTGGTAGGGAGAGGACGGCCACAGTTTCTTCTTTCAAATTCATCCTCATCTGATTCGGTGTCCTCAAGGAGAAGGGGGAAGCAACTCTCTCAAAGTCAGTGAGGAAGGATGCCCCATCCCCATGGGTCCCAAGCTCTGTCTGGCGCCTGGGGAGCCTTGTCTCGGGGACCGGGGGCTGTCCTTTTGTGGACTGTAATAAATAAGTCGTGCTCCGTCTGGCCAGAGGGCCAGCAGCAGCTCCATCCCACCAGAGGCCTGGGGGCCCAGTGTGTCATGTCTGCTGTTGGTGTCTGGGGGAGCCCCCTGAAGCCAAACATCATGACAGGATTTCAGCATCGCAATCCAGCAACAGGCTCCTCTCCTCTCCTCTCCTCTCCCCATGTCAGCAATATTTGAGGTGAAGGTAAAAATAGCAGATGTCCCTGATTGGTCTGGCATCATCTGTTCTGAGGGTTTAGTTGAAATAAATAAAATAAAACAAAAACTAACCAAAAACGATGAAGAAAATAAAAACCCAATTGAGGTGCTGGAGTGGATTAGAGGGTATTTCTTTACAAAACAAAACACCAGCCCAGAACTTTGAAGGGACAGGTGGGATGGGGGAGAGGATGGTCAGCAGTAAAGCAAGGTGCCCTGGGAAAGAAAATCAAAGATGAAGCCCCTAAGTCCACACATGGGAAGGGCAGTAGGGTGGGGAAACAGCCACTGGTGACAGAAATTCACTGGGGGCTCTGGTGGGAGTCCTTGGAACCCCCTGGAGGAGCCCACTTCAATGAGAGGTGCATGTCAGACTCTCTGGGACAGTCTGAGCCAGGGTTTTCTCTGGGAGAAGCCCCTCTGACACCAAGCTTGACCAAGCAGGAAGCTGAAAGGATTCAGGAGCCACCCCACCCCAGGTTTGTAATGGTCAGTATCTGTCCCCCTCTCCACTTACTGTTTCTTACTTCCCTGTCCCAACTGTTTCTAGAACTATGCTCAAAGAGATGCAGAATGGCCCAGTGGATAGAGAGCTGGCCTTGGAGCAAGGAAGATCTGGGTTCAAATCCTGCCTCTTGACACTTAGTCAACTATGTGTGACACTTAGTGTGACTATGGCCAAGGCACTGAATTTCCTATCAGTGCCCTCTCTCAATGTTTTAAGTGGCAGAGAAGGTATCATCAGTTTTGGCAGAAGGAGTTCCCTCATCCAGAAGTTCCCTATACCAAAAAAAAAAAAATCACAGGTCCAGTTCCTATCCTTAATTATGTACCCATCAGGCAGATTTCTCCTTTATCCCCCTTCTACATAAAAGCCTTTTCCTTTTGTGAAACTGTCATTTTGTACTCTGTTCCCACCCCCTTCCTAGGGCTCAGTGTGCTAAGAATAACATGGCCTCCTACCCCCACCTGAAGCAACAACCCCAACATCCTTGCCAAGGCTGCCAAGGAACCTGCAGGCAGAGCTATCTCACCCTGAGGGAGGCCAGGCCCCAGGAGGTCTCTCCTGCAGCGGCTCACCTTTGAGAGGAGTCAGCAAGCATGCCTGATGAGTCAATCGGAAGGGTGCTCTGGACAGGATCTGTTCACTTCAAACCAAGAATCTATACAGCTGAGGGAGGCAGAAAGCACACAGGAGCATCAGTCACCAGGGAGCCACCATCCTCTCCTACCACTCCCATTCCAAAGGGCACGATTCCCAAATAGTGGGCTCAGCCTTTACCAGGAAAAAGGATCAATCTTTAGACCTCAAACCCCCCAAGAAATAAGACCACATAAGCCTGATGATAGATGACCCTGTGGGCAAATTCAAAGACTAGGTGCTGACGAATCACTCAAGCTGGTACTGGACGTACTGAGACTGAGCTGGCTCTGCCACTGGCAAGCTGGAGAACCCTGCGCAAGCTGCTTGGCTTCTGAGCCCATTTGTATAGATTCAAATGAATCTCGATGATTCCCAAGAAGGCATCCTTTCAGCTAAAAAGCTCTGTGATTTAGGAGCCCAGGAGGAAAGGGGAGGGGGCCCTGTACTGGGAAACAGCCCTCCTAGACACGGTGGAGGGAAGACAGCTAGAGACAGAGTGAAACACACGGCTAAGCCTGAGCTGGGGCTTAAAAGCAGAAAGGTGAAGCAGGAAAATAAAGGGTTGGCCAGCTTTTGTCTCTCTTGGGTCAGTGAAATATAAAAAAAAAAGAGTGGGTGAGTGGAAGAGTGGGTGCTAAGCACCTCTGTACACACAGTATCCCTCCTTCCTAGGAGAGGATCTCAAGGCTCACAGAACAAATCTGTCTATGGGGAAAACCACTGGAGCTGCAGCTAGCTTGGTGGGTACAGCTGAGCAGCTGGGGCCTCTGCTGCAGGAGGAGGAGGAAGAGGGAAGAAGCTGCCACTTCCTGACAGTGCCGAGGAAGGGACCTGGGAGAGGGTTAGGATGTGAGATCATGTGAGCTCCATCAGATGATAAAAGGGTAGAACGATGTAAGAATTATAACTGTTCTCCTTAGGACAGTTTCTGATTTGCAAATCATAGTCTAGGGATATCCAAAGAGAGGGACCAGATCATTTGCTTATGTTCTTTCCGGGGGCCAAATGTTTTCTTACCCTGATCCTGTTTCTCTCAAAGGCTCCCCAGGGCCCTACGATACCACGTCTCTGAGTCAGTGACTTCCATCAGGTCATTCTGGCCCAGTGCCGACTCGCTAATAGCCTTGCCACTTCTCAGTGAGACTGTGGATTCATTAGGTGGGCCAGGGCTTTGGAAAACCATGTTGGCCAGGGACCTAGTTATGATTGCCAGTGGGCGTGAAGGTGAGGGAGGGAGGGATTTGCTGGGGGAGAACAGGTGGCATCCCCCCAAAGGTACACAATGTCTCTTCAGCAAAGAACATGGAGTCATCAGGGAGGAAGCTTCCTTCCAGCTGGAAGCAAGATGGAGATGCTGTGGTAAAGCATGCAGGAGAAACCTCAGCAATGCTAAAGATAGCAGCTTGCGGTGCCACGGCTAGACAGGCAGTGCTTAGTACTGTCTCAAGCCCTTCTCTGAAGCCCTGCACAGCTCGGGCCCATCATGCCCCAACTCAGTAAGAAGGAGAACACGGCCAACAAGGATGATCGAATCCTGCAGCGGGGGGACGAGGCACAGCTTTCTACGTGACTATGGCTGTCTAGGGAAGGAAAGCTAGAGCTGAACCCCATACGAAGGCAGTGCCTCCCTCCTACTCCCCCAGTCCTGCTTTGGCCCTCTGACAAACCTTCCCCTCCCTCTTCTGCTGGCCAGACGGACACCTGTGCGACAGAGTGACAGCCATCTTTCTTCTGTGGGTCTGTTCTTTGGATCTGCCCAACATGTATCCATCCCTCTAAGGGGACACCACTGTGGGGGTGGGGAACCTGGGGCTCCTCCTGACCTTTCTGTACCTTTTGTGATAAATGCAGAGGCAGGGCAGCCTCGCTATGGTGTCTCCCTGAAGTAGCTCCTCCAGGCAGATCACGCATTCTCCTGCATCTTTAGTCAGCACATCATCTGTGAAGGAGATGAGAAGAGAGAGGACGGGCAGCATTAGGCATTGGAAGAGTGGGTGCTAAGCACCTCTGTACACACAGTATCCTGCTAACGGGGGTGGTGGCAGAGCCGCTGGTAAGGGAGATGTGGTCTTTGTCCTTTAGGAATATATTTTACTGGGGAAACAAGGTCTAACAGATATAGGATGGAAGCTTGAGGGGAAGGAAAAGTTGAAAAAACAATAAAAAGCAACAGATGATTAAGTGCCAAACTAGTGGTACTGACAACAGAAGTCACTGTGGGTTGTAATGGTGAGGGTGATATTCATAGAAGGGATGGAACCTGAATCAGGTTTTGAAAAACAGAGAGGAAAGAGAGCTAGCCAGAATAAGGAAGAGTGTGTTCTAGCCAGAGGGAGTGTCAAGGAGTCAAAACTGGGAAGGGGGAAAAGAGGGAGAGAAGAGAAGGGGAAGAGAGTAAGAAAGTGGAAGATAGGAAGGAGGGGGAGAAGGGAAAGAGGAAGAGGGAGGATAGACAAGAAAAGAGGAGAGCGAAATTCTGAGATTTATAAAGGGGAGATAAATTCTGAGATGAGCAAGAAGAAAAGGTTCATACTACAGAGTCATTGGAAACAATAGCTGGAAAAGTAAGTTGGGGTAGTTAGGGACCCTTGTCAAAAGCAGCAGCCCAGAGTTGCACCTCCAAACCTCTGTCACATGAACAGAGCTGATTCCCTACCCACAGGAACCATATTGTCTCAACCAAAAATCAGGGCATGCTCTTAGGAAGGATATTCTTTTTGTCAAGTCAAATTAAAAAGTCTTTTCCATGGTCTGGTTGTTGTGCCCATGCTTGTAGCTCCACTGATCTAGGGGTCTAACTTATTTCAGAGAGCTTCAAGACTCTTGCAGATGTCACCTGTCTCATGGAGAGATACAACCAGGGCGTATGGGCTACTGGGGTAATGTGCGAGAACACTATTGGGTTGCCTGTCATCGTAAGATCTTACAACTAACTAGATACATTATAAATTCATGTCATTCTGTTTCACCTGGGCCTTTACTGCAGGAAGGAAGCCCCTTCATTCCTCTCTGATTAAGACAGGTCTTATTCCACACAGAAGCTGTTTGAAGCCTCTTCTCCTCCTCAAGTCTCCCCCTTCCTCCTTACACTGAGGACCTTGACTAATTTTACTGAAAAAAAAATGGAGGCCATTCAGTATCAGCTCCCTCTGCTTCCATTCTCTACATCTTCCCTTGATATCTCTCACACTCTCCTTCTGTCCCCCAGTCTGACAAAGAGGTGGCCCTTCTCCTTGCCAGGGTTGATCCCCTCTTACATTCATACGAAGGCAGTGCCCCCCTCCTACTCCCCCAGTCCTGCTTTGGCCCTCTGACAAACCTTCCCCTCCCCTCTTCTGCTGGCCAGACGGGGGGGGGGGGGGGGGCTGCTCCCTCCTCTCTCTTACATTCCATCAGAACCTCTTACATTCAGTCAGTCCAACTGGCACTCCTTAAGCTCCTCCTCTGTGCTAGGCACTCTGCTAATCACTGGGGATTGAAAAAAAGGCAAAGGAGCTCACAACATGCAAACAACCACATACAAACAAGATAAAGGCAGGACAAGCTAGAGGCAGACCCCAAACGAAGGCCCTGGAATTAAGGAGGAACAGGATAGGCTTCTTGAAGAAGAGAGGATTTTAGCTGAGATCAAGCATGAGGGACAGCCAGGGGGACCACAAAGCACCAGGGATTACGGAGTATGTGGCGAGGAGAAAGGTGGACCAAGCCCAGAAAGGTAGAAAGGGCTCAAAGCCAGTGAGACCTGCACACTAGGGAGATCATTGTGACAGCGGAGGGGGGAGGACAGTGTCAGGGAAGCCAGCCCCTCCCCTCCTATCTTCTCTGGCAGATCTGTACTCTTAATCTCCCTCCTCTCTCGAGAACCTTCAGCCTTTCCCCATCCGCTGCCTTCAAACATGCCCAAGTCTCCCAATCCTTAAACAAATCTTTACCAGACCCTAATATCTTCTCAAACTATCACCCTACATTTCTCAAGCTCCTAGAACAAGAGCGCACTTCCTCTCCTCTTCCTCACCCTTGCAACCTGGCTCCCGACCACCCCATTCCACTGAAATTGCTCTCTCCAAAGTTAAGGATCTTTTAATTGCCACATGTGAAGGCCCCTGCTCAGTACTCATGGCTCTTGACTTATCTGCTGATCACCCTGTCCTCAGGGATCCTTTCTTCTCTCTGGGTTTTCACGACACTGGGAGCTCCTGGTTTGATCTCTCTCACATCACCTCTCAGTCTCCTCTGATGGCTCATCATCAATTAAAGAGTTGGGTGTCAAAGGACACTGGGCCTGGAGTCATGAAGACCCAAATTCAAATCTAGCCTCAGGCACAACTTATTAGCCATGTGAACCCGGGCAAGTCACCTAACCTCTGTCTGCCTCAGTTTCCTCATCTGCAAAATGATAATAACAACACCTGCCCCCAGGGCTGTGGTGGAGATCAAATGAGATAACAATTGTAAAGTACTTAGCACAGTACTTGGCACAAATAAACATTAGCCAGTATTAATAACAGTACTAACTCACACCTCCTAGCAGTGGGCTCTCCTCAAAGTTCAGTCCCAGGTCCCCTCAGCTTCTGTGGGCTTAAAATCTGTCCCTAGTCTCTTCACTGAACTGGCAACCCATATGGGACATCTCAAACCAGATGCCTCAGAGAAAACTCAAACTCAACAAGCCTAAAACTGAACTTGTCATCTTTCACCCCAAACCTCCCTGTTTCTGTCCAAGGCACCGCCATCCTTCCAGTGGCCCAGTTTCATAACCTCAGCCTTATCCCGGACTCCTCACTGGGCCTCACCCCCAGTTATCCACCACCAAATCTTGGCTTCTCTTTCTTCACAACACCCCTACACACACACACACACACACACACACACACACTCTCTCTCTCTCTCTCTCTCTCTCTCTCTCTCTCTCTCTCTCTCTCTCTCCCTCCCCCCACCCCGCCTGAGGGCCAGCTTCTGAACAGCCTCCTAAGGATTTCTCCTCACCTCCTGTCTACTGCTACTCATGCTGCCCTCCTAAGCAGTCAACTCCATGGCTTACTATTGCCTCTGGAGGTGGCTCAAATAGAAACTCCTCTGTTTAGCAGTTAAAGGTCTTCACAACTTGGCTCCAATCTCTACCTTGAGCGGATATTCTTTCCCTCCTAACTCTGTGATCCAGTCCAATTGCTTTTTCTCTGTTCTTCACATGTCCTCCTCCATCTCCCATCTCTGTACCTTTTGTACTGGCCATTCTCTGGGCCTAGGATGCTCTTCCTCCTTACTCCTGTCTCATGAAATCCTTCTCCTTAAAATGCAGCTCAAGCTTCATCTTCTGCAGGAAGACTTTCTGGATCCCTCCCAACTACCCTGCATTTACAGATATGTGTGTGCTGTATGTACTTAAATGTTGTTATTTGTTGTAAGCTCATTGCAAGGAGAGACCACTGCGCTATTTGGACCTATATCCCCAGTGTTTGGAACACAGCAAGCATTTAATAAATGCCTGCTGACTGATTGATTTGTTTGCCACCCTTAAGGCACATGACACCAAACACTTGGTAAAAAATGAAACAAGTCAATTCCTTTAGATGAGCCCCGGTCCCCCTGGACCTGGAGAGGGACCACTAAGCTTTATCTTGATCACGACACCCTTCACATGGGCAGAAACGCTTTCTGGATTTGAGAGGACTTTCCTACTCATCTCCCTTGAACATCCCAAGCATCCTGCGAGGTGAGCAGGGCAGACTCCTACTGCAGGAGATACAAAGACACTGACTGGCCTAGAACCAGAAGCAGAACCCTTTCTGGCTTCCAGCGAGGGGCACTTTCCATTACAGGCCCCTAATTATTTTGATGGAATATGTATATAAAAGGAATAGGTCTGAAAAATACAGAGGACAGTGATATTGCATGGCCTGGAACATGGTCTAAAGAGGAAGCACAGGGTTAAGCACTAACCCTGAACCAGTGGACTCCCCAGAATCAGGAGAGAATCAGCTCAGAAGAGAGAACATAGTTAATAAGCACGTGTGAAGGGTCTAGATGTGCCTGGCACCTTGTTAAGCACGAAGACAAAAAGACAAAGGGCAGTCTCTACTCAAGGAGCTCGGAAGCTGAATGGGGGACAAGGAGCCAACATTCCTACAAACACGCCAGATGAAGGATAAAAAAGGAATAATTAAACGAGGAAAAGGCCCCAGAATTAAGAGGTGTTGGGAAAAACTTCCAGTGAAAGAGGGGATTTTAGCTGGTACTTGAAGGAAGCCAGGAGAAAGCACTGCAGGCACAGGGGACGGCCAGAGCTCATGGAGATGGACTGTCTTCTTGGTTTAACAGCAAGGCAGCCGGCACTTGTGGGTCGAAGGCACGGGGAGGAGGGTGTAAGGACACTGGAAAGGTAATGGGGAGCTGGGTTATGAAGAGATCTGAATGCCAAACAGAGGATTTAGAGACCATGGAAGCCTAATATCTGATTCCTGACTCACTGGGACACGTATCAAATGGCCATCCATCTGCCTGGCTCCACGTCAAGCTGACCGAAGGATGTCCATTGAAAAGGAGACAATGAACAATCAATTCCAACAGAAAGGGCAGGGGGCACACTGCTTAAAAGTGAAGCAAGATCACAGCTTTTATCATACAGCAAAACAGTTAGGAAGAAGCCATTTCTTCCTCCTTCTCCTCTGAATCTGAAAATAAAAGGACTAGTCTGGAGGATCACTATAAAGCTCCTTAAGGCCTTTTAAGTGCTAACATTCTCTCACCCGACAATTTAGGATACAAGACATTATTAGTAACTACTTTTTCTAAGGTAATTTGAGTCACTTCAGTCTTGTCTGACTCTCTGTGCCCCCATTTGGGGTTTTCTTGGCAGATATTAGAGGGGTTTGCCATTTCCTTCTCAAACTCAATTTACAGATGAGGAAACAGGCCAACGGGGTGAAATGACTTGCCCAGAGTCACACAGCTAATAAGGGTCTGAGGTCAGATTTGAACTCGGGAAGATTCGTCATCTTTTTTTTTTTTTTTTTGGAGGATGAGGGCAAGGCAATTGGGATTAAGCGACTTGCCTAAGGTCACACGGCTAGTACATGTTAAGTGTCTGAGGCTGGATTTGAACTCAGGTCCTCCTGACTCCAGAGCCAGTGCTCTACTCACAGAGCCACCTAGCCTCCCCATGATGCCCCAAAGATGTGTCTTCTAAGTCCTGTGCACACTATGCACTACATTGGCACCTTTCTCTTTGGTAATACTGGCCAAACTCAAAGGAGGAAGAGGGAAGAGAAGGCGAAGAAAGAAGCGATTGGGGGTTTCACTTTGCTAGGCTACTCTAATACCAGCTAATGTGTGATATGTGCCAGGTACTGGCAGAAGGAAAGATAATCTGAAAGGCAGAGACGGCAGAAAAGGGAGAGAGAAAGAGCCTGGAAGAAGAGCCTGGGACCCTGGAGCTAGAACTTGTCCTATTTCTTCATTACAGAAAGCTCCCAAACTTGTACTGTGTACTCAGAACAGTGGTGGGGATGAAGTGCCAAACCCTTTCACACAATGATGCATTCCCTCACGAAGCTCACAATCCTGTGATACAGGGAGGGCAGGCATTACAACTCCCATTCTACAGCTGGGGGATGAGGTGGATAAAGGAAGGCCCTTGCTCAAGGTCACATAACTAGCAAGTGATAAAACTAGGCCCAGCTCTCCTGAGCTTCCTGCTCTGTGCCAAGAATCTTCCCCAGACCAGGGCTTTCCCTGTCCTGCTGAACACTTCGATTTGTTTTTGAATTGTTGTAGGCTCTGTCAATTCCTGGGCATCGAAGCCAATGAAGTGAATGAAGTGAAGCACCAGCTCGTAGAGACATAAAGACCGCTCAGTTCATAGATCTCAGAGACACTGCAGGGTTAACAGCTGAAAGCCACACCTCCAGGTCTGGCTGGGCTAATTATCCCTGAAGATCATCTCTCTCTTTCTCACCTCTTACCAGAATGGGTCTGCCTTTCCCACTCCTAGTCAGGTCAACAGGCACATGGTAAGCTGGGCCTACAAAACCATTTCCCCCTCCCAAGAAGCTCATATTTTAATGCTGTGCACAAACAAGACAGAGACAGGACAGCT
>CM053585.1:34730146-34788867 GCA_028646515.1 Pseudochirops corinnae | reverse complement strand
AGCTGTCCTGTCTCTGTCTTGTTTGTGCACAGCATTAAAATATGAGCTTCTTGGGAGGGGGAAATGGTTTTGTAGGCCCAGCTTACCATGTGCCTGTTGACCTGACTAGGAGTGGGAAAGGCAGACCCATTCTGGTAAGAGGTGAGAAAGAGAGAGATGATCCTCAGGGATAATTAGCCCAGCCAGACCTGGAGGTGTGGCTTTCAGCTGTTAACCCTGCAGTGTTCTCTGAGATCTATGAACTGAGCGGTCTCTACGAGCTGGTGCTTCACTTCATTCACTTCATTGGCTTCGATGCCCAGGAACTGACAGAGCCTACAATTCAAATTCATGTAGCTGTGAGCCTAGGTGAAAGGAAGATGATGGTGTCTTCCACAGTGATAGGGAAGTTAGGAAGAGAGGAGGGCTTGGGGGTGGGAAAAGAAGATAATGAATTCAGCTTTGAACAGGCTGAATTTAAGATGTCTATGGGGCATCCAGTCAAGATACCAAATCCACAGCAGGAAGTGTAAGACTGAATATTTTGAAAAGAGAGTTAGGGCTGAGAATCATTTGCCAAGAGATAATGGAATCTCTGGGAGATGGTGAGATCACCAAGTGAAACAGTATGGTGATAAGAGTGCCCATTGGGTAAGAAGCCTTGGGGGGACACCCATGGTTAAGGAGTACAGCCTGGATGAAGAGTCAGCAAAGGAGACAAAGGAGGAGGAGTCAGACAGGCAAGAGAAGAAACAGGAGAGCATAGGGGAAGAGAGAAACAAGAAAAGGAGGATGGGCAGGGTCGAAGGCTGCAGAGAAGTCAAGAAGGATGAGGATTGAGAAAAAGCCTTTAGATCTGGAAGTTAAGAGATCCTTGATAGCTACAGAAAGAATAGTTTCACTTGGATGGAGTGAGAAGCCAGACTGTAGAGAAGAAGAGTGAGAGTGAGGGAGTGGAGGCTCTGACTGCAGTTTAGTCAGAAAAGGGAGGAGAGAGACAGGATGGTTCCTACAGGGATGGATGGATCAAGGGAGGGTTTTGTTGGGGCTGGAGGAGACACAGGCAGGGAAGAAACCAGTGGAGAGGGAGAGACTGAAGATTGGTGAGGGTGGGGGTGACCAGTGGGACAATCTGCTGGAGAAGACAGGATGGAACAGGATGGCTTGTGTGGGTTGGAGGGCTTGGGGTTTGACTTGGCAAGGACATGGGCTACTTCTTCATGAGAGAGAGAAAAATAGTGGTGAAAGGCACCTGATTGACTTGAGACAAGGATGGGGGAGCAGAGGGAGCTCATGGTAAATGGCTTCCATTTTTTCAGTGGCTGAGGTGGGCACAGGGTAGAGTCTATGGATGATTTGAAGAGGGAGATGGAAAGGTGTGGAAGAGCCACTGGAGAGAGCGTTCATTCAGGAGATTCAAAAGGACTGCCTTATGTAATGAGGGCCGATAAATAAATAACACAAATTTGTATCAAGGTCGTGTTGTCAGAAATCTTGGTCTGGGACAAAAGAGAATAGGTGAGAAAATTTCCTTCCTTCTAACACTCAGGAAAGGACAAAGTGGAGAATAGAAGCCATGGCCCTTGGAGTTTTGCACGCTCAGAATGAGTGGTTTTTATTAATTGTCCTTTTCATGACCAGGGAAGGCTGGTGGGTGTATGGGATGGAAGAGAGGAAAGGTACACTTGAGAGGTCACTGACTGATATAAAACAAAAGGGATCAACTCAACTTGACGGAAAAAAGGTGGTAGTTTGGAGCTTCTATGGAAGTAACATAAGGCTGGTGCAAAGCAATCAGAGTTCCCCATCTGGCTTTTAGCCAGGATAAGGACAAGTACAACACTAGGACTGAACAAATGTGTGTGTGTGTACAGAGATTTCTATTCCTATGCCCTGGAGCTTTATGGTTCACAGTTGCTAAAAGTCCCCTGAGGTAATGTGTTGGGATGCATCACAGAGGCTGAAGTTCCATTATACCTGACTTCTTGAGCTCTCTAAGCTCACCTGGCCTTGGTGGTGGTGGGGGCAGCATACTTCTTTTTGTTATCATAATTATGTTATGGCTAGAGTTGAGGAGGTCAGAGCTGTTGTCTACTTGGGGCAATGGTCTGTACATTGCCCCATGCAGACATCAGGAAAAAATGGAGGCTACTCACTGAGTTCTCTCTTTTCCCTTCCTCCATCAAACTTCACTCAGATGCCTTCTGCCACCTTCCCCTCCATGACCCTCATTCTCACAGGAAGCAGACCCTTCTCCTTGCCAAGCCAAACCCTTCACACAAACTATGCACACAACGCTGCCCAGAGCAGACAACTGCTTTATAGTAAGCCCACAAGGAATACTCAGCATTCAGTAATAGACAGAGGACAGTTTAGGTCATGCAGTGGCTAGTGCTGGATCTGGAGTTCTGGAATCTGAATTAAAATCCTGCCTCAGACACTAATTGTGTGATACTGGGCAAGTCACTTAGCCTCTGTCTGTTTTAGTTTTCTCATCTGTGAAATGGAGATAATAATAGCACCTAACTCCCAGGGTTGTTGTTGGGAGGAAAATGAGATATTTTTGCTTTGCAAACCATAAAGTGCTATAAAAATTCTAGGTATTATTATTCCACATTGGAGAAGGATGAAGATCACTTTTTGTCTCCAGTATTTAGAAGAGTATCCTCCACATGGTGAGTATTAAAAATGTTGGAAAGGATACAAAAACAGGGTAGTAGTTTCTTTGCAGAGAGAGAAGTAGAATGGGGAGCTATTAGACAATCAAAAAAATTCACCCCTTGGATCGTTTGCCTTGAGAATCTGGTCAGTAGCCAATGTGCCAACTCTGAACTGTCAATCTGGCTTGACTAGGGATGTATCTGGTGGTACCAGATGGCTGGTGATTGTTCTACTATCCAGATGGTCAATTAGCTTTCAGGAGCCACAGTCCAAGCCAGCCAGTTATTTCACTTCTATTTGGGAGGTGAGAAAGACAGAAGATGTGAATGATGGTTAGGGACATCCTTTATATCTCTACCAAATGAGAGGAGAACAGCAGTTGAAGGTACTCCTGGTTCATGCTTTAGGAAGAAAGGCATTGGTTGGCAGGCAAGGCAACCTCTCCCTGGCCTGGGGGATGAAGCAAACCCTCAACCATCAGCAGGTGGCCTCCCTTCTCTGGGCTGACTGCAAGCATGTGGAGGAGGTAGAGCCAAGCTCAAAATTACCTCTGAGAAGCCTCGTTTGGAGAAGAGGAAACAGGCCAGATTGCAGGGAATCCAGTTATTCCTGGCCGATTTCAGGGAGGAGGAGGGGGGAATAGCAGGGGCTACAGGGATCTCTGGCCAAAGATCACCCCATTACCTCATGAGACTTTCTTGGCATGAACCTTTCCAGGAGGGAGGTAAGAAATCCCAACATGCACATCATCTTTCTGCCAACAAAGCAATGAAACTCTTCAGCTGGAAAAGGAGATTGCCACTCTGCTTTTTAAATCAGCAGCTGGGAGAAGGAATGCACATTCCCTTCAGGTCTGATGACAATTAAAAATTTCTGCCATAATTTACTGAGTAGGGAGGTGGTAGCCAGGGGGAGAAAGCCCTAGTGAGTGATACAGAGACAGTCTCCTCCCCCTGACCTGATTTCCCAACTTTGCTCCCAGACTTTCCACTGTCAGTATGCAGAGGAAGATTTGGCTGCCCAGGTTCCCATGTGATAGGGAAGGTGTAGTACCACTCTGTTTCTGGCACTGACATCTGGCTTAGATTACTGTCTCTATCCTCAGCATGACCCCAGTGGAGAGGAGAGGGGCTTCCCCCTCCCCCCCACCCCCTGCCACTGACTCACAACATTCCATACAGTCAATACAGTCCAGGTCCAGTGGATTGCAACCATGCTCATTTTATGTAGACAGCCTCCTGCAGACCTTCCTCCCACTCTCAGCCACTCAGACAAAGTAAATCTATAACCTCCAAACTGGAGCAGTCCCACTGGGCTTGGTGAGCAACTTCTTTCAGCAGGGTACCCTGACACCCACAACGAAGTCAGATGGCCAGCAGCTGTAGCAGCAGCCAGTAACAATTATTAAGCGCCTAAATATAGACAATTAGGCACCATGATAAGTAAGTTAACCATACCCTGCCTTCCAAGAGCTTACATTCCAAGACAACATGAACCATGTACAATGAAACAAAAATAGATGGATGACAGAGAACAGTGACGTTGCAGACAAAAAAAAAGAACCATTACTGGCCCCAGCGAAGGATATAAAGGTTTCTTCCTGGACTTCAATAAGTCAGTTGCCACCTTGCTGCTTTAACGATCTAATGCTAGAAAACAAACCCAGACCAGCACTCCAGGCCTCCCCCCCATCTGTCTCCTCTGAGGGTCGCTCCATTCATCTGCAGTCATCTATCAGCCTCCTGCCTTTTGTCAAGGAATTCAATTTCTGACCAACAGCCTTCATGTTCCACCCCTACCGCTAGCCATCACACTGGGGACTCCAATATATATTCTGACAGTCCTCTGGAACTGCCTGACCCATCAGTGCATCAGGCTGTGTGACTCTCATGATGTAGATCTCCACCCCCCGCCTCAGCTACCCCCATGGATGGTCATGGTTCCTCTCTCACCATTACCCTTAATACGAAATTCTGAAGTTCTCTTTGACCACAATCTCACTTCCTTCCACCTGTACTTCACTCCTCCTCCATGGACTTCAGCCTTGCTACAATCTCCAGGGCTTTCCCTCTTTCCCCTTTCCTCCCTTCAGAGCTCATTAGCTCCACTCCGCATGGTCCTCTTCCCTTGAATTCCTGGACATCTTATGGGCCATCTCCTGGCCTTGGGCCCAGGCTTCCTCTTTTTTAATCACCTTGGTTCCAGTTTCTAAGAAAATTTTTCTTGGGAAGGTCAACTTTTTATACCTGTGCCCCTAATCCTATGACGTTGCCTTTTTAAGCTCAAAAAACCTGATTATTTTATATACATAAAATAAAAGAGAGGTGTAGATGAAATCGTGCACCATTTCATACTGCTTGCTCATGATAAGCTGCACACGCTCTTTCCCAAACTGTCCTGCTTGTCTGTGCTTCCCCTTCTGACTTCTCCAGGGGCTTATCCAAATGCCCATCCCTTTTCTCTTTCATGTTTAATATTCCCTATCTACTGGTTCTCTCCTCCATAGTCTACAAACATTATAAGGCCTACTTGGTCTTTTAAAAGCCTCTTCAAGAGGAAGCAGGGTGGGGTGGCTAGGTTGTGCAGTGGACAGAGCACCAGGCTAGAAGTCAGGAAGTCCAAATTTGGCTGCAGACACTTACGAGCTGTGTAACCCCAGCCAAGTCACTTAACTTTGTTTGCCTCAGTTTCCTCATCTGTAAAATGAAGTGGAGAAGGAAATGGCAAACCATTCCAGTCTCTTTGCCAAGAAAACCCCAAATGCAGTCAAGAAGGGTGGGACACGATAGAAGCAACTGAACAAGAACACAGAGGGAGCAGGGAGCACAAGGAATACCACTGGACCCAGAGTTGGAAAACCCCGAATTCAAATCCAGCTCTGGATACTTACTATGCGACCCTGGGTGAGTTCCCTGACCACTGTCTGCCTTAATTTCTCTATCTGTAAAGTGAAAATAATAATGGCACCCACTTCTAGGGTTGTGGAGAAGATCAAAGTGCCCAGAAAACCTTCAAGAACTATGTAAATGCTCATTGTGTTACTGTTTTATCTTGGGCCTGCCTTATTCACCGCCTTTACTTTGTTCCCACCCACTCACTTCACAGTCCTGTAACACTGCACTCAAATTACTTGATTTCCAGAGATCTCTTAATTGCCAAGTTCAACACCCTTTTTTCAGTCTTCTCAGTAGCCAGACCCTGTGGACCATCATCCTCACCCACCAGAAAAGCGTTCTTCTAGTGCCTTCAGTAACACTCTCCCACCTTAATGCTGAGTCTCAGCTTCCTTTTCTGATCACCGGAGTGCAGATTCACTGCCTGAATGGACTGCAGAGGCAGGCTCTCACCTTTCCATTTTGTAGATGAGAAACTGAAAGCCCCCAGTCACCAAGGTTCTAAGCAGGAAAGCCCGCATTCAAACCCAGGGCCCAGGACTCCAAAGTGACTCTTCTTTTCACAACAATACAGTGTGCCTTATTTTGTCATACTGAGAATGTTTTTGTATTTTAGTCGTGTTTACACACATGTAATCACAGAGCCTTCCTTCAAAACTCTTCTTAAATATCCACAGGTTTTTCTGACACTCCCTGGCTCCACCTCTCAATAGCTGCAAGGCACTGGCAGAGAATGCTGGTTAGGACACGCTCATCTCCCTGTACTCGCCCCATCCGGTTATTCTGGATTGCCAATTACCAGCCCTCTCAAGCTCCCTCAAGCCCGTCCATCTGAACCTTGCCCTCCCCAGGGTCCTAGTCTCTATGTAGGCATTAGTATACTCCTCGCTGCCCATGTGCTGCTGCTGTACTTTCCCTGTGCCAGCTTTCCTAAGCAATCTCTCCTTTTTTAGGGTTGGCACCACCCAAATTTCTTGCCCAATCCAGATCCTGGCATCGTTATTTATTGACCTCTAAGACATTCTCTTAAATTCTTCAATAAGTTCAATGCCCTCTCCTCATCTCTGTTTACATACTAGGGGACTTCAAAATAAGTCCCGATTCTCCCTCAAATACCTTGATTTCCCCAGTTCCTCAATCCATTTGCCTCAGTTTCTTCATCTGCAAAATGCAGAATATAATAGTACCTACCTCCCAGGGTTGTTGTATGGATCAAAATGAGATCATACTTGTAGAGTGCTTAGCACAGTGTGTGGCACAGAGTAAGGGCTACAGAGGGCTAGCTAATATGACTGTCTTGCCATCATCCATAAGGTTCCACTTCCTGATTCATGAACTCTGAAACTCCTTCACTGAATCACACATTTTTATCATTCCATCTTTCCCTATACTTTACAACCCCTAACAAACGTCTTCTTGGGCCTCACCATGATCTTCCAGCCCCCAGTTCTGTCCCAGGTCACGGCCACTGCACTTGCTATACTCTGCCATGACCTCCTGGTGAACCAACTCGATTCTATACCACCTTCCTCTCAAATCTTTGGGCTCTGCCTCCCCAAATTCCAAACCCAGCTTACTCCCCCCATCTACCCCCTTTACTCCTATTCACTTGCTGCTGAACAGAGCCAAGGAAATCACAAGCTGTGCTTACTGGGGCCATTACAACTTTACATGATCTAATCTCACTTGGGCTCATTATATCATTCTATTTCTTCCTCAACAATTCACTCTCCCACGCTTCTGGGTTGCTGCTCCAAACTTTCTCATTTCTCCTCCCCACTCCGCCCTCTATTTCAGCTCTGGACCTCCCACTGAGACCATCTGCCAAGAGCTTGACTTTCTCCCCTTTTCCTTATCTCACACCATTCATGCATCTTCCCATTATCTCTTCCTTCCCTCCCCCATTGGCCCTTCTTCTTGCCAAGGCCAACCCTTCTACACATGCTTCTGATCCTACCTCCCAACTTCTCCAGGAAATTGCCCCTACTGTCATCCCCGTGGTCCCTCTTCTTCAATCTCTCCCTATCTGCTGGCTCCCACTATGCTTCCTGCAGCATGCTCCAGTCTCTCGGATCCTTCAGAGTCCCTCCCAGGCCTATCCCTGCAGACTCTCTTCTCCCCTCTGGGGGTAAACTCCTTGAGATAACCACCCATATTCACTGGCTTTACTTCCTCTCATGTCCATGGCAATCTGGCTTCTTTTTTTATTTTCTTTATCTTTTATTTTTAAATTAAAAAAAATTTTTTTAAATTAATTTTTATTTTTAGTTTACATCATTCATTTCCATGTTTGAATTACAAATTTTCTTCCTATCTTTCCCCTACCCACCACCCCAAAACAGCAATCCCACTGTATACTCCCTCCCCCCCCAATCTGCTCTTTCCTATATCCTCCCCCATCACCCCTCTGACTTTCTGGTAGGGCAAGATGGATCTCCTTACCCCAATGCCTGTATGTCTTAATTCCCAGTTACATGTAAATAATAATAATAATAACTATATATACATATATGCTTTAACATCTGATTTTACAACTTTAAATTCTAGATTCTTTCCCTTCCTCCCTCATCACCTACCCCCACTGGAAAGACAAGCAATTCAATACATGCCGTACATGTATAGTTATGTAGAACATCTCCACGATGGACATTATTGTGTTAACACTGACAATATTTCCCTCCTTTCCATCCCGCCCTCCCCTTGTTCTATTCTCTGCTTTGTCCCTGTCCCTTTACAGAAGTGTGTGCTTCTAACAACCCTCCCCCACAACCTACCCTCCCTTCCATCCTCCCTCTCCATCCTCCCCTCTCTCATCCCCATGGCAATCTGGCTTCTTGACCTCATCCCTGCTTTCTCCAAAATGACCAAAGATCTTTTACTTGCCAAACCTAACCTCCTTTCCCCATCCTTATGCTTATTAACTTTTCATCAGTATTACAGTTAGTTACCAGGTCCTCCTGGATGCTCTCTCTTCTTTAAGTTTTTGTGACACTCCTCCTTCTTGGTCCTCCCACTAGTCTGACCAATCCTCAGTCTCTTTTGTTGGTTCTTCACTCACCCTTTTTTTTTCTTTTTGGAGGGGGGAAGGCAAGGCAATTGGGGTTAAGTGACTTCCCCAAGGTCACATGGCTAGTTTTGTGTTAAGTGTCTAAGGTTGGATTTGAACTCAGGTCCTCCTGATTCCACGGCTGGTGCTCTATTCACTGTGCCACCTAGCCACCTCTTTCACCCACCTCTTAAACAATAAAGGTGAATGTCCCCTGAGGCTTTGTCCTGGGCCCTCTCCACCTTTTCCTTCTATACTATCTCACCTGATGATCTCCTCAGCTCCCAAGAATTAAATTATCTCTCTAACAATCTCTATGGAGACATATCCATCCCTAATCTCCCTCATGACTTTCAGTCACTTATCACCAACTGCCTCTTAGACATCTTGAACTGACAGACATCAAACTCAACATGACCAAAAGAAAACTCATCATCTCTCCTCCCAAACCCTGACCTCATTCCAGCTTCCTATTACTGTCAAGAGTACCACCATCCTTCCCAACATCTCTGGGATCCATTTCATTCTCTTTCATCCACACACCACAGAGCTGGTACAGGAACTGCTGCTCCCTCTTGTCTAGTGTTCTCCTGGCCCCATACCTCCACACTCTAACCCACCCTCCACTCAGCTGCTAAGGTGATTTTTTTTTCTAAAGCTCAGATCTAACTATGCCAGCCCTTCTGCTCAGTGAGATCCTGTGGCTTCCTATTTTCTCTAGGATCACAAATAAATAACCCCCTCTGTTTGGCATTTACAGCTTTCATGAACAGTCCCCTTTCTATTTTTATCCTTGACTCCCCTCAATGGTCCCCCAAACATGCCACTCTTGACTGACTGTGCGTCAGCACTGACCGGTCCCCATGCCTTCGATGCTTTGCCCCCTCCTTTCCTCCCCTTGGTTTCCCTCCTTTGGAGAGGCCTCTCCCACTCCCTCTCTCTTCACCTTGCTTAGATCTTGCAGGTACCTAGTGAGGGACATCTGTCTCTGCCTCGCTGCTTTCTAGCTCCTAGCGGGCAGGGGCTATCTTTGCCTTCTTTGTATGCCCAGTGCTGCAGCACAGTGCCTAGCATAGAGCAGGTGCTTAATAAATGTTTGCTGATGGATTACATGCGATATAACAAGTTAACAATCGAGAACTGTCAGAGAATGTTGGAGATCATTCTTTCATTTTACAGCTGGACGAATGAACTCTCTCTCTCATTAGGTGCCATGCCCAGAGTCATGAAGGAATCAAGGGCCTTATCAGGATGGATAATTGACTGCTATGCAGTTGATTTCTCAGTCTTTCAGGGCTCAGGTAGACACCACCACCACCTTCAGTCTTTTCTGTGATTCTTCTCCCTGGCTATCAGTGCTCATTTCTCCTCAAATCAGCTTGTTATCATTTGGAAAAGTTCCTAAACTGTTCATGTTCTTTGACTCAGCAATAGCCCTGGGAATATAGAGGTGTACAACACACACATACCCCCTAAAATACTCATGGTAACATTTTGTGGTAGCGAAAACAAGGCAGTTGTCAACTGATCAGGAAAGAGCTGAACAACTTTCACATATGAATGCAAAAAAAATTCATAAAGAATATGAAGAATTCAGAGAAACACAGCAAGAGTTATAAGAACTTATGAAAAAATAGATCCAAGATAACAACATACACAATCACTACAATAATGTTGGCTGGTTGGTTGGTTGCCATTCTTGGTTCTCAAAGAGGACCAAAATGACATCACTGTGCTGGAGTCCAGTTTCAGTGTGTCCGACTGTGGCTGATCAGAACAGCATGAGCTCAGAAGGCTCTACACAGTCGGGCACAAATAGGCCATGTGAACATCTGGGGTGGAATCTCCAAATCTGTGTATCCTGTGTTTCCTTTGAGCTGTTTCAGTTCTGCTTTGCTCATTGAGCACAGCGCCTTCTCTCATGTGGGCACGCCATGCTGGGAGGTCCTGTGCCAGTGTCTCCTCTATCCCACAAGCAGTTCCAAACAGTGATAACAGACAGTTGAGCTCAGATTAAACATAATCACCCATGCAAGTGGAGGAGGTGGGTAGCAATACAGCTTGGTTGTATTGTCAGACAGAAGGGATGACTTGGGCAGTGACACACTGCTGCTTATAGAATGCTGGGGTAAAAACCTGCACACCAGGGAAAGAAAAGTGGCCTTTTAGATGGAATATGACTAAATTCCTGCCAGGAGGTGATAATGAGAAAAGAGTGGGCATGGAAGCCATGCCATAAAGTAGTAGTTCTCTACCTTCCTAATGCCATGACCCTTTAATACTGATATATGGGCGTATCTGCATGTGGGTGGACCCCCCTGGAGACGGATCGAGGAGCTAAGTCTCGGTTCCTAAGACCATCAGAAAACACGTATTAGGTGATCCCTGTGACCCCTGTGAAAGGGTCATTCGATCCCCAAAGGGGTCGTGACCCACAGGTTGAGAACCGCTGCCATAAAGGAACAGAATATGATCAGTGAAAGGAAATGAAGAGCACATCACTGAACTTTACACCTGGAAGAGATCTTATTGAGCACCTAGGCCAAAACCTTAACTTTGAGGCCCAGGGAATCAGTACTTTGTCAAAGAATCACAGCCAGATAGAGACATAACTGTGGCTAACACCTAAACCTCCTCTTGTTCCAATGCCCAGCCCTCTTTAAGTGATTTCAGAGACTTAGGGAAGGAAAAGGTAAACCGATGACAATGCCCCCTCCCAAGTGATACTTTCCAATTCCTACACAACCAGGATGACTTGGGAGTGCTGTCCCCCTGCCCACGCAACACCGCTGTGAGTCATCTCTGAAGGTTCTAGGCGCTATGTATGGGTCCTGAGGGCAAAGCCTTCCTTTCCCGACCTGAAAGCAACCACAATGGCCCAACCATCTCCCCTGATTATTTCCTGAGAGATACTGCCAACAGGTCTCAGAATTGACTTATCACCCTTAAACATTGGTCCGAGGTACCATGCCTGCAGTGCCCCACAGCAGACTTTAAAGTGCCATGAGCTGCATCGGCCAATGGCCAGAAGGGTGGTGAAAGAAAAGATGAAGATTTTTTGGTCTTGTCTCCTTAAGAAAGTAAACGACAAACAAAAGTGACAACAACACCAACACTGGGAGCATTTATACAGAGCTCTGACAGTGCATTTTCCAACGCTGCATTTTTACAGATAAAGATTGGAACCCAGGTATTCCTGACTCCAGCCTGGTGCTCTGCTCCTCTTGCTCCAGCACTGTGGTGCTCCTTGGGTGCCTAGCTACTCCCTGAACTCAGTCCATCTTCAACCTTTTTCTGACTCAGTATGTACCTTTTACAGACCATAGCCCTCTAGGGGTCAGGGATGACTACTATGTACCATGCCTAGTGCACCAAGGGATCTTAATTAATATTGGGTAACCAACCCTAAGTCCAGTTTGTTTCTATCTTGGATTGCTGAGGCTCTCTCTGTGCCTGTGATTTTACTGGTGTAGGGAACTCCTGGATGAGAACCCTCCTTCCTCTGCCAGGCAGGCTGGCACCTCCTCTGCATCCCAGAATTTCAGAAGTGTTGCTCAGAACACCGAGAGTAAAGTGACAAGCTCAGGTTCACCAAGACAATCCATGACAGAGGCAGAGCCTGAATGCAGTGTGCTGGGCTGCCTCTATCTTTATTCTACCTCAAAATAAAGGCTCCCCCTGCTCATTGTGAAGCCAAACCATTTTAGTTACCCAGATTGCTCCTGTTAGGCAAGTAACCTAAAACCCTAAAATTAGAGAATGCTCAGAAGTAAGCCTAGTACTAAAGTGCTATAGAGGGTGACAGAGGATAGGTCAGAATATTAAAAAAAAACCTTCAGAGATGACTGTGACTCTCCAAGAAATAACAGATTCTTGAGATGGACAGTCTTAGCAGCCCTCAGAGGTCACGTGTTGCAGAAATTGCCAAAGTGTGGACTGCGGCCTGACCTCAAGGTGGGGGCGGGGGAAGGCAGAGATGGGATGGATCCCACCATCCTCACAACAGCCAGTCATGGCATGAGGCTTTGCTCCAATATGATCACACCTGCTCTTATCCTCCAACCCCCTTCCTCCACTGTGTCAATTCCCTGTGAAATCAGTCTAGTATGACATGCTGAACTATGCCTGAAGGGCTATCAAACCGTGCTTATTACCCTTTGGTCCTGTAACACCACTACTAGGTCTGTATTCCAAAGAGATCATAAAAAAGGAAAAGGATCCACATGTAGAAAAATACTTATAGCAGCTCTTTTTGTGGTGGCAAAAAATTGTAAATTGAGGGACTGCCCATCAACTGGGGAATGGCTAAACAAGCTGTGGTATATGAATGTAATGGAATACTATTGTGCAATAACAAATGATGAGTAGGCAGACTTCAGAAAAACCTGAAAGTTTTATATGACCTGATGCAAAGTGAAATGAGCAGAATCAGGAGAACATTGTACACAGTAACAGTAACACTGCATTATGATCAATTATGAATCACTTAACTCTCCTCAGCAATACAATGATCCAAGACAATTCCAAAGGACTCTTGATGGAACATGCTATCCACATCCAGAGAAAGAACTGATGGACTACTGATGGACTCTGAATGCATATCAAAACATACTATTTTTATTTTTTTGAGCAGTTTTTTCTTTTTGGTGTTTCTTCTTTCCCAACTATGACTAATATGGAAATATGCTTTACATGACCACACATATATAATCTATATTAAATTGCTTACCATTTTAAGAAGGGGGGAGAGGAGGGAGGGAGAAAAATTTGTAACTGAAAATTTTATAAAAAGGAATGCTAAAAATTATTATATATAATTGAAAAAACAAATTACTATTGAAAAAAGAAAAAAAAAGGTTTGCAGAGCAGTGAGCATAGAAAAAAAAGGATAGGTTAGAGTCAGAGGAATTTTTCATTTTACTCTAGAGATAAGAAGGAGTCACTGAAGCTTCTTGAATAAGGAAATGCCATGGTCAGACCTGTGTCTTAGGTCTAACAATTTAGCTGCCATGTGTAGGATGGATTGCAGAGGACAGCGTGGAGATAGGAAAGCCAATGAGCAGTTACAATAGTCTTGGTAAGATGGGCCTGAATTAAGGAGATGGCTGTGTATGTGTGCAGGTGGAATCAATAAGATCTGGCGACTGGCTGGATGTGTGTGGGGGGAGATGAAGAGTAGAGGATGACTCCAATTTTGTACTTCAGTGACTCCTTTCCGTATGTACAGAGTTACACAGATTATGATGGACTTTCATACTGTTACCTTACTTGGTCCTCTTTACATCACACCACTCAAGGAGGGTGGAATTACAACCAGTTTTACAGCAAAGGAAAACTGAGGCTCAGTGAAGGGACTTACTGAAGGTTACAAGATTAACAAGTACCAAGGACAGGACTAGAAACCAGACCTTCTGATCAGCCTGTGCTGCTTCTGCACTAAACACCAGAGACAGGGAGTGATAGAGAGTGATAAAGAGCTCCCCGCCACAACCAAACAACAAGGGATCTTCATGAGACCTATTTATGTGTTTGAAAAGAAACTATTATATTATATTATACGTACTTGAGAATGGAGATAAGAAAGTATTGTGTGATGTGCTACTGCTCAGAAAACAAATCTGCTCTGCTGTCTACCCTTCACCCTGGCTCCCTTATTACCAAAACACTAGGGCTTGAGAGAATGTGAACAGGCAGGAGAATGCGAACAGACAAGTCAGACAGGTAACACAGGGCAGACGTGGCCAACTGATTAAGAACACGGCAGGCAGTTGTTCTCAGGGAATAGAGAAAGCATCCTCAGGGGAGAGGAATGCTAACTAGCATCCTCTGATGCCATTTAGGATGTGAAAGAAAATAATCAGCAATGCCAGAACTGGGTTACAATCTTGCCCATAACTCATCTATAGGCTTTTGGGACATAGGCGACAGCTTGACCAACTAATTATCAAAATCTCTCACATTTAGATGTAGTCAACACATGAAACCAGAGAGAGATGAATACAGATCTGTTTTCAGGAGCAGAAACTGAACCAGTGCTCTTACTCCCTTCCCCCAGGTCAAAATTTAGAAGGAATATAAGTAATAAACCTATTTTCTTTCAGTTCTTCCCTCCCTCCATCCCCTTAAAACACAAAATCATTGTAATAAACAGGCAGAGTCAAGCAAATCCCACGTCAGTCGTGTCCAAAAGTGCCTATTTCATATCTTGAATCTATCACTTCTCTGTGAGAAGGCGGAGTACTCCGGAATCATGGTCAGTTATTAAACTGAAGAGAATCTTCATAGTTGTTTGTCTTTACAATACTATTGTACAGAACCTAAGTTCTCTGGGTTCTGCTTATTTTACTCTGTATCAGTTCATACTAGTCTTCCCAGGTTTTTCTGAAACTATTCCCTTCATCATTCCTTATAGCATCATAGGATTCCATCACATTCATCTCTCATAACTTGTTCAGTTGTTCCCCAAATGATGGGTACCTCCTTAGTTTTTAGTTCTTTGTCGCTACAAAAAGAGTCGGTGTAAATGTTTTTGCAACAATTGGGTCCTTTTTAGCTTTCTTTGGTCTCTCTGGGGAATGGGCACTCTTAGTATGCTATCAGTGGGTCACAGGGTTTGTCCAATTTAGTGATTTTTTTGGGCACAGTTCCAAACTGTTTTCTAGAATAGCTGACCAAGTTCACAGGTCCACCAACAATGCATTCATGGGCTTGTTTTCCTGCAGCCCTTCTGTTTGTTGGTTTCTTTTTTCTTTTTTGTCATTTCCTCCAAACTGATGGGTATGAGGGTATGAGGCCTCAGAATTACTTTAATTTGCATTTCTCCTTTTATTAGTGATTTGGAGTATTATGATAGTTTGAATTTTTCCTTTGAAAATTGTTTGTTCATATCTTTTGACCAATTACCAACTGGAGAACAGAATCTCCCTATGTTTAAAGGTAGTAAAGGATAGGGGTCAAGCAGAAAGCACTGGCACCAACAACAAAGTATTCACTTGATTTTCACAGAACAGAAAAAAATGTGATGCATCTGTGCCAACATAGTAATGATGACCTCTCACAGGCAATCTAGCCTGAATCAGACTAATGTTAAGGGTGGACCCAAATTCACTGGTAAGCCCTGTAAGGTGTGGTGTAAGCAAACTTAAATCCCAGAACCAGAATATACCACATATGTCTAAGAGCAAACACACTCAACTGAGGACCGTGGCTCTCTCCCAATTTTAGAAGGTGCAATAATTCCCCAGTGAACATAAAAGAGTACACTCAACACAGGATGCAGACGAAGAGTAATCAGTAACCTTGAAAGTGGGGGCAACCTAAAAGAGATCTGTTCAAACAGTCAAGCCCCTCCCAGGAGGATCCCAAACTGCTGTTTAGGTAAAGTTGATTCAACCTTTTTCTTCAAAGAGCTTATCAGAGGTAATTAAAACTAAGGAATAGCCTTCTGGATCCAAGGTACCACATCTCTAGCATGTCAAGCCAAGAATCTCTCCCTAAATCTCCTATTCAAGAGTCCAGTCCCGCCTTCAGAAGTTGCCAAAGATCTGTAATGTTGTCCTGGTGATGGATGACACTGCACACGCAAAGCATTACCTCACTGTACCAACTACAGCATGAAAGCAAAGGCCTGAGGTTCTCTTCTCCTCCCCTCCCCTTCCCCCAATCCCCAAGAAAAAAACTTGAGGAGAATAAATGTGATATTTAGTAAGCTGGGGTTTTTCTCTTGGGGACTTAGCTGTGCAATGTGGAAAGTCCCACTGTTCACTGCTGCCATCTATGTGGTCCTCCAAGGCTGTGACACAGCATCATGATTAGGAGGTGCAACATTCCTAGGGGGTCCAAGTTTTGCTTAGATCTTGTAAAGCTGCCACAAGAAGTGTGGATGGAAGGATCTTCAGCTGAAGCTTTCATGTCAAAAAGACCTTGGGAAAGGACATGAAATGACCAGAATCTAATAGCAGCTGGAGAGTGAGTGATCCCCAGTCTGAATAAGCTCGCATGCCTGATCTCTTTCCCTTTTCTCCAGCACAGCCTAGGCCACATGCCTCAGATCTTCCACCCCCCCCCCCTTCCCCTATTTCATGGCCAGGCTCTCTGGAACTGAACCAGTCTGGGAAATTTGTTAGCTCTGACTGTAAAGCTTTTTTGGTTCTACACAAATACTCTTGCCAGAAGGACATCTTTAGCAGCAGAAAGGCTTTAGAAAACAACTCAAGCTTGGGAACACCCTGAACCAGAAAGCACCTGAACAGCTCTACCACTTAGTGGTATTCCCTATGGAATCTGCTGTTTTGTGTCCACAGGCTGAAGCCTGGAAAAGCCTTGGAGAGAAGCTAAGCTCTCCTTACCATTGTAGGAGAGGCGTGGTTTGCTCAAACACATTATAAAGTGCATTTCCATCTCATCAGAAGCCACAGACTTAGAGCAAATGGGGCACTTGAAACCTGAAAGAGAGAAGAAAACATGATGAGATATATTTTTCTAAGTCAAAGATGTATACACTAACTATGGTACATAGTCAACCATCATCAAAGGGAGAAATTAAATTTATTCATTTGTTCATTCATTCAATACTTTCATCCTTGGTTTCAACATCCTAGCTTGCCTTTTAAAACCCATCCTCAACAAACGTTCTCCTTGCTTCTGCTCTTCCGCTAGTGCTTTACAAGTAACAGCAAAACATCTGATTTGAGTTCTACTTTTTTATTGGGGAGGGGGGCATAGAAGAAAGAATGAGGAGACCTCAAAACAACTGACATGAATAATTAGCTCTTGAATTATAGCTGGTAAATACCTTCCCAATCCCCCAACCATACTTAGGCAGAGAGGAGAGATGTAGACAAGCTTGGGGGAAGGAAGCACCTAGTTATAAGCAGAAATCATCAGTTGGCACTCCTACCTCATATTATGGGGGCCCCTTCCTACCTTCTTCCTCCTACATCAGGGACAAAGATGGCAAAGTTATCCCCCCTGACTGAGTAATGGTCTGGCTCTGTGGCTGTACATAAAGACATACATACACACATATAATCTTTATCATTATTGTTGTTTGTTCTTTGTTCTCAAAGAAGACCAGGGCATCAGGAAGGTGATGCCCTGACTTGCAAGTGGACTGGATTAAAGTGAGGCAGGGCCCTGCAAAGTCACCAACCTCACTTTCTCCTCCAAAGCCACCTGGGCCCAGAGGTCAGATATGGATCAGGACGACTGGAGATGTCTTTGTCAACTACCAAACAGAAGAGTATTTCACAAACTCAACAAGTCGTGTTCTGGGTTTAGAGTGCACAGTTGTTCAAGGTCTTCCAATCTGACCTGCATCCTGTTGTAATCTAGATCTGCACAAAGAAGCCTTGGCTTTGTAAAGAGTAGCACTAATTACACTTAGCACTACAAATCAGCCACTGAAGGATTAAACCCCCTTGCTTCTTTCAGAGTTTCATACAAAATTTGATTAAACCTTAGAAATTTATGTCTTTCTTACAAGTTCCTAGGACTTCTGATTCACCAAGTAACCTTCCCTTCTTTACAACTTCTCTATTACTAGCAAGGGTACCACGATCCTCTTCATTTGTCAACCGGGCTTGCAACCTTGGTGCACTCCTTGACTTTTCACTTGACCCACACAGCCAATCCACTGCCAGATCTTTGTCGGGGCCTTTCCTGGATAGACAGCCTTCTCGCCATTCCCAGAGAATCCATCCTAGCCCCAGTTTACATCACTCCTCACTTAGACTACTGCAATAGGCCCTGAATTAGGCTCACTGACTCCATTCAGCTGCCAAAGTGGTTTTCCTAAGACTCCCTGCCTAACCAGGCCATTCTCCTATTCACTAAGCTGCAGTGGCTCCCTAGTACCTTCAAGATCAAGTAAA
The DNA here is from genome assembly GCA_028646515.1 of Pseudochirops corinnae. NCBI lineage: Eukaryota > Metazoa > Chordata > Mammalia > Diprotodontia > Pseudocheiridae > Pseudochirops > Pseudochirops corinnae. The sequence continues at coordinate 34,770,415 of CM053585.1, read as the reverse complement.
AAACTCCTCTCTTCGGCATTTAAAACCCTTCCAACCCAAACCTTTCCCACCTTCCCAGTTTTCTTATATATTTGATTCTCTCTAGGATCCACCTGCATTAACCTTCCTTGCATACAACAGGCCTTCAGCTCCCATCTTCATGCGTTTATTTGCCTTGGCTATCCATCAGGCTTAGAATCCTCTCTCCTTCACCTCTGACTCTGAGATTCCCTATTCCATTTAAACCCCACCTTCTGTAAGTACTTTGTTAAGTACAGAATACTATAAGAATGCAAAGTGTTATTAATACCAATTTTTAGCCTATTCCTAGCCTCTCTATCTCTTCTGGCATTCTGTTCTGCAGAACCCGGGCCCTGGGTAATTTCTACTCTGCATCAGGCAGATATTTCAGGTTTTTGGTTTGGTTTTTTTTGAAATTCTGTTGATAGGCACAAAAAGGGTAAGTAATATCAGATTTGCACCCCGAATAGCACCACAGACACCGTTCATTTTATAAGTTAGTTTGTGGGTCATATTTTAACAAGAGGCTAAAGGGCAAAAAGCAAGAAGGAGGCCCTCTCTTATATTCGAGAGGAAGAAGAAAACGCACTTCGTGTGTACTTTACTGAAAGGTTACTTGGTGACTGGGATTCAATTAAACAAACATCTAGCACCATGAAATAAGTCACTGCTCTGGGACACTACGGATAGAAGAGCGAAAACAAAGAGCCCCTGCCCTCTAAGGCTCACACTCTATTGGGACGGGAACAAATTCCATCATTCAGTTTTTAATTTAAAATTCAGTAACGTTTAACCTAAATATTCCTAAGGGGCAGCAAATAATGCGGTCTTTATTAGTTACTCGAATGTCAAATAACCAGGAAACAGGGATACCAATTAAGGAGAAACACTCTGGGAGTCCCAGTCAACGAAAGCCCTGGCTGAGAAACCCAATACATACCTTTGTGAACTTTCAATTTTAAGGAACTTAATGCTGCTTAAAGACAGAGCACTGTAAACCAGACCTCAAAGCACTTCCTAAGACTTGCCTCCCCATCTGCACAAAAGCCAGGTGAGTGCCATCCTTGTTACTTAGCAAGGAGGATAACAGGTACGTCATTATGGGGTACTAAAATCCTACTATTGCCATTGTGTCAGTCTCACCCCAAACCCACTTCTGAATAACAGTAATTACCTTGAGAAACACCAATAAGCTACATAAAGGAAAAGCCTTCTTAGCATATGACTGCTAGCCCCCCAAGTCTGCGAAGTCTGAGATTTCCACTGAGTCACTCTCAGGCTTCTACTGTCACTTAGGACAAGGCTGGGAACTAACCACAGGAGTCAAGGAATCTCTTTCTCTTCAGTTGCTTTCAGGAATAGTAGGGGTAATTAGGGGAAGAATGCTCAAGCTAGGAGGCTAGGAAGTCATGACACTTTCAAAGAATGGGTCAAACCCACAAAGCCCAATTATTCTGCTCCATCTCACTAATTCTTTATCTCCCTCATCTAGTAGACTGTATGGCACATTCAATACATTTATTGAAATGAGCCAAATTCTGGAAAACCCAGTTCTTTTTCAGTTTTGCTCTATCAAGGATGGGTTTTCACTTAGAAGAGGATAAGATGTGATCTTATCTATTCAAAGTAAGAACCAAATTTTTCTTCTTGTGATCTGATTAAATTTGCAAGAGCTCATCTGGCTCCTATGTTTCAGTGTACATTCCTTCCTGGCCAGCTGAAGAAGTTTTCTCTGCTGGAGCAGTTAGAGTTCTGTACTGGTTTCCAACCTCGAGGAACTTAGATCCAGGCATCACAGAACTTCAAGATACTTTTCCTTCAAAAATATTTAAATGAATCTACGAGTAGTAAAACAGTAGCAGCAATGACGATAATGTTATCATTTATTCAGCAAGCTACCTTATATCTGTTGAGCACATTTTCTTTATCATTTAAACGTAGAACTGAGGCAGAAAATGGACTGGATGCTCATTCCTACTTGACAGAAAGGGAAACTGAGTTATAACAGGGAATACTGGTCTAAGATCTCACTGGAATTGCTGATCTGGCTTCCAGTCTCACACTTTGCCCATTTTATTTGCATAAATGTGACAGTCTGTGTCAATATCAACTTCCACACTCCAAAATTAAGCTTCTCCTTTAAGACCTGATTTCACCAAATCTTGTGGTTACTGCACATTGCTCCATTTTCCACCCTCCCTCCTTCATGCTGATGTGCTATTTTAACAGCTGCCCTAGTTCTGCCTGTCTCTGGGATCACCTGAAGCGATGAACAGTCAGAAGAATCAAGAGAAGCAACCAGGGGTAAAGGATAGAAAAAAGGGGCAGGGTGGAAGGGAATCAGATGAGATTTTTTTTTCTTACCAGTGCACAAAAGACAGTAAGAGACTGAGAAGCTTTCGGGGCTGGCTTAGATACCCTTCAAGCCCAGCCTCTTCAGGAGAGGAACCAGACATCATGCCACTCTCCTCATTTAACTCTTGGTTATGAGCCAAGAAGAATTCTTTTCCTGTCATATCCTCATGGTGTTTGAAGATAAATAAAATAGGACTTGATTAATGGATTTTATTAAATGAGTTTATTCCAGCTGGAACTTCAAAGGGAATGCATAGGACTGATAGTTCTTCCTTAAAATTCTGCATACAATCTAGGGCACTGTTTCTAGCAGTTGCTGTGGATCCCTATTTCCTCCCCCATAACACTGCATAGCTCATTCTGTGCACTGCTGTGTGTCAGTCACAGTTCCAGAATCCTCTTGGTCAAGGACAGAATCAGCAGGCCTGGCTTTTTACAACCTGTGAATCCACAGTCCACAAGCCTCCCAAACATCCCATGGGGGGCCTGCTTTTGCTCCTTTGGGCTAGTGACATGCATACCTGTCCCCAAAGACATCTGGAAGCAGCCAATACTGTATTCACTGGCCCCCTAAGCAGAGGCTAGAAAAAAGAACAGCTCTAATAGTAGTACCAGGACACACTCCAAACTGAAGACTACAATATACCAGAGGGTAACTGCTCCAGCTCTTTCTCCTGGGGGGAGAAAGCCAATATGCTAATACAAGATCTAGTCCAGTTCTTCAGTAGTGTAATATTTTCTTGTGTTTTTTTTCCCCCTCCATTTGTGATTTAGCTCTTTTTTTTTTTTTTTAGTCTTTAGCCTTCTTAAAGATCTGAATAATCAATAGCATGTTCAGAGGCAGGCTTGGAACCACTGAAGAATTAACTAGTACCTAAGTAATGGAAGTCAAAGCCTCAGTCTACCTTTCAAAGGTCCCTCATAATTTCCCACTTCTCTTCAATACTTCCAGGGCCCTTGTTTTCCTGTGTGAGCCCTCCCACCATTTTCACAGACCTGACAAGTGTTTTCTGCCTCAGTTAAGGACAGTCACTCCATGGCCAACCGCATGATGAACTTTTGTGAATGAGGTTACATTGGCACATAGGTGCTCAGGCCTGGCATGCAGTTCTTCAAAGGGCCCACACCTGCTGACTTTGCAGTGTGGCAGAATCTTTTAGTCACTGACAGAATGAGATGCCTGATTCTTCCCTTGCACTTTTAATGGCTGCTCACCAATTCTGATAGAAAACACAGTCAGAAGGCCTCGCATGATGAGGGCTTAGATGGTTTTTTTTTTCCCCATTAACTATCCATTCACCCTTCCCACAGTTGGCTTTTCTTTAGCATTTTACTCAAGTGAAAACACAGATCACAGCCAAAAGCAAAATAAGACTTCTGAAGAAGTTGTACTGAGGTACTATGATGCCAAAATGAGAACAAAACAACCCTGAAATGTGTTCAGAATTCTGATTCAGAGAAGGCTATGGGAGAATTCATGATAGTAAGGCAACCACTCCAAGCTGCTGAGCAGCTGGCGACACTGGAGCCCCTTGGTTTTTAAGTGTCTTGTCCTTATTAAAATGCAGTTTGGTAACAACACTGACTATCAAAGAGAATTCATCTCCACTCTTCTGATCTGATGGAAATGTAGCAAGTTTTTCAAATGGAAAGGCAAGACCTGGACAGGACATTCCACAAATATCAATCAATCAGAATGCATTTATTAAGCCCTTACCATAAGCCAGGTACTATTTACTGAGGATCCTGCTATTACTGCTAATAACAGGCAACATTTCTACATAACTCTGAAGTCTGTAAAGCACTTATATGTTACCTCCTTTAAGCCTCAAAACAATCTGGTAGAGTAGGTACTACTATTCTTCCCATTTCACAGATGAGGAAACTGATTCAAAGAGGTCAAGTGATTTGCGCAGCATCACACTGCTAGTGAACATCTCAGGTGTTCCTGTGTTTCCAGATCCAGATCTCCACTAGAGCAACTAAGACCAGAAGAAAAAGTCCCTGCCCTCAAGGATCTCATATTTAATGGCAGAATTTGTTGTTCATTGAGACAATTCTCTGTGACCTCATTTGGGTTTTCTTGGCAAAAATACTCGAGTGGTTTGTCATTTCCTTCTCCAGTTCATTTTGCAGATGAGGAAACTGAGGCAAACAGGGTTAAGTGACTTGCCCAGGGTCACATGGTTAGTAATTATCTGGGATCTTCCTGACTCCAGGCCCAGCATTCCTAGCCACTGTTCTACCTAGCTGCCCTCTAATGACAGAGATGATATGTCAATAACTAGGTCCACAGAGGATGTAAAAAGAATAGATCAGGGTTAGGGGCACGTGGTGGTGTTTCATCTTAGAGGGGAAGGCACCGGCAGCTTGTGGAGGCTGAGACTTGAAGGAAGCAAGGGCAGCTAAGAGGTGGAGGTCAAGAGGAAGGGTACTTCAGGCACAGAACAGCCCCCTAGTACAAAGGCATGAGGACAGCAGATGGAGTATCATGTTTGAGGAACAGAGAGGAAGCTGGTGCAGCTGGATCCTAGAGGGTGTGGAGAGGAGCCCTCCGTTTCCTGACTGGCAGGCACTCAGGCACCACACCAAATGTCAAGAAAGGACAGGCCCCCATGGATCTGAAGGAGGCATCTAGAGCTAGCCAACCTAGTCAAGAAGTGCTATCTGCAGCAGGGAGGGATGAGACCCACCAAACTGGCCTGAAGCTCTTTGAGGAGCTTCAGCTGAAGTCACAGAACCCAATTATGTTTAATTGGGTCACGGAACGAGATTGGTGGGGAAATGAGGCATACCTTTTGAATTCATTTCAGTTAAACCAACCATATAAGACACTCACTGACTTTAAAAGAAAAGTGAATCTCAATTTTAATTCCAGCGCCTCCTCGAGAGAAACCACACCACTTTCATCCAGTCTTTGGGCCTCAGTCTTGTCACCTGAAAATCTGGAAGGCTAAATGAGATGTAGAAAAGAGATTTTTTTTTCTTTTATAAAAATCAAAGTAATAAAAAAAAGCATTAGTCACCATTTTTACCACTCACACAGAGGGAGTTCAATGACTAGATTCCCAGGTTCTCTACCCTCTTTCTTAATGAGGATCTGTTTCCTACTTGTCTTCCAAACCCTAAACATTTCCCCTGTTCTTTAGTTCTTTCTTTAAATAGCACAGGCTCTGACAAGGGCAGGGATCAAGTCTTGCTGTTTCTCTCTCTCCCAGGACTTAGCAGAACACTCCACAGAGTGCTGAATATCTGCTGAAATACACAAGTCCAGATCTCATGTGTCTGTCAGGCTCCAAAGTGACATATATAAGAACTTAATGCTCTTCAAAAGGTGACTTTTTAGCATGCATATGAGCATTGCATTTACAGAACTCATGTAAACTCAGAATGAAAAAGCTCTGTCGAGTTTATCTACACACAAATGGTGGTTAGGTTCCTTAAGGAAGAATTCTCAGGCATACAAGCTAAGTATGATGAAAAGGACAGCGTGTAAATGTTTACTGATGGACTGTGTGCATCCCATTTCCTAGAGCATTCCTGGTCAGCAGGGAAGGTGTGGGCTAAACACCCTTCTAGCTAAGGGAAAAACAGACAGATTTCCTAGAAGCAATAATCATAAGCTATTAACATCTGGTCATTAGTGATTAATTACTTCATCTGTACTTCCTCTCCCTTCGCACCGATAACCTAGCATTCTTCCACAGAAAGATCCAGAAGAGTAATTAAAGAAATTTGGGGGTGTGGGTGGAATTTCCTTTACATCATCTCTGATAGGTGTTCACAGAATCAACAGAGAGGTGGCTCGGTGGATAGAGCGCCAGGCCTGAAGTTAGGAAGACTCCAATCAAATTCAGCCTCAGAAACTTGCCAGCTATGTGTCCCTAGGCATGTCCCTTAAGTGCTGGCTGCCTCAGTTTCCTCATCTGTAAAAATGGGAAGAATAATAGCACTATTGTGAGGATTCAAGTGAGATAATATGTGTAAAGCGCCTTGTAAGCCTTCAAGTGCTACATGCATGCTCGATATTGTTAGACACAGGTAGGTGGCACAGTGGATGGAGTGCTGGGACGAGAGTCAGATTCCGGAGTTCCAATCTGGCTTTGAACACTTACTAGCTATGTGACCCTGGGAAAGTCACTTAACTTCTGCTTGTCTCAGTTTCTTCAACTGTAAAACAGAAACAACAAATTTGGCAGGGTTGTTGTGAGGGTCAAATGAGATGATATTTGAAAAGTGCTTTGGCACAGTACCTGGTCCAGAGTAGATGCTAAATAAATACTTCTTCCCTTCCCCCTTATCTTTCTGAAGATCTCCAATGATGAGAAACTCATCACCTACGGGGGCAATAGATTCCACTTTTGGACAGCTCTGTTAGCAAGTTTCTGCCCGCAAGTCTCCTGTCAACTTCTATCCAGTAATCCTGAGACCAGGAAAACATTCTCTCTTGTGTTCCAGCCTTTCAGCTACTTGAATACCATGACTACCCCCTTAAATCTTCATGTCTTCAGGCTGAACATTCCCAGCTCCTTCAATCATTAAGCTTTCCAGTCCTTTAGCATCCTCTTCATCCTCCTCTAGAAGTGCTCCCAGTGGTCTATGGCCTTCTTAAGATACAATGCTCTTGATGGTGAAGTTATGAACTGATCCAACTATTCTGGAGAACAATCTAGAACCATGCCCCAAGGGCTATAAAAACTGTGCATTCTTTTTGATTCAGCAATACCAATACTAGGTGTATGCCCCAAAGAGATAAAAAGGGGGAGGAAAGGACCTTATTTGTATTACTGAGAAAAGCTAAGTACTTACTATACAAAAAAAAATTCATAACAGCTCTTTTTGTAGTGGCAAAGAACTGGAAACTGAGGGAATGCCCATCAATTAGGGAAGGGCAACAAGGTACAGTGTATAATTGTAATGGAATATTACTGTGCTATAAGAAATTATGAACAGATAGATTTGGAAAAACCTAGAAAGATTTATATGAACTGATGCAAAGTGAAGTGCACAGAACCAGTAAAAGCAGTATTGTATGATGATCAAATGTGAACAACTTAGCTTTTCTCAGTAATACAATGATCCAAGACAATTTCAAAGGATTCATGATAAAAAATGCTATTCACATCCAGAGAAAGAACTGATGCAGTTTGAATGCAGATCAAAGCATACTATTTTTCACTTTCTGTATTTTTTCATTTATTTTTTTTCTTTTGGGTCTGTGTCTTTCACAACATGACTAAAATAGTAATATGCTTTCCACAACTGAACATGTATAACCTATATCAAATTACTTAATGTCTCAGGGAGAGGGGAAGCGAAGGAGGGAGAAAGAAAATTTGGAACTCAAAATTTTTAAAAACTGAACGTTAAAAATTGTCTTTACATGTAACTGGGCAACAATAAAATACTACTTAAAAAAAAAAAAGATGCCGTGCCCACAACTCACCACAGTACTCCCAGTGTGGTCTGAGGAGGACAAAGTACAGTGGAATGATACTCTCTCCTGTCACACTGGTCACCAGGCAACTAGAGATTCAGCCTCCTCAAGACTAAAGCAGCCTGCCACTGCCGGTGACTCATCTGGAGCCGGCATTCTACTAAAGGCCCGAGTCTTTTTCATTTGCCTAGCTACACCTCTACCATTCTGTACTTTTAGGCTAGATCTTTAAAAATCCAAGTGCAGAATTTGAAAGTTATCTATACTAGATTTCATCTTATTAGATGTGGTCCATTATTCCAACCTGTGAGATTCTTTAGATTCCAATTCTTTTATCCAACAAATTTGCTTGCTGTCCGCTTTCTTCTTCCAGCTTTATGCTCTAATAAACAGACCATCTCTGCTTTCACCTGTCATTGATAAAAATGGTAAACAGAACAGGTCCATATGCTGTTCCTCTATGCAAACCTCACTTCAATAGTTATAGGCTCAAAGACTTAGAGCTAAAAGGTCATCTAGTCTCACACCCTTATTTTAGAGATGAGGAAACTGAGGCCCAGAGAGAAAGAAAGACTTGCCTGAGGTCTAACAGGTGTTAAGTGACTGAAGTGGAGGTTTAAGCCCAGGTCACTAATTCCAAATCCTGAGCTCTTTCCACTGTAACCTGCTGCTTCCTTGGAAAGTAACAACATTGAGAAGGTCAAGAATTCCAAGATGGCTATAAGTGAGGTCTTGAGGTATTTGTTGGGGGGCAGAAGCATGGTGGCCTTAAGTCATCATTCACTGGAGTGATTTTCCTGAGCAAGCCTTGTTTTTTGTTTGAAAACCATCCACTTGTTCTCCAACCCGAGTTATCAGTTGGAGGATGGGGGAATTGAGGGTGTACAGAATTCTTATGGCTGATGTATACTTACATCATCTAGAACTGTCTACAAGCTAGATATGAATCTTTCTCCGTCCAGTTAGAAAATACCTCATTGGTGGTTGAGTTGTCAAGTTTTCCTATCATGCTGTTCCCCATTTCCACCTCACTTCCCTAGATACCACATCTCCATGATGAAGGTCAGGTAGAACTGCAGTGGGATGTCTCTAAAGAATTTCAAAGACTCAGGTCAACTCCAAGCCAGTTGGAAAGATTTACTATAGTTTTGAGGTTTCATGCTCTGGTGAGCGGTTAAGTTCCTTAAAGGAATTGGCAACTTCAGGAAGGCAAGACACACAATTTTATAGAGAATATGATGCTTATTTCACAATCAAAATTTACATAGAATATAGGAATATGATTAATATAAAAAAGGCAGGAAGAGTGTGTTAAGGGATTAGGTAATAGAGGAGGGGCTCCAGACTCAGTGGAACTTTGCATGCAGTTACCCATAATGGATACAGAAAAACTCACTTAGGGGGGTATGTATAGGAATAATGTTATAATAATCCTCTCCCCATCATTAAGGTTACCCTTGGTCAGTTCTTTGCTTTTACTGCATAGGCACTATCATAGGGCGGGCCCCTTCTACAGTTTGGTGGTCAATCATCTGGCTCTACATCCTGGTGGTGCTGTCTTCTGATTGGCTAGCCAATCAGACCACAGTAGGTCTTGTCTGGTCAAGATGGATAATGTGGTTGAGGTTGAGTGTATGGACATAACAGTTTCTGTGGGAATGGGTATGGGGGCAGTGGCTAGCTAGAGGCGGTGGCTGGCATTTCATCACATGGACACACCTGCTGTTTCTGTGAGAACTATGAGTTCATGGACACACCTGTTGTTCTAGTGAGCAGTGAGGCATATGAAGTTATTATATTGGGGGAGGGAGAGGGCCTAGGTAGGTACAGTGAGCCTGCTGTTCAATGGGCCCTATAATGCAGTTAGAATATTGGGGCGAGGGGCAGCTCTATTAGGATGCCATCATCTCCACATGCTGTAAGGAGAGCATGCAAAGAAGTGGTTTTTCAGTTCTGTTCCTGGGTGCTGCCAAAGCATGCTCATCATGCCAGCTGTGAACACAATTTCCCAGACTTCTTTCTGCTTCCCAAGGGAAAAGAGCAGGGAAAGAAACCATCTTTCTTTAAAAGGGTAAAGAGAATAATTATAATTCCAAGAGAGAAGTCCATGACCCCTTCACCCATGGGATTTATGGAATGTTCCAATGTTAGTCACTAAAAATTAAACCTAGGAAATATGCAGTATTTAATCAGGCCAACAGTCCTACTGTCAAGACTCATGAGGTTCACTGTTAATACCCTTACCTCCAATGGACTTTCCTAAATGAAACAATATTTGGCTTTGGTATTTCTTGCTACAGTCCCACAAGTTTTTCAGGCCCAAAATTCTTTTCTGATGCAGTCAAGAGTCCAAACTATAAATGAAACCTTTATGCTTGGAGAGTAAGAAAAGGATGAAGGAAACAGAGGCAAAGAACATATGGTAAGTTCTTTAAGGCTGAGCCTATATTAAGTCAATAGTTTATTTCTGGACCTCTGAAGCCACCCTCTGCTCACTTTATTGTCTAGACAGCCAATGGCAAGAATGGGAAAAATTTGTGAATATTACCACTGGATAGGCTGAATACAATATCTAGATCACTGGGAAATGGAACTTATATTCACTAAGCGATTAGCTACTTCCTGCACTGTACACAAAACCAGTTTGTCTCAAACGCTTTACCTGCTAATGTAGGCAGGTCCTCTGAATCAGAAGAAAATCACCAGAAAGCCAAAGACTTATCTTTGGACAACCTTATTAATTGTTCAACCAAAACATTCTGATTTACTGCACTTATTTTACAGAAACCAGCAGTTTAAGCACATTTTCCCACTGTAGACTGATATCTGCCATTTGGTAAAATGAAACCTAGCTGACTGGCTCCTTGCCCAGGGCTTAGCCCCTCCTAAGCAAAGATCACACCTACTTAACTGAAACATTTTCAACATCAAGTGAATGGAGGAGGTAGCCAGGGGCACGTGGTTTCTCATGGAAAAGTTGAGGGGGAGAGAGGAAGGGGAAGGATTAGAATACTTTGATCTAATTCTCAAAAGAAAATGATTCACATGGTAGAATTAAACACCTTAAAAAAGCAAAGCCTTTATAAAGCCTTCATGATCAAATTAGAAAAGGGAAAAAGGTAACTGAAATGTCTACCTTCTTGCCTCTAACTTGGAGAACTTCTAGATGTGAGCTGTTCCAGTTAAAGCAGCACAGAACAAACTGATATAAACCTCCCAGCTGATAAGGAAAATTTCATTTGCCAATGCTCCAATCCAAATACCATATTAAACACGATTCAATAGGGATGCTAAGGCATTTTTCCTCTACTCCTGACAAGCGGTGACTACCTTGGCTATTTAATGAGAAGGAAGGTGAGGCTGAAGCTAAGATATGCTCTGGACAGTCAAAGGAACTTCCCAATGAGACCATCTGATATTTACTACCTAAAGAGGTTGTTCATCCTACTGGCTCTTAAAACAATGACTGAAATCCAGGCTGACACTGAAAGCATCCTGTTTGTGACCCTTCATTTCCCAGCCCACTGTTGAAGCTATATTAGAGTATTCTGTAATCAGGACTATGTGCTACTAGTGAACAGGAAGACTTGAGATTCTGTGGAGTTCCTGTCAGTAGTAGGGAATATGGGTCACTTATGGCACTGTAAGTAGATGAATTCCTAAGAGAGTTTCTTGAAGTACTTTTCTAAAGTGAGATTTTTCTCCCCAAATTTTGATTCTTCCCTTCTCATCTACAGTGGGAAAGCTGTGGGCAAAGGTTAGCAGTCAACTAGTTGAGTGTTGGGTAACTACTGATTTCTATGGCTTCTTTCTCCCAAATGAAATCAATCACATTCCTTGAGTAATCCTCTACAACAGAACAAACAGAAAGAGTCGATTTAAAAGAACAGCACAGCCACGTTTCTGTGACTGTATTTCAGAGTATATGTAATAAGCACTTCTATTCTTTATTCATTCCCACATACTGAGCACTAAATCTGGGAGATACAAAGGAATCAAAGATCAATCAATTAGAAAAGCACCTATTAAGTGTTCCTGGCACTGTGTTCTGCCCCAAGAATACAAGAATAAAAAGACAGACCTTGCTGTCAAGGTACTTACAATCTAATAGAGGAGACAATATGCAAACAAATAATATACAAACTAGCCAAACAGTATAAATAAGAAATAATTAAGAAAGGAAAGGAACTGACCTGGAACTTAAATTTGAAGCTAATGAAGCCACAAGTCCAAGCAAAGGAGGGGGAGCATTTCAGGTGCGGGGACAGCCAGACAGAACGCCCAGAGTTGAGAGATGGCGTGACTTGTTCATGGAACAGCCAAGAAGCTGTCACTAGATCCAAAAGCACAAGCTGGGGAGTAAGGTATAGGAAGACTGGAAAAGTAGTAAGGGACTAGGTTATGAAGGACCTTGAATGCAAACAGAACATTTTTATTTGATACTGGAGGCAACAGGGAACTACTGGAGTTTACTGAGTAGGAAAATGACACGACTGGACTTGCGTTTTAGGAAAATCACTTTAGTGGCTAAATGGAGGATGCACTGGAAAGAGGCAGACCGACGAGCACCTACTGCAATAATCCCCGGGGGAGGCAATGAGGGCCTTTACTAGGGAGCTGGCGAAGTCAGGAAAGAAGAGAGACGCCGTGGAAGGGAAATCAACAGACCTCGGCATAACTTAGATATGGAAGGTGGTGAGACAGTGAAGAGTCCAGGAAGACCCCGTGGCTGTGGACCCGGGGAACTGGAAGGATGGTGTTGCCCTCTACAGTAATAGGAAAGGGGAGGAGCAAGAGAGGGTTTAGGCCAGAGAGATAATGAGTTCTATGTTGAGTTTAAGATGTCTGCTGGACATCCAGTGTGAGATGTCTGAAAGGCAGGTGGACATGAAAGATCAGAGGCCAGCAGAGAGGTTGGTACAGAACAAGCTGACTTAAGAACAGTCAGCTAAGAGATGATAATTAAATCCATGGGAACTAATGAGATCATCAACTGAAGCAGTATAGATGGAGAAGAAAAGAGGGTCATGGCAGAACCTTAGGGAAACCTATGGTTAGAGGGAATGAGCTGGAGGAAGATCCAGAGAAGGAGTAATCTGAAAGGTAGGAGAATGGAATGCTGAACACTTAGGGAAAAGAGAATATCAATGAGGAGAGAGTGATCAATAGTGTCAAAGATTGCAGAGAGGTTGAGAAGAATGAGGACAGAGAATAGGCCAAGATAATGTTATTTTTAAGGAGCTTTCCAGCTAATTAGATACACATCCAAGACAATAGTAAGGTATCACTAACATAGCCAAGATTCAATGAAAAAAAACAACAAAACACTATGAGCTATCTGGCTGGTGGTGGAAGAAAAGGGTCATAACTTCATAGATACAGAGCTGGAAGGAATCTCAGGGGTTATCTAAAACAGAGGAAACTGAGGCACAGTCAACTGTGAGTAAAAGAAACTCAAATGCCTTCTCAGTGGGGTTAGCGTACAAACTTGGCACTGGGAATGCCTAAAAACATGAAGCACTGGATTTTTGGTTCCAAGGTTTCTTCATTTCAGAGTTATATCATGTTTTACTCCTAAGGCTCACAACAAAATCAGACATAACCACCTGATCTACCCTGACCTTGGACAGGGAGATGTTCAAGTATAATCAAATAAGTACTTAGTTCCCCTCCCAGGCTGGCTGTTCTTGATGGCTGACGGAGACAAAACAAAACCTGGGTGGCTTAGCACTACTCTAGACACAAGGAGTAATTCAAAAATAGCATAAGGAACCTGGAGTCAGAAGATCTTAGTTCAAATCTGACATCACAAGCTATGGGACCCAGAATGGGTCATTTAAATTTCTGTCTCCCTGTTTTCCCATATGCAAAATAGAGATAATAATTGCACTGACCCCCCCAGGACTGTTGAGAGGATCAAATGAGATAATAATTGTAAAGTACTTTTCAAGCCTCAAAATACTATATAAATGCTAGCCTTTATTATGCCAAATAAAGGACTTTATATTTGACCCTGAAGGTATTAGGGAACTAGTGGAAATTAACCATCAAGGGGAGAATGATATAGTCAGACCGGCCCTTTCAGAAAATTACCCTGGCAGTTGAGTAGAGAACCACCTGGAATGGAGAGAGCCTGGAGGTAAACAGATCAATTAGACGGCTGCTGCAATAGCTCAGGGAGAGGTGATGAGAGCCTGCCTGAAGCAGTCTGGCTCTGAGAGAGGACTGAAGCAAACACATATCAGAGACGCTGAGAAGGTATAAACTGTAAGAGGAGGTGATGGAGTGGACACATGGGGTGAAGGAGAGTTCATAGTCAAGGCTAAGAACTAGGTTCCAAGATTGCTTGACTGGGGAGTCATACTAAAAGGGAAATCTGGAAGAGAGGGTTTGGTTAGAAAAGCAATGAGTTTTGTTCTGAACGTGTTGTATTGGCAATCAATGCCTATGGAACAGCCAGCACAAGATGTACAAAAGGGAGTGTGTGATGTGGAACTTTAGCTCAGGAGGAGAGACCAGGATTGGAAATACAGATTTGGGAATCATCTGAATAGAGATGATCATTTACCCTATTATAACTGATGAGACTGCCAAGTAACATAATCTAGAAGAAAACACTGTGGTGGCCATTTCATTAAGTCTGAGGCTAGTGCTGTCAAAACTGCTCCATATTGACTTAGAAAACTACAAATTAGCATCATCTATATTCTATTGTATTTTTATTTATTTTGTTAAACATTTTCCAATTGCATTTTAATCTGTTTCTGGCTCAGCCAAGGGAAGCTGGCCCAGAGTTTGACACCTTGGCTCTGGGAAACTCTTTATGACTCTCAATTACAGAGCAGGCGTCAAGCTGCATGAAGTGTCTAAATTGGGAATGCCTGGTCCGCAAATATGTACAAAACATTCTGCCAGGTGACAGTGATAAACACAGAGACTTACAGTTAAGCCATCAAAAAATAATGATATAGGTGTGGCTAGATGGTGCTGTGAATAGAGCACTGGCCCTGGAGTCAGGAGGATGGGAGTTCAAATCCGGTCTCAAGACACTTAACACTTACCAGTTGTGTGACCTTGGGCAAGTCACTTGACCCCAACTGGCCTGCCTTCTTTCCTCCAAAAAACAAAAAAATAAATAAAAATAATGATACAGTTTTTATTTTCTGTAAATCTACTAATAGTGTAATTAGTAAACTTCAATTTGTTAAAGAAAGGAGGGAAGGAAGAAAGAAAGAAAAAGTAGCATAGGATATGGTCTTCAGATATTAAAAAACCTAAAGGCAAGTGAGCAAAGAAGGGTCCATTGCTATTCAAAGTCATAAGGTATGGTTTCACCAAAAATCACAATGACATTTGCAATAGAGGAGTTAAATGAAGCAAGATGGCCAATATATATGCATTTATAAAACAACAAGTTATTAATATTAAGCACTGGGATAATACACAAAAGATTAACTACAGTCCCTGTTATGAACTGGCTATTGTTCTCAAAGAAGACCTCGACATTGGGAAGGTGATGCCAAGACTTGCAAGTAAATTGGATTTAAGTGAGGTAGGGCTGTGCAAAGTCACCAGTCTCACTTTCCCTTCCAGAGCCATCTGGATCCAGTGGCAAGATATAGATCAGGATGACTGGAGATGGCCCCCCATGGAGTAGCAGGCAGCTTTAGAAGAAAAGGGATTAACAAACATGCAATGAGATCACAGAGTAATATTTTATTAGCTTAGTGGTTTCCACAGCCTCACATAGCTGTTCAACTGGGCATTCATGTGATTTCAATTTATTATAGGAAGCTGGGGACTGCTTTACAGTTAGTGGGTAGGATTCAGACATTCACTTTGGGATGGGAGGAGGGGAAAGGAAGTATTCTAAGGGAAGAAAAAAGCCTGAAGAACACTGATTTGGCACCATAGAATCATATTAGATACAAAACATGAGATAATCATTTTAAAAGTTTCCATGTAATATCCCACTTACTGGGATGTGTTTTAAACAGTTTAACCTGTATAGCCTAAAGTAAAAAGACATATTAGATCAGTCCATTCCTGACTTCTGCTCTTGCCTCTTACCAGTCACCTTCTATAATCAGGTAACTGCATGACTGTATTTAGGAAGGACTGAAACAGTTAAGAGAAGTGGGCAAAGCTATCTAAACTTACAGGATGTCTGTTAAAAACCCACTGAAGTCATGTTATTTCCTGCCTAACATGTACATGGCCCTTGACAAAGCTGCTATCATTTGCAAACACACACGCGTGAGTGCATTAACACCTCTACACGCTCCTAACCGTTGATCACAAAGCCCACTTCCTGCTGTCACATGACCTTGTGTTGTTCTCTGACCTAGGCTGGAAAGCACTAATTCCACATACCTCCTGGCAGCAATTGTAGCAGGAAACAAGTCTATGAATACTCTCCCTCTCCAGAAAGAGCTCCTGAGCCAGGTGGATTAATGGTCTGTTTCCCACTTAACAAATCTACAGGAAAAAAAATCGAGAAATTCCAGCTTTCACTTCCCAAATGATGAGCATTTCTCTCTGGTATAAACACTTAGATACAAATATTTTTAATACTGACTCTGGAGAGTTCCATTTAACCCAGGGGTATATTTCCTTCGTGTATATTACTTTAGTCATCTTTCTAGTCTCTGCCACAGAACAAGGCAGCCATCCTTGTCTTACAGATGAAGAAACAAAGGAAAAATAGGAGCTAATATTGGCAGGACAGCTTCTTAACAATAAGAAGAGAATTCAAGGAACTCTGGACTGCTCATTTCATTCTTGGGCCACAGAAACTATTTCAAGAGCACTGGGGTAAAAGAACCCTACAATTGAGGAAGCCCAATCTACCCACAATCAAATGAAACCCCAAGCCATTTCCCTGTTGTCCAGATCCCCTTAGCTACCCAAGCCCCAAGAGCAAGAGCTCAAAGGAAGTCTAACTTTTAGAGGTTATAGGAGAAGAAAACTAACAGTCCCACCTCTCTGGAAGACTAAGGAGAGGTACCTACTAGAAATGTCACAGAAGGTAAGAGAGTTGGCAAACTGCACTGAGGAAGGAAACGTAACCAATAATTCCAACAAGCTCCCAGCTACCTAAATGCCACACCACAGCACACTAGCTGTCTCCCTGATTTCTTCATGCCTTCTCACATGGGGGTAGATAACAGCTTGGTCAGTGTACCACGCCAGAGGCCGTATAGCTTTTTTCTTCTTTTCAGATATAACATCTGGGTTTGTTTGTTTGTTTTGGTGCTGTGAGAGGCATGTTTGTGTACATTCGTAAGAGTGTCTGCACAATTATGGAATAGCTGTTAGAGATCATTTAGTCCAATTTAGCGATTCAGTGGATAGGAAATCAATGAGTCTATAGTGGGATATTGTAGGAAAAAAAAAGCTAATTGCTAAATAAAAGTTGCATAGTGTTTAGAACAAGGGAGGTGCCCTGTTCAAAACATTTCTAGAGAAGGGTGACCAGGATGGTGAGGAGATGAAAGAATATGCAATAAGAAGGATGAACTGAAGGAAACCATGGATTACACACTCACAAATGTGTAGGAGGGGGTGACAATAATAATAACAATGACAGCACTCATATAGTGCCTCCGACGTGTTAGGCACTGCGTTAAACACTTTAGAATGATCTCTGACCCTCACAACAAGACGCTTTTATTACACTCATTTTGCAGATGAAGAAACTGCTGAGGCAAAAAGACATTAAGTGACTCACCTAGGGTCCCACAGCTAGGAAGTATCTGAGGCAGAATCTGAACCCAGGTCTTCCTGAAGCCAGGCCCAGCACTCTGTGTACTATGGTATACACACAGCACTGTCAGGTGTTGGCAAAGCAAAGACAAAAAAGAAACAATCCTTGTCCCTCAGAATCTTACAGTCTATCAATGGAAACGACATGATAAATGTATATTTAAAATAACAACAACAAGCAATGTGGTCTATTTGAACCACTTTGAGCTTGCCTTGGAATAAGGAAGATTTGGGTTCAAGTCCCACTTTGGACACATATGAGTTACGTGACCCCAGGAAACATCATCTCAAAGTCAGGCTACTCTCCGAGCCTCTATGTAGGAAAGTGGTTGATAATGGGGGGGGGGGGGAGGAAGGAGGCACTCAGTAAGTTGGACCTGGAGTCGGGAAGACCTGAGTTCAAATCTCTGCCAGCTGAGTGACCTAGGGGCGAGGCATTCAAGGCATTTAAGTGCTCTGTGCCTCAGTTTCCTCTCATGTGAAATGAAGATAATAACAGAGCCTACTGTACAAGATTGTTGTGAGAATAAAAAAATGACAGATACATTACAGCCAACACGTAGATACACAGGATAGATAGAGGGATCATGGACACAAGACTGAAAAAGACTCTTAAGGAGATGGTTGTCTCAAATATTTGAAGAACTATCATGTGAAAAAAAATCAGACTTGTTATGCGTAGTCCCAATTGGGAGTAATATGAGTGATAAGTAAAAGTTATGGAAAGGCAGATTTAAACTCAAATCAAGAAAAACATCTTCACTAGAGTTGTCAAAAAGATAACGGGAGGCTTCAGCAAGTGGAAGGCTCCTCCTCTGTGGTGATTTTCAGGCACAAACTGACTGACAACTTGCTGACAATATTCTAGAAAGGATTCTTGATCAAGCCTAGGGAGGGTAAGGTATCCTTTGAGCTGCCTTCCAATTCAGATTCTGTGAACATCCTCATTTTAGAAATGACAAAAACAGAGAAGAGAAATTAAATGCTTTGCCAAAGATCACAGCTACGCAACATCAGAGTCATGACTAGAAAGAGCTCCAAGGTTCTGATTCCTAGTCCAGCATTCTTTCTATAAGGATCATTCCAACTCTGATAGGAAGCAGTGACTGATGGTCATTTGGGGAAGGGAAAGGAGGGGTAAGGTTTGCTTCTGAATTATGTTAAACAAGACAACTTTTCTGTGACAGATTGTCCTTGTTTACAATATCAAAGGACTGAAGACATATATACATACATATACACATATTTCTAAGGTTCCTCAGAAAAATCAAAAAATCGATAGTGGCACACATCACCATTATACTATACACATCAATATGTCTGCCTATACTCAGGAAGGCGACCAAATTATTTTCAATTGTAACAGCACAATGTCACCACTAGGGGCTAAGCAATGAAGAAGGAACACATTTTCCCTATCAATTTATTTATAAGCTGTCCAGCCCTTCTGAATCATGTAATGGAATAGAATGGGAAAGCATTTATTAAGTGCTTACTAGATGCCAAGCACCAAGCTATGCACTAGGGATACACGAATAAAAATCAACAGAGTCTCCTGTCATTGTGCCCACATTCTAATTGGGGGCAACAATACACAGAGGGAAAATTCAGCTATAAGGAGGGTAGAAAGGCCTAGCATTCCTTATTGTTGGCAAGGGGAGATCTTGGTGGGAGCTAGGGAGAGAAAACAAGATTAGAATGATTAAAACTCAAGCCAGGAAGACAAGTCAATTGTTATAATCCTTTGGCCCAATTTAAGCCCTATCATCTTGCTTAAACAAATCAACTCCAAAAGTCTAGGTAATTTGTGCAGAACAAAATGTGAAGATTAGAACACATCTCAGCCTAGCAGGACAGAATGTTCCCAGAGTGTCTACACTGCTTTATTTCTATGTTCCATGGGCTGCAGAACCTCTAATGTGGTTTCTTAGAACACTCCTTAATAATGTTACTGTTAAAAATGATAATATTTGGAGAGATTTGCATTTTTCAAGCACTTTTCATAGTGATGGCCACCTCTTAAAGGGTTAAACATTCACTAGGGATCAAGAGGGCAGGAGCTTTAAAAACCAGAAAATAGAATACATTATTACCATTAAGGTGAGTCCTGTTTTTAATGGTCTTCAATTAGAAAGTTCATTCAATGCTTGAAAACTGAGACAAAAAGCCCAAGAGAAGAAGCCTGGTTAAGACAATGAGGACAATGCTTGATCCTTCTGTCTATTTATCCACATTCAGTTATTTGTTAATATTTGTGTGGGGGAAAATGTAACCAACCACCAGCATCTTTTAGATAAATTATTATTGTTTGATAGAAATTTCTCAGTATAGGCCTGAGCCAAGGGGTTCTCCCCCTCTATTGTATATCAGATTATCTAAATTCAGGCCTGGGTTCAGATTCTAATTTGCTCTCTTTTCATGCAAACCTTTTGGTGGAATTAAGATCCTGGCATTAAGAAAGGGGAACACTCTTGGAATGAAAGCCATATTGCTCTTATGAAAAACAAGGCTGATCTACAGGGACAATGGAGAAAAATGATCCTTTGGGGCTACAAAAATGCATTTTCTGAATTCTCAGAAATCTTGAATCAGTTTGTTCCCTTCAAGGAGGCTACCCTTGTTCTACAATATATTAAACTTTGACAGTTGCTTATGGAAAACTTGAGAGCCAGAGTTATAGCCTTCCTCTTTTTTTCCTCCCCCACACTCTAGACTTCTTCATCAGACTACACCCACTCAAACTGTTTTCTTCTTGTCCTCAAATCTGAGTGAATGGACACCCCAGAGAGGAATGCTGAAAACAAAACCCAGCTTAGTTATCCTTGCATTATTTCACCAGTCTGCCTTAATCTTCATGCTAGGAACAAGAAAAGAAGGGTGACCAGAAAAAATGGCCCCTTCATCCTTCTTAAGATTCAAGGGCAGGGCAAAGGGAACTGGGTCTAGGGAACAAAGGTTCTGGCTTCATCATCTTTCTGGGCTTCTACAAAATAAAGGGACTGGATTAGGTAGCTTCCAAAGCCCTGCTCTGAATGCTCTGTGTACAAGCCTGGACCTGCCCTGCTCTCCATTTTTGATGAAACACTGACCCCCACCCCCAACCTTCAATTTACCTTCCAGTTTCAACATCTTAATAATAATCTAAACAATGGGACCAGTAGAATATATGACACCTTGGTAAAAGCATAGCTTCCTTCTCCTGAAAAGGTGAAGCCACTTAGTAAGGAACAAAATCAGCAAAAACACAAACCATCATAAAAATGACAGCAATACAAGGAGGCAGGACGTCCGGGCATACAAAGAGCTTTCGAGCCAATTTTGCCGATTAAGATTTGTGCAGTCTGAGAAGGCTTCTATTAGTGGGAAAGGCCCTTTCTCCTGGTTAAGGGACTGGCTATGAAATTTGGAGAAGACAATTCTCTTGAGATGTGAAAGGGAGCAAAGAGGGAGGGCAGAGGAGAGCACAGGCAACAAGATAGACATCTAACCCAGAGAGGCAGGAAGTAGTTTGGTTTGTTGCTACAGTGAACAGGAACAGGCAGCTTGCAACACAGAGATTGGCAGACAATTTTGATTCCTCGCAGGCTCTCACCACGCCAGGGCAGATTGCCTCTAGCACCTCTAAATTCCACCCTACCTCTCACTCCCATCCTGACACCAGCAAATATTGCTAGGAATAGTTTGGGCTAAGTTTTTAAAATTAATTCAAATTTTGCTTCTCAGTAACTTTGAACATGGTCTCATTTCTCTTTTCCTTCCACCCACCTCTTTCACTGGTGCACATCTGGAAAGCACATGTTCATGAAAGTAACAAAACAGAATAAAAGCTAAAGGGATTCAGGAAAAGACAACCAGGAAGTATATGATGAGAAGGAAAGAACAGAACCAAATTAAGGAACTCATCTTTCCCTTCTCCAATTTGAGTGAGTGGGAGAGAGGGTTGGGAAACCCAAGCAAACGTTTACTGTACAATGTGATTTTCACATTTGTGTTAGGCAAACAGTGCTAGGAAGAATTTCCAGGAATAACTCCTTCTATAACCCTTCTGGTGACTTAGAAACATGTTGGAAGAACTAAAAAGAATGTAAACCCTTTGATTTTAAAAAGCCATCACCCAGTCAATTCTGCTCTACCCACATTTTAAGGTTACAAACCAAATAAAAACTGAAACAACTTGAGAAAGTCTTCCCATATTGCTTGCTTATTTAAGCAAGAAGCAGTCAATACTCCATAATTTCAATTTTTAAGAATGGTACCATAGTCTGTTATGTTCACCCTTTAATCTGGTCCTCCCATCTTTTCAGCAGATATGACAGGAAGAAGTCAGTCTATGGCCTCAGTCTCATCACTAACTAGCTCTGGTCAGAACACCCCAGAAATCTGGGATTTCAGGGTTGCACAAATGTGTTCTAGATATAGGGCCTAGAAAAATTCATTAAAAGTCATTTTTTAAAAAGGGCTTCCAAACGCTCAAAGATGCCATAGTCCATTTTTTAATTCATGCATATAGCTTACAGAAGGGAGAAGGCGAGGGTGAGAAGACGAGGCAGCTTCAGAAGAAAATGCAACCACTCAAAATCTAACTCCAAAAAAGCCTGAAATTTTTCCCTCAATGGGGAAAGAGTCCATTCCCCCCTCAAATCTGTTTCTAGATTTAGGAGGCCTGGGGGATTCTTGACACCTAGGCCCATTAAAACAGAATGAGAGAGTAATGGGAGTCTAGGCTGAGGATAAGATCTTCTTTCACAAAATAAAAAATATGATTGGGAGGCCAGGGTGAGCCACTGTCATATAAACCACATGGAAAATCCAATCGCCACACCTAGATTCTAAGACATTATCCATGAAATAAAAGAAGGCTCAGTTAAACACTTAGCTCAAGTAACTTATGGAAATGATCACACTCTTCTATTGGTCTTAAACTGGGACTGAAAATTCCCAATTTAAACACAAGTATTGGGATTGTGGGATCATTAGAGTTGAAAGGGAACTGAGGTCAATTAATATTACAGCCCCCTCATTTTACAGGTGAAGAAACTGAGGTCCAGAGAAGTTAATTCCAAAGTCCACCCAGATAGAGCCAGGATTCAAATCCAGGTAGGTCAGGCCGTACTCTGCCCTAGCCAGGCCACCTTTGGTACACTGCACGCAGTTCTGGATGTTTGGATGAGGTATGTACAGAGGGCAGTGACCAGGATGATGAAAGGTCTCAAGATCATGCCATATGAGAATCTGCTGAAGGAGCTGGAGACATGATTAACCTATAGAAGAGGATGAGGGGGAATGCAAGGGAAAGGACAAGTGTCTATAAGTACATGGAGGGTTCTTATGTGGAAAAAGGTTTAGGCTTATTCTATTTTCCTCTCCAGAGTGCAGAAAAAGGGATAAAGGGCATAAGTTTATAGAGGCAGATTTAAGTTTGATATGAAGATACATTTCTAAACAATTAGAGCTATTTTTAAAAAATGGAATGGCCTGTTGCATGGGATGAGTGAAAACTTCTCAATTTGGTGTGGTTAACTTTTCAAATTGCTTTGGTCAATCACTTTTATGTTCCTTTGTCTGTCTTCCTGCCTTGGTGGGACCCTCTCCTTATCTTTCCTTGCTGTCTCAGTTGGGGAAGTATTGGGTGAAGTATGCCTCTCCACCAATGAGAGGGGAAACAGTCGGGGAGAGGTCTTGACTAAGTTAGGTTATAAATTCCAGTACTATCTTTTGTAACTTGCCTCTTCTCCATGATGAGTCATGGGGAAGACTGCCCTCTTCTCCCGGGGAAGAGAATAAAGTCCTGTTCTTATCCTAAGAGATCTCTGTGTTTATTTCTTTTCACTAAATTAAGGACGAAGGATATTTTTCATCCCAAATACCTGCTCTAACCCTTACCTTGCTGTTTCATCATCACTAAATATGCCTAATCAATCTCTCATCAAGTCACTAAATCCAAGCCAATCCATTCCTTTCCCAAACAATCTAGCACTATAAATTGGGGGAGCCTCTTCTGGGAGCTGGAAGGAGGAGCCCTGAGATGCTTACAAGCTTTGGTTCCTGGCTCCTTCTGATACAGCAGAAAGGTCCTCTGACCCTGGGCTAGTCAGGGAACTTGCCAGGCCCCAGTCTCCTCATCCGTAAAATCCCCTCTAGCTCTACACCTATGACTGGATGCTAAAGATTCATCAGTTTGCTGCCTTCTCTGACTCTCCCCAAAGGCTGGTCCTTGTCCCCCATGCCCTTCCAAATACCTGCTCCTTGGTGGGCAAAAAGATATATTAAGAGTTTCCTTTTCAAGGCACTGATGAGTACTTGTGTTTGCCTTTGTAAGACAGCAGTGGGTACAAGTATCATTTCTCAATGCAAAAATGTTACAAGTCACTGACTACATCAGCACCTCTTGAGCGGACCAGCACTAGATTATTTCCAAATTGATTCACATAGGGTGTAAAATCTCACTAAAAAGAGAAAGAGCTTGACCAAGACAGAGCTATTAGAAGGGAAGGGAAGGGAAGAAGGAAAGGGCTCTTTCTGACTCTCAATTCCCAAATCAGCAGCAGAAATAAACCTTCTACCTCCTCCACACATTCATTTACCTCCCCCAAAGGTAAAGAGCAATTTTAAAGAAAAAAAACTTCGTTCGGTAAGGCACAAGGGTCTCAGATAATAGGACCAAAACAAAGCCATAACCTCCCTCTCAAGGCAAATGATGACCTAGAATTATAGGATTTTAGAGTTAGAAGGGACCTTAGCAATCATTTAGGCTATTTCTCTCATCTTGTAGATGAAAAATGAGGTCCAAGGTGACATCTGCCCAAGGTCACATGGGTGGCAGAGCTGTGACCAACCTAGATCCCCTGACTCTGAATTCAGGGCTCTTAGTGCCTCCCACCAAAAAAAAAGGTCAGAAGTCACAGAAAAATGGATCTGAAACCGAGGGCAAATATAGGAAAAACAAGTGCCATCTCCCTGATGTGTGCCAGGCTGCCATACTCTAAGATCAACAGGACTGCCCTCTCTGCTTCCTTTCTATACAATTAACACCAAAGTACTTCTACCCTTTTCTACTTGACAAATCCCAAATCAGTGTCATTTGTTGGTGGAGAGAGAGAGAGGGGAAAAAAATCCAAATAAGGCTTGGTAACTACCTTTGTACTGTTTTGGAATAATTGCACTAAGACCCCCTGTTTCTCTCTCTCTCTCTCTCTCTCTCTTTCTGTGTGTGTGTGTGTGTGTGTGTGTGGTAAGCTATATATTTTTTCAATTACTCAGAAAAAAAATACAGATTGAAAGAGTCCAGGAGATGAGAATACAGAAGAAATCTTACCAAAAAATTCACAAGAGGTACCTGGTAAAGAGAATCTATAATAACCACCCAGAGTCCTCCCAATCCATCTTTGCCAGTCATGGAACTGAATGAAGGAGTCAGAAGGGCAATGACTCCCAAGGTTGATTAACAAAGCCTCTAGATTTGTCTCTTATTACTGTACTTTTAAAAAGGTAAAGGATATCTTTTAACTAGTCTTTTCAGCAGGTGCTAGGCAACATTTTCTACCATCTTTCTCTGAACACCCATTTCATATTCTCAAGTCTTTTTTTTTTTTCAAATGCTTCATTTGAATCAGATACAAGTGGACTCCCTTTGCTTCCACAAATGTCTGGGCACCTGGACACATATCCAACCTTTAAAAAAAAAGTTTGCTGGGGCAGCTAGCTGTTGCAGTGAATAGAGTACCCACCCTGAAGTCAGGAGTTCCTGAGTTCAAATCCAACCTCAGATACTAAATATTTACTAGCCTTGTGACCTTGGGCAAGTCACTTGATCCCAATTGTCCTGCCCTTCCCCCACCAAAAAGCAAAAAAAAAAAAGTTTGCTTATAGCTTTTATTTTTTACATCACCTAAATTTCCTACTGTATATCTACCTCCTCCAAGAGAGTCATACTGTCATAAAGGGTGTCATCTTTTTCATCAATAAAAAAAGTTCCACAAATTTCACCAACATCTTAAAATTTTATGCAGTATTACACATCCATGGACCTCCCACCCCTGCAAATGAGGGAGGGGAAGGGTGAGGGGAAGGTGTCTTCTCATATTTCTCCTTTGGAATCAACTGGGGGCGTGATAATTTCACAGCTACAATTTACATTGTTTTATTGTTCCTTGCTCCTATACACACTGTTGCAATCATGGTTTATATTGTTTTCTATTTTTGCTTATTCACTTTACATCAGTTAATAATGAGTCTTCCCAGGCTTCTTTATACTCATTATGATCATGAACATCTGTCTTTTAACAATATTAAGTGTTTACATATTCTCTCAGGAGAGTATTATTCTAAGAACCATAGATACTCCTGTTTGGGGATGTTATAGAAATGACCTTTGGAACATCAGTTGATCCCTAAAAGGGTAAATCATAGAGAGATTGGGAGATCACTTAAACTCTGTTGAACCTTAGGATAGCTTGGCATTGTCAACTTACTTAAAACCTTCTCCTTTTTGCATCAAGATGGCACAATATAAGCTGAGTTCATTAGCAGCTACATAAGAAGATTCCAGAACTGGGTTGGGAAATTAGGTTAAAATACATCTAAAGTCCTTTCTAATTTTAAGTTTCAAAGAAATCTAAAATTGTAACTTTTTAAAGCAAGCTACTTCACATTTATCAATAGTCGCAGGTCAGTATTATTTTTAAGTTTGACATTTTGACCACTAGAAATGGATGGGACCATCTAGAGAACATCTGGTTCAGCCCCTTCATACTACTTAGGAAGCCCAGATAAGTGAAATCATTTCCTCCATATTACATAGCCAGGATCTGATATACTAGATGCTCAACAGCTCTGGAAAATGGAGGACAATGATGTGATCCAATACAATTTATAAAAGTATAGCTGATCACGCTTTGAGATAAATTTTAACCAAACAACAACTTCGCTTAGTAATTGATGGGCTTACGGCCAGTATGTCATAAGCACCTAAGTTTTAAAAAGGGATCTTAGAGAGGTCCAGTCACTGAAACTTTTGTTCATATGCTCACATAAACCCTTGGCAAATTACTCAATCTTAAGTATTCAATCCTGAAGTTAAGGTAATCTTCAAGTTAAGTGTCTTCAGGTTCCCCTGGTACCTGTAGAGTACTATGGCTCTCTTACTGCTAACTCTTGCTAATGATCAGCCCTAAGTCTTTTCTGATTCCAAATTTCCTGGATGGTACCTTTCATGGCAGGTCATGGCTAGTAGTAATAAGCTATGTCTGTGTATACCCACCATTAAAACAAATATGGTATTTAACAATTTCCCCAGACTGTATAAAGTTTCATCCTGTGTGTTCTAACACCAATCATTGCATTCTGCTTAAATTAACGCTTCTATATTAATGCTTCTAAATTAATGCTTAAAAGATGGTCTCAGGTCTTGGATCAACAACAAATCAGGGTTCACTATGTAGGGCATAGTAGGAATGTTATAAGCCTTCAAATTTGTTATTTAATATACAATCCTTTTGAATGATTATAGGATGTGCCCAGTTTAGAGACACTGTTGGCTTTCCACAAGGAAACTCTGAGGCACTCTCATGTCCAATGGCTAGAAGATTCCAATTATTTGCTATTACATAGCTTTCGAGTGCGAGCAGGTTTGATGAGAATGGTGGAGAACACAGGAAATATCCCCTTCAATATTTCCCTTTCTCCTAGTAATAGTTATAGATGGAAGTTCTAGAGATGTTGATTTAGGATAGACAGAAAGATTTCCTGTTGGTTGTCCCAAAGTGAAATAGGTTTCCCTAGGAGGTAATGGGTTCCCCATGACTCAAAGCCTTTAAACAAAGGTTGGATGACCATTTGTCCAAGTAACAGGGTTGTTCAGATACTTGCTGAACTAGATGATGTACAAGGTCCCTTCCAACTCAGAATCTGTGAGCCCATGAAACCCCAAATCTGTCAGGGGAAATACATACACATATACATATATAAGCACACACAGACTAAATACACAGTAGTGAAATGTAGGGTAGTTAGGGAAAGCAAGCAATAGCAGTTGGAAAGAACAAAGAAGAATTGTAAAGATGGTGGCACTTAGGCTTTGCTCTGGAAAAAAAAAAGTGTGATTATATAAGGAGAAAGATGAGGGAATGCATTCCAGGAATGGTAGAGAGACAACGCAAGTGGGTGAGATGGGAGACAGGAACAGAGAGACGAGTTTGGCTGAATCACATAGTGTAGGAAGGAGAATGATGTATAATGAGGTTAGAAAGGTAGGGTGGGTCAGGCTGGGAAGGGTTTTAAAAGCCAAAAGTTTAGACACTTAACATAGTTGTATCCCTATTGTCCTCCTCATGCTTTTTCACTTTTTTCACTATCTGTATAGTGTGACCTTGTTTCTATTATCACTTTTTTCTACAGATTTCAAATAATGTACATATTATTCTTTTCATTCTGTATCACTTCACATAGACTGTCATATTTTTGAAACTTTCCAGTTTCTTGCAGTACAATAACACCATTTATTCAATCATTTCCCAACTGACAAAACCAAATTTGCTTCTAGTGTGTGGGGGGTTTTTTTTGGTGCTAACCAAAGCTTTTGTGCTGATAGATATTTATTTATTTTTCTTATTAATTGAGGGTACAATTTGTAGAGTGGGGCAGACGAATTAAATGGTATGACTTTTTGAGGTACTTTTTACTGTATAATTCCATCAACTGAGCATTTCAGTACAATCTACCAATGAAGTAATACTAAGGGAAAACTCAGAGGAATGGAGCAATGTCACAGTAGAACGTCTGAGTTCAACAGCAAAACATTTGAAAACATTAATGGAGCTCAAGACATATGCATTAGCTGGATGCTATAGCCAATTATTTTAACAGTCTATAAAGTAAAATCATTTCCTATACCCTCAGGTTCAGAGGTTCTAACTTGGAGTCCATAAACTTAAAATTTTTTTGATAACTATTTCAATGTAACAGATTTCCTTTGTAATCCTAAGTATTTTATTTTGTGCATTCAAAATCATTCTGAGAAAAAGAGTCACAGGCTTCACCAGACTGCCAATGGGTCCATGACACAAGAAAGGTTAAGAATCTTTTGCTCTCATTATTGAGTCTTTTAGAGCTCAAGGTCAGATGAAAAACACTAGGATGCCCATGGGAAAGCACATAGAGGGCTGGTCTTTGGCTGCCCTCCACAACTGTCTTTTTCCGTGGTGTAGGCAATCTCTCCTTAAAGTAACTTGACACTTTCTCATGGTTGGTGGCAGCCATGGAACTGGTTTCTCAAACCAGAGGCTCCAGTTCAATCCAATGATTTTGTTCTGACACAGGCACATCCCAAAGAATTTCCCACCAAAACACATCCACATGCCTGGGCTCTGCTTTCTTCACTCAAATCTTTCCTTGTTTCTCTTAATTCTTCTTAATAATCATACCTTGGGTTCACAGTACTAATCTATTAGCACATGTACATACCAGTGGATTCATTCTCAAATCATCGGGCACATTTATTTCATTTCCAGTTTTTTATTGATTGCTATGCTTATTTTTGTATATATGTGTCTTTTCCTCTTGTCATCTGCCTCCTTGAAGTGGGATCTCTGATCAATAGATATAAAAAAATCTCATAATTTTATTATTATTCTAAATAATTTCTAGAACATCTGGACTAATTCCTATTTCCCACAACTCTCTCATACTACACTTTCCCATTTTTTATAACTTCATAAGCATAAGATGATATCTAAGAGTTGCTTCAATTTCTGTTTCTAATTATTAATAATTTTCATTTCAGACTGTTGTTGAGGGCTTGTATTTCTCTTTTTGAGGATTATTTGCTCATCCCCAAGAGTTAAGCCTGAGGGCGCAGTGGTTCCAATCAGAAGGATGGGTATGAATCTCCCTTCTGATAGTCCCTGTACAACAGTGGTCAAGTCACTTAGTGCCCCTGGGCCTCAGTTGCTCCATTTAGAGTCCTATGATAACTTGCCTACTGGGAAATGCTTAATCTTGTTCTCTACCAATTTCCTATGGATTTAAATCCTAGACCAATTAATAATAATCACTAACACTTTTATAGTGCTTTAAGTTTTGCAAAGCACCTTACAAATAATCATCTCATTTAATCCTTACAACTCTGAAAGGTAGATGATATTTGTTTCCATTTTATGGATGAGGAATTGAGGCTGACAGAGGTTAAGTGACCTGTCTGGGACTACATGGCTAGGAAGTGACTCAGGCAAGAGGTGAATTCAGGTCTTTCTGGCTTGAGGTCTTAGTGTTCTGTCCACTGCAGATACCCAGCACATAATTCTAGAAGTCAGTGAGTTCACAAAACTGTGCTTCCCCCTCCCCGCCCAAGTGGAACACAAGCTAGTTAATGGCAGGGACTTGTATTCCCAACAGCTAGAACAAAACATTGCACATAAGTGTTTGTTGACTTGACACTTCAAATGGAATATACAAAAGAGAAACAGTAAGAGGAAGCAATGTCAGCTCCTTCTGATATAGAAACACTCCTAGGGACATCCTTCTCGAGGACCTGATTCCACTCTAGCTAAGTATGGGAATGGGAAGCCATAGGTTAGCTAAAGTAGATTAAGAGACTAGAGGGTAGAAGAGGAAAAAAAAACCTATATAAAATAGAGGAAAGCAGCAGTGTTTATTGGTTTATACAGAAGTTAATTTACAATGATCATTTAGGAAACCTACTTGCTACCTGACATATCTGTATGAAGAGATACTCACGGCTGTTTAAGAGCATGTCACATCTATGTGAGGCTGAACAAATCTTAACCCTCTAAAAGTCTAGGCACCTCAGCTCCCTTTCCCTGTCCTCCTCCTCCTCTACATCTTGAAAAACTGGGTTTGGACTCCTGAGTATAAAACATCAGAAATTTTTAAGTGAATTAGACCTCAGAGTGGGCAGCTTGGTGGCACAAGGGGATAGAGTGGCAGACTTGAAGTCAGGAAGATTCATCTTTGTGAATTCCAAGCCACCCTCAGACACATTAGTTATGTGATCCTGGGCAAGTTACTGATTGCTTCAGTTTCTTTTTTCTTTTAATTTAATTTTTTTGGATTACATTTTAAGTTCCAAACTGTTTCCCTTCCTCCCTCCCCACCCTGCACTAGAAAAGGCCACCATTTGACCCAGGTCATATATGGGAGCTTTACCTGAGAAAATATTCATAACCACCCACTCCTCCAATTTTCTGCTTCCCTTCTAATCTTGGCTACATTGAGGTTTTTTTGCACAAAATCTTTTTAATTTAATGTAATCAAAGTCATTCATTTTACACCTCACAACACTCTCTATCTGGTTTATTCATAAATTTTTCTCCTGTCCATAAATCTGATAGGTAATATATTCCATACTCTCTTAATTCACGTCTGATATCTCCCTTCATATCTATTTTGATATTATTTTGGTAAATGGTATAATGTATTAATCTACACCCAGCTTCTAAGCCAGACTACCAGTTTTCCCAACAATTTTTGCCAAATAGTGAATTCTTATTCCACAACCTTAAATCTTTACACTTCTCAAATACAAAGTTACTATAATAATTTACTATTATATATTATATGTTTACTTTGTTCTACTGATGCACTTTTCTACTTCTTAGCCTATTACAGATAGTTTTGACAATTACTGCTTTGTAATAAAGTTTAAGATCTGGTACTGATAAACCTCCTTCCATTACATTTTTTCCATTAATTTCTTTGATATTCTTGACCTTTTGTTCTCCAAATGAATTTTGTTATTATTTTTTCCAGCTCAATAAAATATTCTTTGGTAATTGTGATGGTATTGAGCAAGGAGATTAGTTTAGGTAGAATTGTCATTTTCATTATATTGGCTCTGTCCACTCATGAACAATGAATATTTCTCCAATTATTTAAATCTGACTTTATATTTAAAATATTTTATAATTAAGTTCATGTAGTTCCTGGGTTTGAATTAGTAGATGTACTCCCAGGTATTTTACGCTGTCTATAGTTGTTTTAAATGGAGGTCTCTCTTACTATCTCTCCTTGTGGGGTTTTGTTAGTCATATATAGAAATGCTGGTGGGTATATTTTCTATTCTGCTACCTTGTTAAAATTACAGTTTCAACTAGCCTTTTAGTTGAATCTCTAGGATTTTCTAAGTATATCATCATATCATCTGCAAAAAGATAGTTTTATTATCTCATTGCTCATTCTGGTTCTTTCAATTTCTTTTTCTCTAAAACAATATTGAATAACACTGATGATAATAGGCATCTTTGTTTCATTCCTAATTTTAGTGGGAAGACATCTAGCTTATCCCCATTACAAATAATGCTTACTGATGGTTTTAGGTAAATGCTTATCATTTAAAGGAAAAATCCATTTATACTTATGCTTTCAAGTGTTTTTTTAGAAGTCAAGTTACTTTATTTATTTATTTTTAGTTTTCAATATTCATTTCCACAAGATTTTGAGTTATAATTTTTCTCCCCGTCTTTTCCCTACCCCCACCCCAAAATAGTAAGCCTACTGAATAGCCCTTCCCCCAATCTGTTCTCTCTTATATCCTCCCCTATTACCCCCCTAATTTCTAGTAGGGCAAGATGGATTTCTATAACCCAGTGCCTGTATATCTTATTTCCCAGATGCATGTAAAAAACAATTTTTTGTAAACATTTGTTTTTAAAACTTTGAGTTCCAGATTTTTTCCCTTCTTCTCTCCTCATCCAGCCCCAATGGAAAAACAAGCAATTCAACATAGGTTGTACATGTATAGTTACCCAAATCATTTCCATAGTAGTTATATTGTGAAAGACTAACTATATTTCCCTCCATCCTATCCTATCCCCCACTTATTCTATTTTCCCCTTTGACCCTTCAAGTGTTTTTAATGAGTTGTATTTTGTCAAAAGCTTTTTCTGCATCTATTGACATAATCATATTGTCTTTGTTACTTTTGTCATTGATATAATCAATTATGTTAATAGTTTTCCTTATTTTATACCATCCCTGCATTCCTGGTATAAATCCCACTTGGTCACAATGTATAATCTTTGTGATATATTGTTGTACTCTTCTAGCTGTTTCTTGAAGACTAGGCCAATAAAATGTTGTGGCAAGCTCTACCAAGGAAAAGATTTTGAGTATGGATCAGAGAACTCATAATCAGAAAAATCATCAAGTTAGGATGCTTTTTGCGGGATGCCCAGAAACTCTTAAATAACTATGTAATGAATAAGTTTCAATGTGTAAAGGTAGAGGGAGAACATATTCTATTAAAAATCACAGTTCTTTCTGCCCAAAGGGCTATAAAACTCTACATATCCTTTGCTCCAACAATACCACTATTAGGTCTATATCCCAAAGACATCCAAAAAAAGAGGGGGGGCAGAAGAGGACATATTTGTACAAAAATTTTATATCAGCTCTTTTTGTGGTGACTAAGAATTAGAAATTGAGATGCCCATCAACTGGGGAATGGCTGAACAAGCTGTGGTATATGATTGTGATGGAACGTTATTGTGCTATAAGAAATGATGAGGGGATGGTTTCAGAAAAAACCTGGACTTCTATGCACTGATGCAAAGTGAAGGGAGCAGAATTAGGAGAACATTGTACACAGGAACAGCAATGTTATATGACGAAGAACTGTGAATGACTTAGCTATTCTCAGCAATACAATGATTCAAGACAATCCCAAAGGACTCATGATGAAGCATGCTATTTTCCACTTTATTTCTTTCATTGTTTTTTTTTAATTTAATTCTTCTTGTACAAAATGACTAATATGGAAATGTTTACATGACTGCACATGAATAAACTGTATCAGATTGCTTTCTGTCTCAGGGAGGAGGAAAGAGAGGGAGGTGTGGGGAACAGAATTTGGAACTCAAAACTTCAAAAATGTTTAAAAACTTGTTTTAGCATGTAACTGGGAAAAAATAAAATATATATTTTTCTTATTAATTTTTTTTTGCTTTTTCTTTGGAAGGCAATTGGGGTTAAGTGACTTGCCCAAAGTCACACGGCTAGCAAGTGTGTCAAGTGTCTGAGGCCGGATTTGATTTCAGGTCCTCCTGACTCCAGGGCCAGTGTTCTGTTCACTGTGCCACCTAGCCGCCCCTAAGAAAATATATTTTACAAAATCACAGTTCTTCCAAAGCATCAATGAAAAAAATGTAATTAGGAAAGTTTGTGGGATGACAAACTAGAGCTGTTAGAGAAGTTCAAGTTATTTCTCATTTCTCAGTGGCCCAGCAAGTGAGGAGACTGATTGGTGGCGATTGGTGGGAACTGGGGAATGTGGGGAATACCACTGTAACAACAGAGGAAACTCGTCTAAACCTTTAGCTCCCAAAAGAAAAGAAAAGAAATAACAGAGAAGAGTATTTGCTTTTTGCTACCTGTATGTAACTCCTCTATGTCTAAAAGATACAAAAACTTTTAATAGAGCGATTAGAAAGCAGTTTCAATTTTATATTCCTGGATAGTCCCCAGTGAAGATTTAGTGCAATGTGACAACCAAAAAGGGTAGATGTTGAAAAGGAAAAGCAAGTTATCTCTAAAGTTTCTCCTCACTCCAGTTCATCCTCCACTCAATGACAAGACACTCCCATCTCCTCACTTCATGCATTTTCACTAGTTATCCCCCAGGCCTGGAATTCTCTTCCTCTTCATCTTGGCCTCTTGGCTTCAAATCCCGGCTAAAAGCCCTCCTTCTGCCAACATACCTTCCCTTTTCTCTCAAAGATTCTGTCTCATTTATCCAGTATATATCAAGTGTGTACATAGCTGTTTGCATGTCATCTCTCCCATCAGACTGTGATTACTCTGAGAGAGAGAGAAGGGAATATTTTTTGGCCTCTCTTTGTATCCCTAGCATTTAGCATAGTGTCTGGCATATAGTAAGCACTTAATGATTACCTGACTTGACTTTTTTCTATAGCTCACAACTTGTAAATCTATTAATTAAATAGAATAGTTATGGAACATACTTTTAAAAATCTGAATGTCTAT
Source organism: Pseudochirops corinnae (assembly GCA_028646515.1). NCBI lineage: Eukaryota > Metazoa > Chordata > Mammalia > Diprotodontia > Pseudocheiridae > Pseudochirops > Pseudochirops corinnae. Next base: position 34,735,863 of record CM053585.1, on the reverse strand, counting down.
CCGAATGAACCACACTAATCTGGGTTTACTAGAAAAGGGTTTTCATAGTGTCATGACTGTTGAAGCCAATGTGGCTGTAGCTAATTTACATCTCAGAACAGAACCAGAAAGGGCCAGGACTGCTTAAAGGTCCCAGGGTGGGACCTCTGGAGGACTGTGGTGGGGGAGTCTGCCCTAAGGGCAGGATGAGAGCCCTCTTAGCTTCTGCCCTGGCTCTGACATTAGCTGTGGAAAACAGCTCTGGTCTGATTGGCAGGAATGGAAGCCCATCCTTAGGTTTCTCAGAGGGTAGGCTGGTTGCCCTCTTCAGCCCACTCCTTCTGGGGCTGGTAAAGTTGGACCAGCATGTGCTCTGTGAAGATTGAGGCATCCTTCTACCTGCTCAGCTGTTCAGCCTGTACCATGAAATCTGGGGCCTAGTCTCTGTTTTGACACTATTTGAAATAAAAAGATTTTCTTTTCATTCTCTGTAGAAGGGAGCAGTGGGAGAGAAGGAGTGGACAAGCTGTTCCCTAAGATCCTTCCTAGCTCTTACAGTCCAATACTGAGACTTGGTCTCCGTTTGACTCTGCCTCAGCTTAGTCTCAATTTCAGGGTTGAGTCTTCCACTGTGATCTTGGGCATCACTTCCCCTATCTGGGGCCTGGGTTTTTTCTTCTGTAAAAGGAAGCAGTTGGAACAGAAAAACTTTTGCACTTGAAGCTCTAACATGGTTGTTATACTTGGAGGGTTGAGGAAGCTGTCTTTTAGATCCTTCTCTTTGCTGTGAGGATTGCCACAGTAGAGTAAGAAGAAACTACCCATTATAGCACCTAGTTATCCAAAGTAATTAGTTAAGATAAGAAGTGACCAACTGACCCAGTTGCTTTCTCCAGAGGCAGCCTCCCCAGTATCAGCCTTCAGAGATGTCCTCCCACAGAAGCTAATGTCCCCATGGCGGGAGTGTATCTGTCTTCTCCCCCACCTAACTAAAGGCACCCTTTATTCTAGCTGCCCTCTGCCCAGGGTTTGCCTTGCTTGCCACAGAGGTAAAAAAAATTCCTAGTGATGGCTCAGTCAAGACGCATTCTCTGGCTGTTGTTATTTCCGTGTGCTTCTGAAAATAAGACCTTATCTAAAAAAAGAAAATTACCCAAAAAAACCCCATAAATCCTTCAAACTGAGACCTCAGCAGGGGAGCAAACTACAATTCTTTTCATCTTTTCTATTTTAATAACTTTGCTCCAGTTTAATCACATATTGAAAATAAAATCAAACCCACACATTCAAATGCTGATGCCCTCAGAATTAAAAGATTAAGCAAGACAAGAATATGATAAAGCCAATTTTCTCATTATAGTTATTCATTAGTGAATTCTGTGCAAATAGGGTCAAAATTTGCCTTTGGTCACTTGCTCTATTCTCATTTCATGAGTGAATATCTCTACGGTTCACTAATAAATATGAATATTAATCCCTACAGGAACCTGGAATGAGCTATGCCATTTCATTAAAAGTCTATGAATCTTTGTATGAATATGATGGTTAATTCTACACCTTTCCTCTCCTCTTAATCTTTACTACCTACACGTATAAAAAAACATACAAGGGATGTGTTTGCAGGGAAAGTGAAGATTATTCCCACACTGTCCCTACCCCAGGACAGATGCACATAATAGAGGGATATGAGCCTGAATTACTGAGATGCTTATTTTTAAGTCAGAACATAAGGCAACCTTAGGCAATGCCCATTAAATGGGTTGTTTGGTTTCTTGTAGTTCAGAAGGTGTCAGGACTAAATATACCATAAATTTCATGCAGTACTCTTACTCAATGAGATCATCACTGGGAAGATTCGTCAGAGGAGTGAAAGCTCAGAATACTGCAAATGGACAATCAAAATAGTATTCACAGGTCAAGTTTCCACTCACTAATGGCAGTGATCTAAAGATAAAAATCATGGGGCTCATTAAGAATGTTACAGAAACTTTACCAAAAAATTAAAAAAAGATCCCTCTGGTCCAATAAGATGCTTACCATTCAGTTTAGATTAGCTCCATCTATACATACTAATACTAAACTCCCTAACTCAGTATTTCTTCCCTAATCCTTAGAAGAAAGAGGATTCAAATATCTGCTCAAGTTAAGTTTCCTCTTAAAAAAAAGTTCTAATGAAGATATAACCAAAGACCTAATGGAAAAAGGAAACAGGGTTCAGAGTTTATTAACTTAATTGTAAGTCAGATACCAGATTTTCTTTAGGTACCTATGTTTAAACCCAGGACAAGGGAAGACATGCACATTTGCATGAACTAATTCATTCCTAATTCATTCCTTAAACAGTTGTTAGCGCCAAATTAGTTAATTCTCTGTTCCCTATCGCACACTTAAAATGAATGACAATCCATTCAATAGTACTCTATGCTAGAGTAGATGGCCATTCATGTAACTGAGAGGGACTTGCTTTCTGGATGACAGGACCACTAATTGAAATTCTCTGTCACCTTACTGCACTTATATAGATGTTTGAATCAAGTATTAAACAACATTAGAGAAAGGAGCAGAAAACCAAGGGGCATACTGACTTCTCACAGAAGGCAGACCACTGGGGAATATGTAGAAAATAAACCAGGACCTGTCTTCAAGGAGTTTGTACTATAATAGCTGTATCTACCACAATAGTACAAAATATTGTGAAAATTCATAGCTGCCTTATATATCAGGTTTTATGAGAAAAGAAATGGTAAAATAATTTAATAAAATGTATTCCACACATTATAAAATTATGAGGAATTAATGAAAGCAGCAGGGATAGGGGGGGGCCTTTGAGGGTCTATTAGTCCATTTCTTCTACACGTTTGAAAGTTCAGGGGTCACAAAGGTAAGTTTTAGAAGCAGATCTTGTACCCACATCTTCAGTGTCCTATTAAATGCTACCCCCTCTCGTGTGGCAGTTATGGAAACTATAAAGGGAATGAAGCACACCAAGGAGTTCTCTGCTTGAAGGTAGCTCCAAGGTCTAATAATCAGAAGGCATGGTGATTGAGGACTTGTTGACTAGCTGCTGACATGAGCATCCTATCATATTAGACTCTCATTATATTTTACACCTTTCAAGGTATAGCAGGTCCTTTTGAAATGTAGAAAACAAAACAAAACACTGGAAGAAAGGGGGACAAAACAAATATATATTATTTGGGGATGCTTTTAAAGGAAAGCATGTATGCTTTAAGACCTCTGGGAATTCTCCCTTCATAGGGATAGGATTCCCAAGCACTAAGTTACATATTTAGAAACCCTGTAACAGAAAAGGGACTAAAAAAAGAGACTATTATAGAATCAGAGTCAGATTGTGAACCAAAAGTTTCTACTCTCTTATACTGAAAATAAGAATCAAGGAATCCAGAACTAAATTGGCCCTTTATTTTCAAATTACGCTGTTGGTCAAATACTATCTGCCTTAAGACCATGCACGTGGTAATTTTCCTTCTAAATAAAGTGCTATTTATTCACAATATTTTAATATAATAGCTGCTTGTTTCAATTCCTACTTCCTAACGTCTCCTTTTAAAAAAGGTTTCGGCTATGTTTAAAACATTATGCTTACTTACTGCCTTCAAATCTGTAAAGTGTTTCTGATTTTTTTATGGAAAATGTGTAATTTTTCAATCTAAAAAAACCCACTGAATTTTGCAATGTTTTGATAGGAAGTGAAATGGCATCTTGGATCAGTAACACTACTTTGATAAATTTAACTCTACAAATACTAAGTCCTTATTCTAGGATGAATGTTGTGGTAGATAGTAAGAGGTCCCTGTCTTTTAATTATTCTAAATTTCATTAGGGACCCAAAACTAACACTTGAACAGCTAAATAATACTACAGTTGTCTTTCCACATTGTGATTTCCCCATCGAGGTTTTGATATATCATGGGTCAGCATAAGAAATTAAATGGGAATTTTGGGGGATTTTTGCAGAAGCCACAGACAACACACAAAGGCCTACGACCAAATACTTAATCCAAATTTTACATTAAGGCACTGTAAACACCCCATAAAAGAAAAAGAAAAAAATTAGAGTTCTTTGGTACAAAGGGAGAATCAGAAATTTTTATGCAGATTTTTTCAGATCACAGGGGTCCTCAAGGGTGGCTCTTTGACCAAATCCAAACTTCACAGAACAAATAAAAAAAGATTTGTTCTGTAAAACTTGGATTCAGTCAAAGGGCCACATTTGAGAAACTAGAGGGTCACATGTGGCCTTGAAGCTGCAGATTCCCCACCACGGATCCGGAGTTTCACCATCACAAGGGATTTGTGCCCTCACCACATCTAAATTTTTGTCCTCCATAGAAGCTACAGAGAACAAATGCCTCACAACTGGACAGCTGACTTGGATAACTTGCTCTGTCCAAGATGACCTAAAAATAGGATGAGTCAAAGTTCTTCTTGCAGCTAGGTGGAGGTGGGGGTGGGTTGAGGGCTGTTTTTGAAATCAGGATGTCCAAGTTTGAACACTGCCTCAGAAACTTTTATCAGCTGTGTGGTCCTGGGTAAATCATTTACCTCTCAGCCTATGTTCCAGTCATCTGGAAAATGTGGATAATAACTGCACCGATCTCACTGGGTTTCTGTGAGGATCCAATGAGACACTATGTGGGAAGTGCTTTGTAAACTGGAAGCACTATATAGAGGCTAGCTATTGTATTCTGCAGGGCCCACACATTTTGTAAGGCTTGCTACATTTAGCCATTATGCTAGGGGATACAAAGTAAAACAAATCTGAAACAATTCTTGCAGCTTGAGGAACTTCCATTCTATGGAGAGACAACATGTACAAAGATTAAGGATGTGCATAAGGAAAGTTATGTTTCAAGACCACAAATCAAATGAAAATTTTATCTGGATAACATACAGTTCAATTCCCATTGGACATTCTGGTCAGTCCTATAAACACTAGTGCTGATGCACCATGGGATACACCATGATACATCACCAAAACATTCTTAATTAGATTCGTGATTAGACATATTTCTTGGGAAGGAATTCGAACTGATACAGAACAAATGAGCAAAAGAACAATTTACACAATGACCAAAATGATCACTTCTGCAATGGTGACTCTTCAATCTACTCATCCAATGCTAATCTCTTTGCTGACCACTGACCTGCTTATTAGACATCCTGAACGGGATGTCCTATAGACATAAGATCAGTGTGACTGAAACAACTTCATTATCTCTCTCCCAAATCTTCTTCTCTCCCTAACTTCCCTATCACTTTAGAGCAGTAGTTCTCAACCTTCCTAATGCTTCAACCCTTTAATACTTGTATGTGGGCGTATCTGCATGTGGGTGGACCCGCCTGGAAACGGATAGAGAAGCGTTGTCTTGGGAGTGTGTCTTGGGAGTGCCCCCACCAGAGGCCTCCAATAAACATGAAGAATGCCTTAAAGCTAGAGATGAGCTGAAGAAGGATTTTCAAAACCAAATAAGGGAAGTGGAAGAAAAATTGGGAAGAGAAATAAGAATGTTGCAGGAAAATCATGAAAAGAGAGTCAGCAGTATGACTGAAGGAATCATCACCCTAAAAAATAGACTAACTCAAATGACAGAAGAGGCCCAAAGAGCCAATGAGGAGAAGAATGCCTTCAAAAGTCGCCTTTGCCAGATGGAGAAAGAATCTCAAAAGCACTCTGAAGAGAATAATTCTGTCAAAATTAGAGTGGAGCAAATGGA
>CM053585.1:34663304-34729646 GCA_028646515.1 Pseudochirops corinnae | reverse complement strand
AAAATATGTAACTCAAAATCTTGTGGAAATGAATGATGCAAACTATAATAAAATTTAAAAAAAAGTATTAATGATATCAAAAAGATAGGAAGTTTTTTTTAAAAGAGTACAAATCTCTGGTTCATTATTTATTAATCCTGAACCACATTTTCCAATATATTTTGTTGAAGAGCAGCCATATGGCCCCAAGGAGAGTTAGGCAGACCCAAGTTCAAATCCTACTTCAGATATTTCTAGCTTTGTAACCTTGAGCAAACCATTTCAAGTCTTTTAGCAGCCTTAAGGAATAGAGGAAGCCCTAATGCTTGTTGACTGGCTGCTTCCCCAAAACTCTATTTCTACCCCCAACCTCTCCTTAGCTCAGCAGTCCTACATTTGGTCAGAGCACACTTGAAACCTTAAACTTCATGTGTTCAAAATGGAATTCTCCTTCCCCCCTAAACCCTGCCCCTTCCTCAACATCTGTTTCTGTTGATACCTCTGATGTCTCAGTCACTGTGTACCTAATACTTGGTGACTTCACAACAACAGTAATAATTATCACAGCTCACACACACACTATATTCCAGGCATTGGAGATGGCTGGTGATACAAATAAAGGCCAAAAAAACCCCGTCTCTGCCCTCAAGGAGCTCACATTCTAGTGAGGGAGACAGCATGCAAATAGCCTTGTACACACAAGATATATAGAGGGTAAATGGAAAGTCATCTCGGAGGGAAGGAGCTGTAAACAGCTCTGAGAATGGCTTACTCCAGAAAATGGTAACCGGGCTGAGTCCGAATAACAGAGAGTTCTAGTCTCTTACTGTAATCCCTCTAGTCTGTTCTATGCTTCAAAGAAAAAATATTAACACTGCACTCTGCATTTCAGACACAAGTCTGCTAGAAACAATTTTTATTAATTTTAGTCTAAATTCAAGCCATTTCTACCTTAGAGAAATATCCCAACTGGCAGAGTCATCCTCAATACCCTCACAATGTGTCTTTACCTCAAGATGATTGGGGCTAATAACATTTATAGGTTATCTTGAGCATGGAAAATGTCATAATGTAAAAACAGTTTTGAGTCAACATTCTAACAGGACAACAGTCACTGAACAACCACTCCGTTTCTTTCTGGACAACTCCCTCATCCAAGTATATTCCAGGAGTAATAGAAAAGACCTCTTTCCTCTCATCAGTGTCTTAATCCTTTCTGAATGGAGAAGGTACAGGCCCCAAAGTGAGACAGACAGAGCCCAATCACTTCAGGGGGTGAGAAGGCAAAGATTTCAAAGAAGATAAGGCCCTATCCTTTGTTCAAGATGGTTTTCTGCTCTTAATCTACTTCCTTAAAAATGGCCTTTTTTTCTTGATCAAACACACCAGAGTCAGTCAAGTTTTCACCCTAAAGAAATGTTTGAACATTTCTAGAAAAAACAAAATATAATTGTTTTTTAACATGTATGTGGAAATGAACTTTCTATCTGATGTTTACTGAATTCAGAATAAAAATTAAAAAGTTTCTTTTTTTAAAGAAGACTATACCAGGTGAGAAGTGATGAAGGGCTGAATTGTGGAGGGAAGGGGTAGTATAAAAGAGGTATAAAATTTATCAGATTAGATATGAAGCTGAGGATGACATGGAAGGCCTAGGTGACTTGAAGGGATAGGATGGTAGTGGTCTCTCAACAAAAATAGTTTAGAAGAAGGAAGAGTTGGGAGAGGAGAATTCTTGTGGACATGTTGAGTTAGAGATGCTTATAGCTGCTAGGTAACTGGAGCTCAGGAAGCCTACTACAGATGGATATGTAGATCTGGAATTCATCTGCATAGAGATAATAACTGAAACCCTGGAAGCTGATGAGAAGGCCAGATAACACAACATAGAGCAAAAAGCGGTCTCAGAACAGTGCCTTAGAGCACATCCATGGTTAGGGGGTGTATATGACCTGAATAAAGATCCAGCAAAGGATAAATAAAAGAATAACCAGAATAAATTAAAAAAAAAAACCCTTTATTAAGCACTTTATGTGAAAAGGACTGTTCTAAGCAGGAGAGATACAAACACAATAGTAAGCCAGTTCCAGCTCTCAAGGAGCTCACATTCTAATTGGGAAGGGGGAGGGGGAATGACAACATATATGGAAGGTTTGTTCAAACAGGTAGGAAGAGGAGGAGAGAGTGGTGTCAAGAAAATACAGAGAGTTAAAGACGATGTTTGAGAAAAGGCCCTTGTATCTGGACCATTGTTTTTGGACAGGGCACCTACACAGGTGATAACTGAGATAATCTAATAGGAATTTCTCTACTTCTTCATCCTTTAAAACACATTGGCACATAAGATTCAGTGATCTTCATGGCATTTTAAATTATAATTACATAGCCCTGCAAGTTGAAATGATCAAATGCTCCAGGAATGATGCTTCCTGTTGCCTTGACACATGATGAAACCTAACAATGTCAGTTTCTAAGGGGAGGCTGTGAGTCAGCTGCCATTTAATTCCTTTTATCTTCTAGCTTCAGAGACTATCAATATTAACACAGTTTAGTTACTCCGGCAATATGTCAACTAGGTAGCTGTTAAAGACCTCACAGTTAGAAGGCCAACAGTCAATCTGAGATGTTTAGAGGGTCAACAACTGTGATTTTTAGCATCCTCTGCCTTACTTTTCCATCATCACAGAAGAAGCTGGTTGTAGCAGATTCTTCCCAGCCACATGACATGGAAGCCTCTTGCCAAAGTTCTCCTAGTCTTCTTACTGATCCTCACAAAATGCCAGGGTTTAGCAATCTATCAGTCCACACTGCCTGGCTTCAATTCATGAGGCTATTCTTGCCTCTCACAACTGCTGACTTTCTGTGACTTGCCCAAAGTCACTATTTCATCTAGGAAGTTGGGACATCATCATTATTAATACCTCCCCTGACATCCCTATCATGGAGACTAAATCAGTCAGTAGGCAGCAGCTAGGTGACACAGTGGACACAATACTTGTCTTGGATCCAGGAAAACTTGACTTCAAATTTGGCCCCAGACACTTTACTGGTACTGGCCGTGTGACCCTCAGTAAGTCACAGCCTCTGTGGGCCTCTGTTTCTTCACCTGTAAAATGGGGATAACAACTATACCTACCCTCCCACAATTGGGAGGACCAAGTGAGAAAGTTATTTGTGAAATATTTTGAAAACCTTAAAGTGTTTTATAAATGCTGTTATTATCATCAATAAATCCTTTTTATTTATTTTAAGGAGATTTGTTCTGTGAAGTTTGGACTCAGTCAAAAGGCCATGTCCAAGGACCTTGAAGGCCATATGTGGCCTCCAGGCCTCAGGTTCCCCACCCCTGAGCTAGATAATTCCTCTTTTTTCATAAACTTTACCACAAGCACCCTTCTAGATTTGGCCAGAAACAAAATACAGTTTAAGAGTTGCAGCTTTTTTCTGGCACAGAAAGGAAAAATTCATGCTTTTTCTCTGCCATTTTATAAGCTCATTGAGAATGACAAGGCTTTGTGAACTCTCTGAAGGACAACAGAAAAGGAGATGATTCACACAATTTAATTTTTGAAACTCACCATTGATGGCAATCCAAATGAGAGATGTAGGCTCATACTTTTACAAAATTAAATACTACAGTATTTGTATTCCTTTTAGTATTTTTTTTTTCAAAAGAGACAGTGACCAACAAAAAGACTCTTTGTACAAAGAAAGGATCAGAGATACCAAAGTCTGACTAAAGTGTTGGGGCTTCAAAAACCAATGGAGGGCTAGCTATGTAGTGCTTGTAGCTGGGGCTTAAATTATTACAAGATTTGAGGACAAGTCCCTATCCTATGATCCTCAGTTTCCCATCTACAATAAAATGATCTGTCAGGCTTTCCTGATCTCCAAAGGCAATGAGCAGGGAGAGGAAATATATGGTGCTTTAAGTTTCTTGGTAGAAGGAATCTGAAGTTCTTAATCTCTCTTGTATTCTTGACTCTTCTCTGGTAGTCTGGTGAAGTCCATGGATCCCTTTTCAGAATCACGTTTATTAAATACATAAAATAAATATACATAGGATTAAAAAAGAAACCAATAATATTAAAATACAATTATTAAAAACACAAGTTGGGGTGGCTAGGTGGCACAGTGAATAGAGTACTGGCCCTGGAGTCAGGAGGATCTGAGTTCAAATCTGGCCTCAGACACTTAACACTTACTAGCCATGTAACCTTGCGCAAGTCACTTAAGTCCAATTGCCCTGCCTTTTCCCCTCCAAAAAGCTAAAAAACCAAACATACAAAAAAAACCCACCACCACCAACAAAAAAACACAAGTCTCCAGACTCCAGGTCAAGAACTCCTAAATAAAAATATCATATAGGCAACTTCACTTTCCAAAATCTATTTCTAGAGATGGGGTCAATATCTTTGCTTCTAGTACATACAGACCTACAGTAGCTCATATCAGAAAGATTTCAATCAACAGTGATATTTTAAATAAATTAATGGTTCATATCTTACTTGGGAGCTTTCCTTGCCCAAGTTTTTCTTACACACTATATACAGTGTACTTACTCTGCCCACATTCTGGAAGAAGGCTTGAATTGGTAAGAAACTTAAAAAAGAGGTTTTATATTATAGGTAAGTGTAATTGTTTCACAAGTAATTGGGAGAAGGGAGTGAAAAGATAATTGAAGAGAGCCAGGTTTCCATACCCAGGATCCAACAATTATTCACACTTTGGGTGTCCCTGATGAGATTCTTATATGGCAGATAACCTAAGCCATGGTCAAACAGCCACAGACCCTGCTTGAGCAGATGCCTGGGCTTCTCCCACGTTTCTACAAGTGGGCTCTTTGCTTGGTAGTTTCTGCTTTGCAGAACCCTTAGCAAGTGAGAACATTTCTTTGAGCCAAAAGACATGAATAGCTGCCATTTAGAAACCTGGCCTCAAGTGGACGTGTCTTTGCAGCACAGCCATTTTCTTTCAGAGGTTCTAAATTCAGTTGAATAACTTGGAAATTGAAGGCACATTTAAAAAACTCTTTCCTGCACTAGCCATAGACAGAAATAGACCCTTTGCAGAAAGAGGCTTGGGAAGAGTTGCCAGGCTCAGGAACAAGCTAGCTGTGTCCTCCTTCCAAATTGAAGGAGTTGGAGAGGAACAAGCAGTTTTATTTAAAGCTTATTCCTTTTCATCAGAGATTTACCGAGTGCCCATTGCATTTCTGGCACCAGTCTAAAGTTATATGGATTTCACATTGAACGGATGGTGAAAACTCAGTCCGTCCTCCAGGTGCTCTATAATTTACTTGCCCTCTTCGGGTAAGCTGCTCCTGGGCTGGGTCTTTCCTAGTTGGCCACACAATTCTGTTTCCCCACTGGCAGCTTTAAACAACTTGTGGCAATGATCAATCTGGTTTACGGTGCCTTGACCTAACAAGAGATAATGATCTTTCTAACAAAGAAGTGGAAGGATAAATTTCAATTTAGCTAGAGCCACACAAATCACTCAGAGGAGAATTTTCTATTAATGATTTCTGCAAGATTTCACCTCAACAAGGACAAGAAAGAAAACTGGAAAAAATAAAAAGTCACCAGAAGTTATAGGGAGAAGCGCAATCTCTTTTTAGGGATACAGAGACAAAGCTCAAACAGCCCCTTCCCTCTAGGAGCCTCCATTCTATAATCATTCTTCAGAGCCTGCCCCTATATCACCCCCAAAAACCCTGCGGACAAGCCACTCTTCTAGTTAACATTCATTTTTAAAGGAAAGTCAGCCCCAAGCCCCTTTACCAATATGGAGGTAGAGTGGAGCAGGGTAAAGAACACCGGCCTTGATGTTAGAGGACCTACCAGGCAGTGTGGAACAAGAGAAAAAGTATTGGGGATTTAGAGTCAGAGGACATTGGTTCAAATTGTGGCTCTGTTAATCACTAGCTTTGCAACTATGAGTAAGTCACAACCATGTGAGGCATCAATTTCTCACCTGTAAAATAGAAAGGGGCAGGGTTTGGATTAGATGATCAAATCTATGATCCTATAGTCTTGGTCCAACTCCTGCTAGACAATTTATTATCTTTGTGACCTTGAAGAAATTACTGCACCACTTGGGGGTATATGTGTGTGATTTTTCTCATGTGTCAAATGGGAGAACTGTACTGGATGCTCTCCAAGGTCCCTTTCCAGCTCCAAATTCTATGGCCATCCAAAGCCCACCAAAATGCACTAAACACTGCAGAAAACACTAGTCTTGTTCTTCTACCACATTATCATCATCCTTCCCCTAAAGGATTCCCATCCCTTTTCCATGTCTCTTATCTAACTCACATGATGCTTTTCATCCTCAGAGACTGAGGAGCAGGTAAACACTGTATATGAACAACAAAAGTGCCACTTCTCCAAAGAACAGGCTTTGAGGCTGATGCCAACCCTGACACAAGCTTTCACACTTCATTTTCTTTTCGGCCTTTGTCTAATACGGTCACTCTTAATTACTGCAGTGCTAGATGTACAATTAAAGGGGGACATCCCCCTTCTTTTCTTCTCCAAGCTGTATTCTTTAGGAAGCTGCTATATGAGCTCTGGCAGGCTGCTTATTGGGCTCTGTAGATCTGTTTCCTCATGTGAAATGAGGACAGGAAATCCTGTCCTATGACCTCCTCATAGGGTTCTTAAGATCAGATTAGACCATGAACTTTTATTTATTTACTAAAGGGGGAAGAGGAGAGAGATTCCTGTATCTGTGTTGTTATAAGCCTAGGGAATTCCTGGAGAGGAATGATGACTGACACCTGTTCTGCTGCTTGGTCTTAAGAGCTGTTGGGGGCACTGAAAGGTCAGGATTCCATAGCCAGTATGTGTCTGAGGTGGGACCTGAACCCAGGTTTTCATATATTAGCTGCTGGCTTTCTCTCCACCTAGCTAGCAAGGTGCCCTCAAATTACTTTCAAGAGTGGGAAATATACATATGTAAAATAGTCATTCAACTCTCCATGTTCAATTTGGCCAAAGCCACACAAAGCAATCAAACCTAGTAGGATAATTTCCATAACCCCACTACACTCACAGTAAGTTACTTAATCAACATCAGGGAGAGAGTCTAAGGACAGTTTTCCCTGTTCTATTAGACTAGTTCAAAGATGAGCCAAATATAGTTGGTTTTGTCCCAACTTTTCTTTCCTGCTGACTCCTGAGCATATATACATGGTCCACAACTGAGCCTTCCCTGTCAGGATTTTGTTTGTCTTTTGTAACTTGCTTTTAACTCTTAAAGGTTCTAGTATTTGTCAAAGATAGCTGGATTGTATTATCCCATGTACTGAAGCATTAGCAAATCCTCCATTCACCATAAGAATAATGCAGAAGAGAACAGAAGAAACCGGTAGTAATCCCAGGAGGAAGAAGAAAAGTCTGTCTCCCTAAAAAAATGTAAAGCATTAAAAGTTTAATATGGCATCTCAGCATATCCAGGGTATGGAGAAAGGCTTAAGGCTACTGTTGCTATGGCAACAGATCCTTGCCACAGCTGTGAGTCCCTACAGGGTGCAATTCTGAAAGGTTTCCTTAGGAAGGAACACTCCTCCTCTGTGACTATCAGAACAAAAAAAATGGTGGGCTTCCTGCCTCCCTCTGTTCATAGTACTTTGCTTTGCAGTAGAATGGGAAGACCAAGATGATTTTACATAATATTTCTGAGCCAGAAAAGAACTTAAAGAGTTCATTTAGTCCAGCCTCCTCATTTTATAGATGAGAAACTAAGCAGGGAGGTTCATGAGGTCTTCCACAAATGATTTTCTCTCTCTTTACAAATGAAGGCCCTACCATGAACTAATTCACCAAGCTCTGGCCACTTCCTAATTCTCGATTTATCAAGAGAGCTCCAAAGTTATTTTAAAATCCCTTGTGTTACAAATGTAATTTCTACCAAAGCTTTGAGGAAATCAAGACCCCCAAGACATATATTCTTCTACCTTAGCCTAAACACACTGGGAATTTCAAGCCAGGGAAATTAATTTGCCCTTAAGGCATAGAAGCAAAACATAAAACCATTTCACTCAAATACCAACACTTTGAGATTAGTTTTTTAAAACAGGAGATAAGTTCTTACCTGGGTTCACTGGCTATGTGTTGCCTGTGTACTACTCGAGTGCTCTATCTGCAAAATGGGTATACTGAAATTTCTATTGCCTATGTCATAGATGAGTCAAGAGGATAATCAAAACTTTTCTTGAAAGTGCATTAAAATCTTAGACAAAAGGTATTTTATAGTAATGCTGTCATTTAATACAATAAACATTTACATTGTGCAACTATTTGTAAGCTGTTAAGTTACAGTTCTAAGACAGAGTCCCCTACCTTCATGGATCTTTCAATCTGATAAGGGAAGTAAGTATATACAAATTAGTATATGTGATAAATGCCAAGAGAGGAACAAGCTGTAATGAGTTTAGAGGAAAAAAATTTTTTCATACATGCTGCAAGCATTATAGCTAAAAGAATTGTTTCTGTCTTCAAATATATCTATTTGGTAGCTATACAACAATGGACACATTTGGCACAAATATCTGACAAGTTCAAGGACATTCATTAACTGCATTTGGTTCTTCACACCACCATTCCCCTTCCCCCCCAATTAAGTAGTATAAATGAAGTCTTGTAAGAACCTGGATAACTAAATTATGAGAACCCACCTCTGAAGTAGGAGAACTATAAGCACTTTGGGAAATGGGCAGAGAAATAAACTTTAAGGTTGAATTAACTATGGAAAACTTTTGGATACCTCTACAGAAAAATCCATTTTTCTGCTATACAAGGCAAGTGCCAAATCAGACTCCCCCTCTTAAAGAAGCAACATCACCAGGGGAATGTTTTGTTGTTGAGGGTAGAATCTGAGTGTGAGATTGGGGGTGGAGGGAAGAGCCTTCTCTGGTGATGGAGACATAGAGAGCAGTGGAGCATAACCAAATGCTGTGTCATGCTAGAACTCTGGGGCTTTCTATGCTGACACCAAGTCCTGAATTCAACCAGCAAGAGAGCAAATGGGATTGTGCTCGATGAACCGCAAGGGTAACCACCACTGGGACCTGTGGTGTCACTACAGAATTCAGGGAAGCAATTAATTCATTAAAACATTATTCTAGGGCAAAGGAACATAAAAGTGAGGCCATGGAACAAAAGGTCAGGTCAAATTAAAAATGAAAAAAGTGTTGTATTCTAGTTGTAAAAATTACTCCTAGGATAATGATAAAATAAGTATTTGACTTTCTGGCCTTATTCCTCCCTCCAACCCCAAATAGACAGGTAAATGCCATTCCAGTGTACTATAAAGAGAAAAAAAGAGACTATTTTGAAGTTTTAAAGATTGAAAGTACAAAAGTATCAATAGGAAACACCCCTTGTAAAGGAAGCTAAAAGAAAATACAACAACCAGTTCTACTGACTTCTCAGCATCTCAACCCATCAGAGGCTCTAAAGCAGTTAACACAGGCACTAAGAAAAGTTTGCTGTTAGAATACATGGGAAACTCAGATTACAACACCGGAAACATTTCTGTGCACTGGAAAATCAGATTTCCTTCCTTGTCCCTGTACACAATGCTGCAAAAAACCTGTTCCCAAATATAAGCTACTTATTGACCCATTACTTTTAACTTGGGACAAAATCCCAGATTCTAGTAAGCAGTCAAGATTTTTTTCCCCTATTAAAAATCTGTTTAGAGTATCCACAGAATTATTAGTTTCAACACCTTTATCCAGGCAAGTTTGAAAATAAAAATGTTTTAATTTTGAGTGCATATTCGATCAATGAGTATATACAGCAAGAGCTGCTCTTTTTCAAAATATTGTAGAACATGACAGGAAGAAGAGGCTTGATTGACTCCATTCAAGTTGAGAGCAGATTGCCTACTTAAGGGTCTCAATTCCTTTGCCTACAATCAGGGAAACAGGGACCACAAAGCAATGAATCCTTGAGTACTATGCCAGACAGCTTTTTAACAGCACTTTTATACATGACAAGTGTATTAAAAAACTTTTGTGATCTCTTCCACAGGTTGAAAAGAGGATGGATATCATACAATTCTTTTCACAAAAAATCAAAAAGAACAAGCTAGAGTATTTTTAAATGACATGACTTTCTGAAGTCAGTCCTATATTCTTTCTGCTGACATAAAGACTGACCAAGCAGAGAGTATCTGAGCACATTGTTCCTTTCAAGAGTTAACTGATGGATTTTTTTCTTCATCTTGCCCTATGGTTCTAATAGAGCTGGACAGTTTTCTTTGGGGATCTCTTGAAATGTGGTGACCAGTTTTTCCTTTGGTCATAGTTTTCAAGGAGTCTGATGATGCTTAAATTATCTCTCCTAGACTTGTTTTCTAGGTCACTTGTGATAGTTGATACTTTCAATCTTGTGACTTTGCTCTGATATTTCTTGTCTCATGGGTCACTCTTTGGCCCTTTCTATTTTTTAAGGGAGACCATTACTTGGATAAGGTTTGCTATCTTCTGGGTTTTTCTAAATTCTACTTTTTATTCTAAACCTAAAACTAAAAAAAAAAAATCATTTTCATGTACACAGAAAACACACACAAAAGGAGGATATATATACACAAAAGTATACACAACTGTGAATTCTCCATTTCATATAGTTTGCTTTAAAAAAGTATGAATTTTGCACTTTCAAAACTGTTCTGCTTAATTATGCTTCTTTCTGTTCCCTTTTGTGCACTAAAAAAATGCTTCACTAGTCATCTTTTCTTTTTCTTTCTTTTTTTCGGGGGGGTTATTCTTAAGTCTTTTGAAGTTGTTTTCTTTACGACATTGTTTTCCTTGTATGAAAGGTTCTCTCGGTTTTGCTCACTTCACTCTGCATCAGTTCATACTACCTAAGATCTCTGAAATCATCTGTCATTTCTTCCAGCTGGCATAACAACATTCTATACATATACCACAGTTTGTAGAGCTACTTCCCAAGTGATGGTGCACACTTCCTTAAATTCTAGTTCTTTGTTTTTCTCTTTTTCTACTTTCTACTTGTGCATAACAGAGTGTTTATAGCTATTCCTTCCTCCATAATTATACTCCCTCTTAACACACACACACACACACACACACACACACACACACACACACACACACACACATACACACACACACACACACACACACACACACACACCTCTCTATCCCTGTTTGTTTCCCTGCTGAGTCTGATATATTCCCATGCTGGTGTTAGTACATGGCTAACCTTTCCATGTCTGATAAGAGTGAGGTTCACCAAGGCTTGCTCTGTTCATCCCTTCTTCCATGCTTGAATATTTCTCATGCACCTGAATTGTAAGAAACAGAAGTTACATCCCTTCCTTCCTCCTTTCTACACTGGTATATTCCTTTTCATCACGTTTATAACTGTTGTGGTGTTACTCTCTTCTTTGTATGTCATATTAATTCACAGCAGAGTTTCACTGTTTGGTGTATCTTCCTCCATCCACTCTTATTCTCAGACTCAGTTACTGGACTGTATTTTTGTTTAGGAGAGTCCCCTCTGATCCTGCTGGATAGAGTAGGCCTCATTTAGTCTCTCTCCCTCTGTAATCTGAACAAAGGCTACAACTGCCAATCTCAAGCCAGTGGCTGTTGGGCCCTTGTCTCTTTCTGGCCCGCTGCAAGCACTGGCCTTGGATAGTCTCTTCTACGTCTTGCACGATCCCTAATTCAAAGCTGATTCTGTCTCTTTCTGTGACCCTTACAAGTTCCAGGACTCTGAAGATCACACTGGTCTCCCGCTTTTTCCTTGGTAGTGGTACTGAGGTACTGAGCTGGCTCTGTCTTCCTGCTCAGAGATCTATGGAGATGAATTCTGTATGTACCTGCTTCTGTTCTGCTCTGAAAAAGCAAGGTTGGGATCTGGTTTCAGGCCCCTCATGACTGGAGCTTCAGATGACTTGCTCAGGGTGTAGGCTGCCTGACTCCAGGTCCATTCACTGGAGTCCATACTGTAGAGCCCAGCATGACTTCTCCCTCTGCCACCAGCTGTTTACCTGTATTAGATCTGTACTAAGAGTGGACTTGCCTGGTGAGGCCTCTGGACTGCTCTCAACTGGGTGCTGGTGCTTGTTTCTAATTCTTTTGGTTTCCTTTTTTTTTTTGAGGGGAGAAGGCAGGGCAATTGGGGTTAAGTGACTTGCCCAAGGTCACATGATTAGTAAGTGTCAAGTGTCTGAGGCCAGATTTGAACTCAGGTCTTCCTGGTTCCGAGGCTCGTGTTCTATTCTCTGCACCACCTAGCCACCCCTCTTTTGGTTTTCTTTACCATTAATCTAACCTCACCTTACCCATCCTCATGTGTTTTCGGTTTCCCTTTTGTATGTACAGCTACCAGGGCTTAGCATCCCAACTTTAAGTCAGAGAAAGGCTAGGGAAAAGACAGCTGACAACTTAGAGCTGTTTCACTTTGTCAAGTTTCAGCCAACCCCAAAGCTTTTCCCACTAAACTCAAATCTCCAGAAGGCGAAGCATGACATTAATGTGCTAATTAATTTATGATGCTGATAACTTAATAAAAACCAGCCACACCACAAGTATGTGAGGGACCCCCTGGGGCAAGTCACATGCTTTATCTGGGCCTCAGTTAACTTCCTCTGTAAAATGTGAAGTGTTTACATGACTTCAAAGTCCCTCCTGGTTCCAGATCTAGCGATTCTATTTTCCTATGGGTGAAGCAGACCCTTTAGTTTCAGGCCTACAACCATGAGATTTGCTACAGAAAAAAAGGAAGCCTCCTGGAACTCACAAGATCAAAGACTTAGAGCTCAAAGGGGCATTAGTCCAACCCCTTCATTTTCCAGATGAAGAAACTGAGACCCAGTGAGGTTAAATGACTTGCCACGGGTTACACAGGTGGTGACAGAGTCAGAATTTGAACCCAGGGTCAGTCGGCACATCCAGTTGTATTACGTGGCAATTTCACAACTCCAACTTCTCCATTTCCCATCAGCTGCACTCTTGTGGACATCTCATCACATCTTCAGGACCCTTGTGACTGGGCAAGATTATAACAGTCTTGATAATCGCACCTCAACAGGAGTCCGTGCCTGACTAGGGGGAAGAGTAAAAAGCTCTCCCCCAAACCTCCACTAAGAGGGTTCCCCAGGCCGGCCACCTCTTCAGCTTTCACCCCGATCCCCTCCTCTGGGCTTGTCTATTATGCCCCTGTCAGCATCTTCCCCCAATGACAGCATCTTCCCCACGGCCCCTGCCCCAGTTGTCTTTCCCCATTAGAATGTAAGCGCTGGGGTGGGAGGTGTTGGTTGTGTTTCTTTTTTGTATTGATATCCCAGGCATTTAGCATAGGCCTTGCCACATGATAGGAACTTAATAAATGTTTATTGACTGAATGACTATGGAACACTGGTTCCATAAAGATTTACTTGTGGGTTCTAAAAATCACCTCCAAAAATATGAGCTGGGGGAGGTGTAGCTAGACAGCATTTTATCTGAAGAAATGTAGTGATTACAAGCTCCATTCAAGTCAATAGTGCACTTTGGCAGCTCCAAAGCTAAGTGCCTTGAGAAGGTGCAGAATCAGGGGAAAGAGGAAGAGCCTCCCTCTGGGCTGCTCTGGCCAAGCTGCACTTGGGTCCCTGCACTCAGTGCCAAGTACCACATCTTAGGAGGCTGGAGCTGGGGGCACCCAAAGGAAGGCAACCAGCATGGTCGGGGAAGGTCCTTGGGCTCGTGACATAAGGAGAGGCTGAAGAAACTGATGATGTTTAGCTCAGAAAACAGAAGACTCAGGAGACACATGATAGCTGTCAAGGGTTGGAAGGGCTGTCGTGTGGAACACTTGCTCTGGTTGGTCTCAAAGAACAGAACAGCAAGTAAGGAGTAGGAGTTTCAAAAAGGAAATTGAAGCTTCTTGTAAGGGAAAATTTCCCAACAATAAGAGTTACTCAAAAACGGTGGGGATTGCCCCAGCAAGTCAAGGGTTCTCCCTCACTAAGACTACCAGGCCTTCAAGTAAAGGCTGGATCTGGTTGGGTCCATTTCAGAGGGAATTATCATTGCTGAGGTGTGAATTGGACTAAATGACCTTG
Organism: Pseudochirops corinnae; assembly: GCA_028646515.1. Classification (NCBI taxonomy): domain Eukaryota; kingdom Metazoa; phylum Chordata; class Mammalia; order Diprotodontia; family Pseudocheiridae; genus Pseudochirops; species Pseudochirops corinnae. The sequence continues at coordinate 34,715,582 of CM053585.1, read as the reverse complement.
GAAGTCCCTTCTGATTCTGTGATTCAGGGTCTCTAAATATATGCTTGATTGCTGGAGTGAATATATATATTTTCTATCTTGTCCTAAGGAAATGCTTAGGAAGTTTTACACACACCCAAGGAGACACAGGTTATTTGATATGGGAACAAATGGGGAAGGCCACCCAAGAATCAGGGAGGCAGTTGGTCATGATGACAGATACAATTTTGGGCTGGCTGAAGACAAAGAACTTGGTTTCTATTCTCATCTCTTTGGGACTTCAGAAGTACTTACTAAAAAAGAGAGGACATCATAAGAAATCTATGAAGTATAGTTAAGAAGAGCTTTAAGTAGTGCTAATAAAGGCATAGAAGAGAAAAACATATCAGCAATGCTTACATGTGCCACACACTGTGCTGAGAGATGAGAATAAATAGAATGAGACAGTCTCCAAATTCACATTCCAACTGGAGAAGACCATACATAAAGATTCAGGTCATGGCAGATGGAAAAGCCAGGTTCTGGTAGGAAAGTAGCATGGGAAATCTGAATGTCTCCCAGGGCCTTAGAAAACAATAGGGCAGTGGTTCTCAATCTTCCTAATGCCACGACCCTTTAATACTTGTATATGGGTGTGTCTGCATGTGGGCAGACCCACCTGGAGATGGATAGAGGAGTGGCGTCTCAGTTCCTAAGACCATTGAAAATATGTGTTTTCTGATGGTCTTAAGTGACCCCTGTGAAAGAGTCGTTCGACTTCCAAAGGGGTCGTGACCCACAGGTTGAGAACCGCTATGATAGGGGGATGGTTCCCCCATCAAGAAGGTTGGAGTTCAATGGGCTTCTGGGTTATCTTGTCAGGGAAAGGAGGGATCCAGTATGCAGCTGACAGGTGGTGCCCAATGTGCCTGCTGAAGCCAATTACAATTACTATCTATTGTCATATGGCAACTCCAGTATTCCTGATCTACCTGGAGAACCACAGAAATTAAACCACCTGCTCTGGGGTAACTCTTTCATTTGAGAAAGGGTTAGGGTCAATAGCATGAGAATAAATACAGCAGCCTCCAGAAAGACTTTTTAAATGTGAAATCCAAACCATGGGAACCTAGGCCACCTGACTACAGCCTTCAGAGAAGAATCAAAGGTGCAAAGTGAGAAAGCGAATAATGACCACAAACCCTCAGAAGGCAAAAGGTGAATGTCCCACCAACTGGAACTGGTGTTTTCTAACCAAGCTCTCCAAAATGGTGAGGTAAGGAGGTGGACAAGTGACTTCACAGTTTGCCCAAGTCAGAGGTGATCTGTAAAGAAACCACTTTGTTTAGCAACAAATCACAATATTCAGATTGACTTTGGGGGGGTTGGTGGGAAGCAACAACATAGAGATAATCACCTTCCTTTTAGACATGTTTTTTCAAGAGGCCTCCAAAAATACCCCACACAAAACAACAAAAAAACCAATTTATTCCAACTGCTAGTTCAAATCTGAAAAAAATAGATATGTATTCTGCCTCAAAGTTAAGAGCTGTCTGGGATCTAGGCTTATCTAGCTACATAGCTGAGGATACATGAGGCAGGATATAACATGGCAAGCCCTTCTGCAGCCCTGGCAGCCAAAGAGGCTGCTGTGACTCATAAGACAGATCAGGAGGGAGATAAGTACAGAAGCAAAGGGGATATTTCCATTGTTACCTTCTGTTCAGTGACATCAATTCCCAGGGTACATATCGGTCTAGGGCTGGCTTTATGAGAAAACTGGTCTGTTTCCTTCCTTTCAAAATAAAAACAACCCAAAACAAGCAACACTCTTTGGTAACAAGTAGTAGGTTAGACCCCACATGGGTAATATCTGACCATTTAATAAAACTTAAAAAAATAATGCCACAAAATCAACTTACAAAAATATCCGGTGCTTCCTCTTCAAGAGTTAGAAAAACCACTAAGTTGCAAAAACTTCCAGATTTTCTCCTGATCTATTAGTAGAACCCTGGAAAGTCCTCAAGCTGGCCCACTGAAGTCCTGTCTACCACTACCTTAGCTGGGCTAAGGTCAGGGACAAGCTGTCAGGTCCCCTTCTAACTGAAGATCTATTTATGGAGATTCAATGAATCCTGATTTTCCTTAGTTTGAGGCCACAATCAACAATTTGACTTTTATGAGGTCTCAAGGCTGTCAGCCTAGAAATGAACTGGTCTCAGTTTCTTGTTTAATTCAGAAAGACAGGGAAAAATGTGCACTTCAGAGGGAACATTTTAACTAATATAATTCTGAGTTAGTGTTTGGGTCATTCATTCCTACCTGAAATCCCAGAAACCCCATCTCCCTCTGACCATTTCATCCAAGATCCCAAGTCCTGCTCATGGCCAGGAACCTAAATTCTGGAATCCAAGAATAAGCCTCCTGTGTAAAAGAGGCTGATGTGTGAGGATAGGGAATCTATTTTTCCCTGGCTACTCTGGTCCGGGACCTATCTCTGTTACTGCCAACAGCTGAGCTTTACAGGGTGCTTTTAAAGTGTCCCATCATTTCTTTACAACTGCCCTTTGAGGTGGGGAATGCAAGCATACCCACTGTGCAGAGATGCCAGAGCTCAAAATGCAGAAGAGGCAAGTCCCAAGCCCAGCTCTTCTGATGCCAAGTACAGGCCAGCTGCCACTACTGCACACAGCTTATCATGACTTTCACCCCTCAGAAAGCTACTCCTTCCCTCCCCCATTACAGGTCCTCTGGAGAACTCCTTATAACTGAGACAGCCTCCAGCCAAGTCAATAGCAAAGTTTTTCGGGAGGACCTCAAAAGCTCTGCTTCTAGTGAGGTACCTGAAGACTGTGTCTTACTTATTTTATAGTCTTTCTTCAAAGCACCAAGAATACAAGGCCAATAACCCATCGATAAAATCCCAAGTAGGCAGGAATAATCTAGGGTTTTACCTCCAAGGCTCCAACTGCTATTATCCTCACTCCATAAAACAGACGAGGATGCTGAGACTTCTGCAATGCTTACTGAGGACTTCCTCATGACCGCACAAAGGTGGGATTCAAACCCAGATCTCTCCATCTAAGTCCATAATGTCTTATATCAGGAGAAAGACTTCAGGAAGGGTCAGTACCAGGAACCAGATTAAAGAATTTAGGGAGAGGAGAGTTATTTCCAATATGGAAACATTCCAACTCAGATGTAGCTTCAGAATTTAATTCACTAAAATTTCCATTTCCAATATAACTTCCTTAAATCATATGCAGAAGGCAGCTGCATGGCACAGTGGACCTAGAGTCAGGATGATCTGAATTTAACCTCAGACACTTGCTATCTGTGTAACCCTGATCAAGTCACTTAATTTCTGTCGGTCCTAGTTGCCTTATCTGTATATTATCTGTATAATGGGAATAACAATAGCACCTACCTTGCAGTTATTGTGAGGTTCACACAATATTTGTAAAGCACTTGACACATAGTAGGCATGACAGAAATGCTTATTTCTTCCCTCTCTTCCTCCAATACAAAGCCTGATCATTTTTCCTAAGTAAATTATAACTATAAAGCTCTTCAGTTAAAACAGTGGCCTGGCCCAGAATATTAGTCATGCTATATTTCTGACTAGTCTTTATTTAATCTGAAAATGTATACACTTCACAAAAACAAAAACATTAATAGTCTGGCTAACATAAATCCTTATTTCCTGCAACGTCTTTCTGACTCTAATGGGGAATAGTCTCACTGCTTCCACTTCAGGAAATTAACCCTTCATCTGTGAGGAACAGGAATTTTAAAACTGGGTACCAAAATCTGTCACCATGGTACCTTCTCTCTATCCATTTTATCCTCTGATGAACCATAAATTGTAGAAGCAGCACAGTACAGTGGGATACTGTCCTTGGAGCCCAGAAGTCCTGGGTTCAAGTCCTGCCTTGGATACACCCTGCTGGTGTGACCTTGGCTGGGCAACTTACTCCCAGGGTTCTAGGCAATTCTCTAAAGATTCTAAGGTACAGAGAAGGTGCAGACCTGCACTGGTAAAGTTTCCTCACTAGGTAAATACCCCATAATAATTAAATTACAAGTCCATTTCCTGTCCCTATCCCCTCAATGAGTTTACGAAAATTTTTCTGGTCAAGGGACTAATTTCTTCTGAGACCTGGGAGCAGGTGGATGACACAATGACTAGAGTACTGGGCCTGGAATAAGGAAAACCTGAATTTACATCCAGCCTAGCTGTGTGACCATGAGCAAGTCACTTACCCTCGGCCTCAGTTTCTTCAACTGTAAAATGGAAATAATAACAGCAGAGCAATTGTGAAGATCAAATGGGACAATATTTGTAAAGTACTTTGTAAACCTTAAAGCATTATATAAAGGCTAGCTATTATTAATATTAAAAATCTATCTGAAAGTTTATCTCCACCTCTGGTGAGGCACATATGAAACCTTTTTGCTTCTCAATTGGTATAAGTTAAGTGGCTCTCTCTGATCAAATAAATTTGAAAATAAAATCCGCAGGCTAGTCTTCTAGCAGTTTAAGGTGACTTGTCATCATCTTAAAGTGGATGACTCAAGGTTTGGGGATAGGAGAGGATAGCTTAGATTTTCCCGGCATGTACGTGTGCACAGGAGATATGACAACGATGTTTGAACAATAACATTCATTGACCAGTCATTCTACAATGGCATGTGGAAAATGCAGCCAACATGTTGGGACCCAGGTGAGTTCTGCCTTTTTCTCTTATCTACATCCGCGTGTTTTTCTTAGGAAAACAGTGCTGGCCTCCAGCTGAATGGTCCAAGCAGCTGTTTCAACAGCATCAAGCATTAGTCAGGAATAAAAGCTTAATAGTTAAGGCAGTGTCTGCAACTCAAAGAGTTGCACCGAGTAGCACTAGTATAGCTAGTCTCCGAAAAAACCCTTTAGGAAATCATGGTCTTATAGAGGTCCTTCCTAGTTCTAACTCCTACGAAAGCAGAGCCTACTGATTAAGAGGCCAGCTCTGCCATGAAAGTTCCTAAGGAAAAAAATGAAGCTTTACTTATTATACTACTGTATTTAGTACCTCTCAAAGAACTTCCCACAACTGAGCCTGCTTTAACGAATGCACACTGGCAAATCTGTGTTCATGTAGATTTCTAATTGGTTTATTCTTCAGTAACTAAGGGGTTGCAGCATCCTCTAGTCTTCTATGAATTCCAAAGTTATATATGCCCTTTACACTTTTCTAGGGCAAGGGTTAAAAAGAAAGCTCAGGCCTCATCCCAGAAGGGACAAGCACATCCCTTCTTGCAAGAAAGATATATCATACTAAACCCTGGTTCCTCTGTGCCAGGAGGTGAAACCTAACTCTAACGAAGTAAATAAATAAACAAACCCAATACCTTTTTAAAGAAAAAAAAAAGAAGGTTCAAGAAGTTCACTTCAAAGGGATTTTATTGGAAAAATTAATGTAACAAAAGAATCAGCCTACAGAGGATTGACACGCTGTGATTCTCCACTGTTATCCCCATGGTCCAATGACTCTCCCTATTATTCTCCCTGAGTTCTCTCCACAACTAAATAAAAAAGTCACACCTTCCAATTGTCAAAGCTTTTTTCAGTCTCTAAGGTTTCACAGTCTGCTAGTTTGGCATGCAACTGCTGGCTCTCATCTCCATCAGGAAACTTGGTGGCAGCACAGGGTAGCTGGAGTATAACAAGGAAGGAGAGATAAGTATATCTGGATGTACACAAGCATTTCTTTTTTAGTGAAAAAGGGACTCTTTGGAAGGCTAGGAAGGGTGGGGAAGAGAATCCATCTGGCCCTAGAGAAAGGTCCCCTCCAAAATATGTTTTAAATCTCTCAAAAAGATTAAAACATTAGATCATATACATAGACCACAGATACTTATGTAGAATTGCTGGTTTGGGGGCTGTTTTATAGAAGTCTACCACTTCAAGATACTTATTCTACTCAGGGTACATATCACTGATTCTCCGCTAAGCATCTCACTCAAGGGTACAATGCAGATCATATTCTTTCCAACGAGGCCTAGAAATACATTTAGGGACAAGAAAATTTTAACAGAGTTCAGCAATTTAATTTCAATTGTTTCCCAACTTTGGTCACTACTTCCCCAGTATAATTAACTGGAATTCCTAAGTTTCCTTTTCAAACTCCAGAGGGGAAGAACAGTAAAAGGAAATCCATACTATTCCCAGAAAAAAAAGGTCGACCTCATTTCACAATAGCCACAGTGAAAAACCATGGGGATAAAGAAAGAGTCAAAGATAATCTCCAAATTTACTCAACTCCCCACTGAAATTCAATTCAAGTGAGACTTATTAGCTTATACTCCAGCAAGTGGTGGTCCTCACAGTCACTCCAAGAAGTCCTCCTTCTGCTTCATCCTGAGTAAGGAGGCTGACCTGTTCTTTCCCTATAGTCCAGCCAGGACTTTGTTAGTCTGCCAGCTGGCAGGCTGGGAAACCCCACTTCTGTCTCTTACTGACCTTTCATCATGTTAGCAAAATTAGTTTATAGAGTCTCTTTTCAAAGCCCCACCTTTTTTATTCTCCCTCCCTACTCCATTATATGCATATGTGGACAATATAATATTATCTAACACGGTTTTTCCCAAACACAAAAGAATATAGGTTCCTAATAATCATAGCTAGTACTCATCTATGGACAGGAGAAAAAGACTCAAGCAAACCTCTTGCAGCATAAGTGAAGAAAGCAGAGAACTGTGGATCCTCTAGGAAAGGGGCTAACCTTTTTTTAATGGCATGGACCCATTTGACAGTTAAGGGGAACCTATGGATCCCTTCAGAGAATAAGGTTTTTAAATGCATAAAATATACAGAATTAGAAGGGAAACCAATTATAACAAAATAAAGATGCATTTTTCCCATTCAAATTCACAGACAGTGCATCCCCCCAATCTATCCCTCAGGGGTGTGTGAACCCCAAGCTTAAGAACCCCTGTTCTAAAAGAATCTTTGGTTGGAGGACCTACTGGCCTGAAGTACAGCTTACACCTGTCTATGTTAAGGGACAATTCATCTCCACTTTAAGTAAATACTAAAGGAAACTGAACTGAGCCCAACGCTTTCAGCAGGGTGTCAAAATGGATGGACAGAATGCCCCCATTTAAAATGCACCTGCCCAACACACACACGGAGCTATTCTAGGAGACTGTTACTAGACCAAACTGGGCTCATCTTTCTGACTATAGTAGACAGGCCCAACCAATGCTGCAGTGACAGAAAGGAGCCACTAAAGGTGACCTACTGGAAACAAGGGAAGACCTCTTTCCTCTAAGGATTTTTAACACCAAGAAGAAGAAACTGGGGTTGAAGGCCCATCCAACAAGTGAACAGGTTACATACATAGCTCAACTCCCAGGGCCTTTTTTATATTTGCACTTTAGCCAAACCAAAAATCCTTCTGTCCAAGATTTACCTCCTATTTCTATTAGCTTCTAAACAGTGAAGTGGACTTGGAATCAGGCAGTTCCAAGTCCTTTCCTAGGAAGATCTGTCCACCAAGCATGGGGGTCCCCTGAAGCTGCCAGTTTCATGCAGGTGAGTGGACTGGCCGGGCTCCTGTGTACACAGGCACACACAGACACACACACCCCATCGCCATAACGGGAGGCCTCCGGGCCCTGGGATAACTCACCGCTGTGAGAGCTGAACCACCTGGGTGCGATGTGCAGAGGGAGCGCATCTGCCAGCGATGCTCGGGAGCCCAGGTACAGCATCCCGTCTCTATGGTGACTACCACCTGTCTCCTGGTAACCATTGCCGTGGGCATACGTGGAGTCGGCCCCGGAGCCTCCGCCACCCGGCGCCCTCTCGGCATCGCCAGCCCCCCGGGCGGCCGCCGCGCTATAGAGGCCGAAGGGCACCCCTCCGGCCGTGGTGGGGTCCATGCCCATGCCGGCCACCGAGCTGACGGAGCGGCTACGCAGCCCCATGGCCCCGCCGCCGGCCCGGTAGTGCCCGAAGTGGGGGGCCCCCCCTGGCGGGGGCACGGCACTGTCATCCGTGGAGACGCCCGGGAAGGGGCCCCGGGAGCGGCCCGCCGTGCTTTGCTTGCCCCCCATCCCCGGCTGAGTCACAGGCTGCAGGGGGGCTCGCTCCCCCGAGAAAGCTAGAGCGCCCCCTCCCCCACTTCCCCGCGGCCGGAGCGGGTCCTGGGCGCTTAAAGGGAGGCCGGGGCCAAGCTGGGGGGTGCCCGGGAGGAGGCGGGGACTAGAAACTAAGGATTAAAGCCGAGGCGAGGCGAGCGCATGTCGCCCGGCCCCCGGGGCCAGGCGCAGTCCAGCCCCGCGCCCGCCTGCCCGGAGCTCCGGAAGACCGGGGGCGGCGGCCAGAAGCGGGGCCCGGCAGCTCCGGCTCCTCCTCAGGGCCGCCGCCGCCGCTGCTGCTGCCGCCGCCGCCGCGGGGGCGCCGCGGCCATGGACGGAGCCCGGGGCGGACGGGCAGGCGGGAGGCTGGGACAGGAGCGCTCCGTCGGCTCGGGCTCCGGCTCCGAGCGGGGCAGGGGGAGGGGAGGGCGGCTCGCTCTTTGTCAGGGCGGCGGCAGCTGCGGGGGGCGCTCCGGCTCCGCCGGCGGCTCCGGCTCGGGCTCCCAGGATCTGGGTTCCTCTCGCTCTCCTGCTGCTCCTCACTGCTGTGGAGACAATAGAGGGCGGCAGAGCGCAGGCGCGGCCCCGGCGGCCCGCCTCCTCCTCCCGGCCCCGCCCCTCCTCTCCCCGCCCACTGTGCTTAACCCTTTCGCCGCCGCCGCCGCCGCCTTCTCCGGGCCCTGACCTCCGACCCCCCGCAACCACAGGTCCTGCGCTGCGCGTCGTACGCTCACTCCACCTGGCGAAGGAGGAGGCGGGGTGAGGGGGAAGTTATGGAAATCTTCACCGCCCTGATCTGGGCCGCAAGGGGCCGAGAACGCCCAGACCTGGCTAGGGTTTCCTCCAAATGATCCGTGTATAATGCAATCATATACACATAATACCCCTTTACACCCTCCAGGGCAAGGGTCAAACGCCCCCCCCAAAAAAAAACTACAGCAGCAACCCAAACTCAGGTCTCATCCCAAAGGTGACCACCAGGCGTCTTCCCTAAGTAGGGAACACGGAGGAGGGAGCACTCCTTGCTCAGTTTCAACTCCTATCAGTGATCCATCAACCAGCAAGTATGCATTAAGCATTAAGCCCCTTCTCTGTACTTCGCTGATGCAAGTACAAAGAACGTGAAACAATCCCTTCTTGCAATGAGCCATTCTCGTGGGTGAGAGGATATATAAAAGCATGCAGTATACGCTCAAAGTTGCCCAAATCATGTGGTATATGCACGCATACAATCTATATAAATATGTAATAACTGTTGTACGTATTAGTTATATATACTTATGTGCATACATATACCCTGCTTTATCCATTGACTTTGTATTTATGCTACATATTTATATATATGCGGTGTGTTTTTTATATTAGCTCACATATGTACAGTGTATATCCGTAGATACAGTGTATATACAGCGTAAATACAGTGTAACATACACATGTAAATACAATGTGTATATATATATATATATATATATACATATATATACACATATATATATATACGTACATGCATGCGTCTATGTTTGTATACAAACACACAAATAAATACAAAGTACCATATGGAACTAAAGACTGCTCCCCAGAAAGAGACTAAGAATGACTGAAGATCAGTCAGGGTCTCTGGAAGCTGGTTGTACTACGGAAGATGGCAAGGCATGATGGTCTTGTAGCAAGGGTTAGGGGGAAGAGGGGGAGAAATGAGTTTCCAAAATCCATCAGGGGTTTTCAGGCCCCTCACCTTCCTCTTGTTTCTACTCTGATGCATAAAGGTTTTTGATAACCACCCCTCCGGCTAAAATTCTGCCCTCACAGCTCCTCCTAGTGGGGATGCTTAGTATTTTCTGTGTGGTCCCTCTTCCCTCCCAGCAACCCCCGGCCTTCCTCTTCCTCCTTTTCAGGTTAGGCAGTTTGGGATGGAAAGTCAAGATGGTCCAAGGTGTTTTTCCCTACTTCTTTGGGATGTTATTTTGCTTTTCCATCAAACACTGCATTATAAAATCAAGTGAGGTAGGTCTGAAAGGCCCTTGACTTAGGAGTCATGCTACCTGCTACATGAAAACTATGTTAATCACAATCAAGTTGCTGGTGCCCTTCCTCCCAAAAAGACCTTGCATCACTTTTGTATGCATTCAGCTTGTTGTTGTTCAGTCTTGTCCGACTTTTTGTGACTCCATTTAGGGTTTTCTTGGCAAAGATACTGGAGTGGTTTGCCATTTCCTTCTCCAGCTCATTTTAGAGATGAGGAAACTGAGGCAAACAGGATTAAGTGATTTACCCGGGGTCAAAAAGCTAGTAGAGTTGAACACAGGCCCAGTGCTCTATTCATTGCCACCTAACTGCCCATTGTATTCAGTATATATTTCTATATCTCCATGTTTCCTCCTTAATAAAATATAGGCTTCTTGAAGGCATAGACTATTTTTTCTTTTTGATTCTCTACAGTTTAGCCCCCAGTAATAATAGCACTTTGAGATTTGCAAAGCACTTTATTTACATTATCTCATTTGATCCTCACAGCCACTTTGTCATTATTACCCCCATTTTACTGATGAGTGTGAGAAATGCTAGTAGTTTGGTTTCTACAAATTCTATAGCAACAAGTGGATATAGCATAGGATGTGCAGGAAGGTATAAATCAGGATAAGGGAGGAAGGATAGAGCACCCTGTCCAGTCATATGGCTGGAAGAAATCTGTAAGTTTACCCTTGAAAGGGGCTTAGGCAAAACTGGCTTAAGCTGGCTAGGGTCCAAGGATGGTCACCAATTCTTTACTAACTGATACTCATGCTTAACTAGCCTCATACATAGTAACTGATATACCCTGAATAGAAATAGAGAATAGAATGGGATACATGAAGCTCATACTGGGCAGAGGGAACATACTAAGGACTACATATGTATAGTGGGAAGGTCAGAAAGATGGTAACCCAGAAGAGCTGGGACCAATCCCAGTTCTGAAGGGAGGAACAAGGCAAGAAATTCTAATAGGAGTAGCATAAAAGGGCTTGCATTTGTCTAATTCTCCGGAGTCTTTTGAAGAGGCTACCCATTTATTCAGGAGAGAATGAATGTAAAATAAAGATGATGAAAACCTTCCTGGCTCTCCAACAAGTATTGTTTATTCCTAGAGCATGTTTATTCCTAGAGCATGTTTATAACATAAGGAAACAAATTCAGGGACTAAGTGACTTGCCCAGGGTTACACAGCTAATAAGTATCTGTGGCTCAGGTCTTTGAAATAAAGTACTCTCTGCACCTCCAGACATGCTGCTTCCCCAGGAGGGAAAGGGAAAGAATTTGCAACTCAAAATTAAAAAAAAAAAGTTGGAAATTGTTTTAACATGTAACTGGGGAAAAATACAAAATTATATTAACTATAACCCCCCCCCCAAAAGCCCAGATAATTGGGGGAAAATAAAATATATTAAAAATGCTTATTACTTGATAGATTGGTGTTTTAGCTTTGGTTCTTTGACCTAAGCCAATTGTGTCACCACTTGCATCCCTTACAGCTCAAAAATCTATGAATTCTAAAGCCTCTTTTTCTTCATTCATCTCTTCCTCTCACATATTTTAAAATCTCTAGGCCTAGAAGGGTCACTTATCTATCTCCCTGGTCTAAATTTCCTCAAAATACTTTCAATTTAAGAACACTTAAGTCTCATGTTTGAATTTCAGTGAGGACATCTGAGCGATCTTCAGCAAATGACTCTGAGCCTCAATTTCCTCATTTTTAAAATGGAAAGCTGACCTGGATGACCTCCAATCTCTCCTAACTCAATTCTGTAACTAAGCTAGCAGTTTGCAGTACAACAACATAAACAATCATTCGAAAAATGATACTAAAAAAAGGAGACCTGGTCCTTGGGTTTTTTCCCCCTAAATTCGTTACTCTGGGGAGAAATGGGGAAAGACATCTTCAGTTAAGCCAAGTCTAAACTTCATTCTGAATTGCCACAGTTTACTTTCCCACCCCCTTCCATCCTCTGCACCCTTCTCCCCACTCCTAGCCCCCAAGGAAAATGTTACAATCCAAATCAGAAAAAAGCCAAGGAACAGCCAGGATCAAGGTTATGTCTGGGATTTCTCCCATCAACAACCCTAACTATTCCTAAAATTAGTATCCAGAGAGGGATACTTTTAGCACAGTAATATGGCATCTACTGAAAACTAGAGAAACCCAAAGGCCTTATGAACCTACCATATTAGATTCATTTCATTATATTTGTTAAGTTTAGTTTATTTATATTTTATATCCATCCTTCATTACGGTTTGGTTTGTTTTCCTTTGGGGACCAAACAGATCTCGGGGAAAGGGGCTGGGGAACCAGAGAACACAGTGGATGAGCTATGTGCAAAGGGAAAGAAAACAGAAGTGGCAGCTGAATTTGGGGGCATTTCCTTTTCCTCTGAACTTCCTCGTTGACCTTGAGTAAACAGCTTCTCTGCACACTCTCATGCTGTGAAATGAGGTTGATAAACTGCTGACCCAGATCCCAGGAGTGTATGTGTATGTGTGTGTTGGGGGGGAGGGGGAAGGATAACTGATAAAAATTGATTTTAGAACCTATTTACAAATGTCAATTCTCAATAATGTTGTAATAGGTCAGGCTCTGTTTTAAATATCCAAGGAAAAAGTCTTAAATAAGAAACAGCCTGCAAGTCTGACTCAGAACATTTGAAAAAGAGAACATCAGAGTTTATATACTCCTATTTCATCAAACTGGACACTTGGATCCTCCTCATCCTGGTAAGTCAGGGAGGCCTTTGGGAGTAATTATACCTTCTACAATCTGCAAATACAGCAAATATTTATTAAATCCTTGCTTTGAGCAAAGCATTGGGCTAGGTTCTGGGAGAGAAACAACAGTAAAATAACCCTCATGGAGCCCACCATCTAGTAGGACAAATACACATAATTCTAGAAAGACGAAGCACTGTGCAGTGGAAAGAACTAGGGCTCTGGATTCAAGGAACTGGGTCTCAACACTCATTACCTGTGTGGCATTGGGCAGTTCATTTCATTCCATTAGACCTTGGTTTTCTTATCTGTAAAATTAGGGGATTAGACTACATGATCTCAAAGGTCCCTGTGAATTCTAAATTTTAATCCTAATATAAAAGAAATCCATCTCAATGGTTGAGTGATTCCTCTTTCCTTTCTCCTCCCCCTTTTTCCTGTGGGATGAATCCTTCTGGCTTTCTATTTTCTTGCTTCACTAAAATAGACCTAAAGAGAAATAAGGAACAAAGGATAATTAACCATTTATTAATTATGTAAATCAGAGTTAAAAATAATAGGTATCTTGATTATGTATTTTTTTTTTAAGTGACATTCTGCCTTCTATTAGGGCTATTGGAAGAGACTCAAGATTTATAGAGAAGAAAAAAAATTTAGAGAGAAAAGTCTTCTCATTGTATAGATGAGGAAACTGAGCATCAGAGAAGTGAAGAGACATCCTTCAAGTTAGCTAGTGGTAGAGGTGGGAATAGGGACCAGTCCTCCAATTGCAAGTTCAAAGCTCTTTCTATTATATCATATAGCACCCCTTTAGTTTGGCTAGCTCATGGTTGTTTTTTTCTTCGAAGAGGACCTTGGCATCAGGAAGGTCATATCATGACTTTCGAGTGGAATGAATTTAAGTGAGGGACGGCTGTGCAAAGTCACCAACCTCACTTTCTCCTTTAAAGCCATCTGGGTCCAGTGGCAAGATATAGATCAGGATGACTGGAGATGGCCCCATGGCTAGCTGGCGACACTGGCAAATATTTGACCAGTTTGGTGAGGAAGACCTTGCAGCTATGTCAGCAATTTTTCTGTGGACCCCCAGTAATTCCTAAACCAGGATTTAGGTGAAGAATTAGTGTAAGATTATCTTCAGATTCCATAACTCCAAGAGGCGGTGGGAAAGTTGAGGAAGCCTTGTCTGAGACCAGCCAGGGCTTAGCTCTGCATAAAGAACTCTGGTTCTAGGACCCATTTTGAGTTCAGTTTTATCCCAAGAAACACAATTTCATCTCAACCAGGAATCTCTTATTTTGATACTACTGGTTGTAGGATCAAATACAATGTGTAAAATATTTGTAAAAGTGCTTAGTACAATTCTTGGCACGTAGTAGGCGCTATAGGGATGCTATTCTCTGTCCCTTCCCTTTATGAAGGATCCAAAGTTAAGGGAAACAGTTTGGAATGTGCTCCCTCTCACAAATCATGAGAAGCAATCATAGCAAGTTCTTTATTTCTAAAATCCCTAAAGAGAATCATAATTGAGAGAGAGAGAGAGGAGGGGGAGAGAGAAAGAGAGACAGAGAGAGACACAGAGAGAGAGAGAGAGAAAGAGAGAGAGAGAGAGAGAGAGAGCCTGACCATCAAAGGCTTGAAAACACGAGCTTCTCATCATGTTTTGATAGTGTTTTCTGGATACTGTCTGGCAGATTTTTAGGACTTTGGAGGTGTAGTTAACAAGAATTCTGGGGGAATGGATGTCTTCTGTATAGAGGGAGAAATCTACATGGGTGGGGATGGTTGGAGGGAGGGCATATTTAGCCCTAGAGGATGAGACTGATTCTATCTCTCCATCCATTCATCCCTGTGCCTGCCTGTCTGTCCATCCGTATTTCTATTTAACATCTCTTTTATCTCTCCATCCATCCGTCCACCCATCCATCCATCCATGCGTTTTGTATCTGTCTGTCCCTGCATGTGTCCGTCCATTTGTCCGTCTATTCTCGAACCCGGTTTACTCGGAGATCGGGAAGAAGGAACCTGAGCTGGTCCCTAGACCACCTGCATGTAATCCTTTTTGTCCCGCCCACAGCTTCTGCTTGGGTTGGCGGAGGACTACAATTCCCGACAGAGCCTGAGGCAAAACGAGGGCGGGGCTCCAGTTACTGAGAGCTGAGAAGGTTTCGCCTCCGTGTTACGTCACGTCACCTGGAAGCGATAAGAGCCAAGCTGGGTCAAGGAGAGGAGGAGAGGTTAAGGCGAGGGGCTGGTTATGTTTGGCAGGGCGCGTGCACGCTAGACCACGAGGGGTGGGAGCGGAGCCAATGCTGAGGGAACAACCAATGGCTGGCCGAGTAGTGAGATGGGCGGGGCATAGAGGGGGTGGTCTGAGGTGAAGGGTGCGTCCTGCGTGCCGAAACCGGGGCGCGCGAGGCCGGAGGGAGGAGCGCGGCGCCGGCGGCCGTGGGGTGGCGGCGGCGGTCAGGCCGGAGATGGCGGCGCGGTGGAGCAGCGAGAATGTGGTGGTGGAGTTTAGGGATTCCCAGGTGCGCGGCGGGGGTGGGGTGGGCTGAAGGGAGCCGTCTGAGCATGCGCCTCGTGCCTCCTTTCCTCCCCCTCTCCCACCCCTCCCCAGGCACCGTCCGTTCTGGAGCGCGACGGGCAGGGAGCTGGGGGGCCTGGCGTGGCGAGGGCCGGTCGGCCGGAGGGAGGAGAGAGGGGAGGACAGCTCGAGGCGGGGTCCGGCCCGGAAGCTTTTGGTGACCGACCGTAGGGGGCCGTCGCAGGTGGTCAGAGGCCTCCGGGGCCGGCCGAGCCAAGGGTGGGCAACCCTGGCTGGGGGACCCCCTCGCGGGCGCGGTCAGGGCCCAGGACCGGCCGGTGGCCGTGTGCAAACAGCCTGTCTTGTGGTCGCGTGGAAGAGAGGGCTGTGACTATAGCACATTACAGGTGGGGAAACGGGGCCGGTGCCATGCTCAGCGCCGCCAGTGTCCGAGGCAGAATCCGGCCTTTGGCACGCCCGCTTCGCAGCGTGACCCCCTCTGTTCCCCGCCTGCGTCTCCTGTCCCGGGATCTGTTGGAGGGGAGCAGGATCCTAGACCCGCGAAGAGTCAGGCTCATTAAGCTTTGAGTCGGCAGGTGGTTTTTTTTACCTGGAACAAGAATCCTCCAACAGAGGCTTGCCTGGCGTCTGCCTAATGCCATCTCTGGTGATGGAAAATTGGTCACAGGATCCTGGATGATGAGAGCTCCAACGCCATTCTTTTACAGATGGGGAAACTGAGGTCCAGAGGTATCACACAGGCAGAAGGTGGCAGAATTTGAATCCCGCTGCAGAACCAACCGTCACCACTTGGTCAACAAGCATTTTTAAAAGCTTCGTTCTACCTGTGCTAGATGCTGGGGATGCATACACCAACCCACCACCCCCCTAAAAAAAATACCAAAAAGCCAACCCTGGCCCTTTACCTGAGAAGCTTATGCTCTGTTGTGGGAAACAACAGGTATAGATGAAATACACAAGGCAGACACACTAAAAGTCAGGTCTTTGGTGGTAAGGAAGCACTGGCAATGGGAGCTATCAGGCAGGGAAGGTCTTGAGGTGACAGCAAAGAGGGGGTCTGCTTGTGCAAGGGCATAGAAACTGTGCCATGTGTAAGGAGCAGCAAAAAGGATAAAAGTAGACTTACTATAACAACCACCAGTGCTTTCAGGTTTCCAAAGTGCTTTTACAACCATCTCAATTGATGCCTCAGCCTTGGGAGGTGTTATCTCTTTTCATAGATGAGGAAACAGACAGATGTGAAGTTAGTTGGTCAGGATCACAGAGGCAGTAAAGGAAATGTGTAACATGGGGTTGGAATCAAGTAGAATGGGGTTTTAGTTGACGGAAGGGTTTATACTTGATCCTAGAAGTAAGGTGGCACTGGGCCTGGAGTCAAGAAGACATCTCCCAGAATTTAAATCCAGCCTCAGACGCTTACTAGCTGTGTGACCCTGGGCAAGTCACTTCATCCTGCCTGCCTCAGTTTCCTCATCTGTAAAATGACCTGGAGGAGGAAATGGCAAACCACTGCAGCATCTCTGCCAAGAAAACCCCAAATGGACCCAGGAAGAGTCAGTCAGACACGACTGAACAACAGTGGAGGCAATAGGGATCCTCTGGAGTTTATTGACCAGGTTAGTGATAGGGTGTTGATGCTAGGGATACAAATGCAAAATTGATATTCAGCCATCAGAATGATCTTCCTAAATTGTAGGCCTGACCATGTCACTTCTCTACTCATTAAGCTCCACGAACTTCCCAACACCTCCAGCATCAAATGTAAACTCCTCTGTTTGGAGAGTTCAGAATTCTTTGTGACCAGGAGTAGCCCTCTCCGACCTTTCCAGTCTTCTTAAACCCTACCCGCTCCCATACACTCTTTGATACAGTGACTCTGGCCTCCTTGTTGTTCTGGAACAAAACCCTCCTGTCACTGAGTATTTTTTTTCTGGCTCTCTGCCTGGAATGGTCTTGGCTTTCCTGGTTTTGCCTCAAGTCCCAGCTAAAATCCCACCATTTATTAGACTTTCTGGATCCCCTTTAATTCTAGTGTTCTCTTTGTTGATTGTTTCCAATTTTTCTTGTAGGTAGCTTGTTTGTACATAGTTATTTGCAAGTTGTTTCTTTTCTACCCCCATTAAGACTGAACTCCTTGAGAGTAGGGACCATCTTTTTTATTTTTCTTTGTATCCCCAACCCTTAACACATAGTAGGCCCTTAATAAATGTGTATTGACTGACTGATAGTCCCTGCCCTTAAGGGACCCATCATTTTAAAAAATTGATAATTTTTTTGTATCACTTCTCAGTGAGCCAAAGAGAGAAAACAAGCAGTTAGCAAAGCTAACCAACAGGTCACCTGAGTCTGATGATACATGCAATATTCTACATTCACAGTCCCTTACAGAAGGGCAGGAGTTGTGTCACGAACCCTTTGGCAGTCGGAGGAACCCTACTGACCGCTTCTCAGAATGTTTTAAATGTAAAGTAAATGGGATTACAGAGAGAAATGATTACATTGAAATACATTTACCAAAATATTTAAAAAATACGTATGGATCGCAGGTTCACAATCCCAGATGTATATTCAAGAACGGTGGAAGCCAAGGAAAGACACTTGAATATAGGGAGTCAAAGGGGTGTGAGTTGGAGCCATTAGAAAGTAAATTATCTCCATCTTTCCAGGAGCAAGAGGAAGTTCTCCCCCAGGTTGAGCCTTCTGGAACTACACTTGATTGATGAGATCATAGATTTAAGCTTTCGGGTACTTGTAGGCCAATCTTTCACTTTGCAGATGAGAGCCTGAGCATCAGAAAAGTTAAGTGATCCATTTAGTTTTGTACTCTAGGGCCTGAGAGTAGGAGAAGGAGCCTAGACTTGTGCAGGTGGGGAATCAAAGCTGTGGGGAAGCCCGAGGGATGTTGCCAGAAGTGGAATTCTCTTCCTAAATGGCCTTCTGTGATCTGAGAAGCAAAAGGAAGAAGTGATAATAAGTAACACTAGCACCTGTTTGGGCCAGGCACTGTGCTCAGTGCTTTACAAATAGAATCTTATTTGATCTTTACAGCAACTGTGTTAGGTAGTCACTATTATTATCTCTTTTATAGATGAGAAAACAGACAGAGGGACTTGCCCAGGGTCACACAGTATCTGAGGCTGAATTTAACTCGGGTCTTCCTGACTCCAGGCCTGGCACTCAATCTCCTGTACTACCAGTTACCCTCTGAGTAAAGGCTGAGTCAGGACAAGTCTGATTTCCAGTCAGACTTGGATGTGTACTGCATTCGTGGGCCTGGGTAAGTCAGGCAGCCTTTTGGAGGAGCCCTGGGAAACTTCGAAGGACACGAGGTGTACATCTGCACTTGTGGAGGGAATTTCCTCATACGGAGCTCCTGTATGAAATTTTGCCGCCCAAATACAGGCTCTTATATACTTTGGTTCATGTTACCCATATTATGTAACCTCTGCCTAGAGCGGTGGTTCTCAACCTCCTAATGCTGTGACCTTTTAATACTCATATGTGGGCGTATCTGCATGTGGGCGGACCTCCCTGGAGATGGATAGAGGAGCGGCGTCTCAGTTCCTAAGACCATCAGAAATATGAGTTTTCTGATGGTCTTAGGCCACCCCTGTGACCCCTGTGAAAGGATCGTTCAACCCCCAAAGGGGTTGCAAGCCACAGGTTGAGAACTGCTGGCCTAGAGATCTTCCCACTGCCTCTTCTCTTGAATATATAGGAATCCTTTAAGTTCATCTCAGATACTACCTCCTTCAGACACTCTTCTTTGATCTCCTCCTTTCTTCCTGCCCTCCAACCCGTCCGTCCTCCTCACATGGAACTTTGTTTTGCAACTTAAATGCACTTACAGAAAACTTTCTTGGTCCTCACATTCCTCATGGAGGCCTCTGAGGTCCCATTCATCCAGGGATATACAGGTGTCAGCTTAACTGGCTCCCAAGAGCCAATTGTTAAATTTTCAGTGTGAGCATTTACACATTGCACATTGGCAAATGCTACAAATCAAGGCTTGGTTTATTGTTTTCTTGATTGTTAGACCTAAGAAAGTGATAGATAAAATGTAATGATGCAGCTTAAATTTAAAGGTGTGTCCAACATAAGCCCCCTGTCCCCCCACCCTAGCCAGTTGTTAAACATTTGCTGGCACACTAGTACTTTCATTGCTAGGTCTGTGATCCTATAAATATTGTGTATTATTTCAGTCTCTTTAGTGCAGCGGTTCTCAACCTGTGGGTCGCAACCCCTTTGGGGGTAGAACGACCCTTTCACAGGGGTCGCTTAAGACCATTGGAAAACACATATTTCTTATTTCTGATGGTCTTAGGAATGAAGACACCGCTCCTCTATTCGTCTCCAGGCAGGTCCGCCCACATACAAGCATTAAAGGGTCCCGGCATTAGGAAGGTTGAGAACCACTGCTTTAGGGTCTTATACCCCTTAGGCTGTAAGATTCTTAAGAGTGAGGACCACATTTTACCTCCACTGTCCCCCAAAGCCTGGCATAGGTTCTCCACATAGTAGATGCTCAAATATTTGTGGCACTGTAGAATCTAGAGCTGGCAAGGCCATTCTAGTCCATTCCCTTCACTTTATCTAGGAGGGTGGAGCTCAGAGGGCTCTAATTGATTTGCCAGATGCAACAAGGTAGTAACAGTTGAGATTTAAGCCCAGGGCCTTGGACTCCACCTTCTTAGCAGTATAGCACGTGGCTTCTGCCCTGTGAAGCAACAGAAAACAGAACTTGTTCCTTTCTTAGTAATAAAGATGAATGGATGACAAGAGCCCCTCGTCAGTTATTCAGTGGTGCCTGGGACGCAGCTTCCCATAAGGGATCTCCCAGAGGACACTGAAGTGCTTTGCATGGACTTCCACAACGTATCTGATTGTTAGGGTAGGCCTCTCTGGGGAAGCACAAGTTATTTAGGGGATAAGAACCATCCCTATTTATCTTTTTGTTGATTGTTTTTGCTAGAAGGGACCTCAGAAGTCATCTAGTCTGTCCCTGTCACTTTACAGGTGGGAAATAGGGCCCAGGGGGGTTGTGAGTAGCCACAGGTCAGCCAGCTAGAAGTGCCCAAGGTATGTCTTGAGTGCTGGTCCTCTGCTTTCAGAGCCAGTGTTTCCATCCATACTGCCAGAGCACACTTGCCTGTTCTGCCTCAGACCTGCTAATGTGGAAGCTGCCCTTCAGTTCTCACCAGAAACCTGGGTAGCCTCACCCCCACTTTTCAGTGAAGGTATAATTCAAGCAACCTGCAGTCAGGCTGCTGGCTCATATGTTAGGAGGCTATGAAGTACTACAGAAATAATTACACCTAAACAGCAGTTGTCATAATAGGGAGACAAAGGAAATTTGCCTTTAACAGCTTTGTGGGAGTTGTTCTTTCTGTAACTTTAGCAGTAGAAATTAATATGGTTTTTATAGTATAATCAGGGGTGGGGAACCTTTGGCCTTGAGGCCACATGTGACCCTCTAGGTCCTCGAATGGGGCCCTTTGACTGAATCCAAACTTCACAGAACAAGTCCCTTCATAAAAGGATTTGTTCTGTAAAACTTGGACTCAGAAGTCTCCATCAAGGATCTAGAAGGCCACATGTGGCCTCAAGGCTGCTGTTGCACACCCGATCCTCTTCTATTGACTAGACTTTCCATCCCATTAGCCATTTCTTAGAAGTATAGAGTCACTTGGCCCAACCCCTTCATTTTAAAGCTGAAGAAATGGAGGCACTGAGAGCTTGCGCCAAGTGAAACAGCTGGTTGTAAGGAGCCCGCCCTGGGTAGTGTTCTTTCCTCTGCTTTCCTGCATAGAAAGAAGGGGGACAATTAAGACTCCTTGTGTTGATGTTTTGAAATAAGTAGCCAGACTTATATTAAATGTTTTCACATATTTCATCTCGGTTTTCACATCAGTCCTAATCTTTTATAAATGCATTTTCATGTGGCTTTCAGAATGTTACAGTGAAGGAGTCCTGGGTTCAGATTACGGTTTTGTTTTTTATTTTAAATATTTTTATTTTAAGAGTCATTTATTCTGTGCCCAAGAACCAGTTATTTGAGTAGTCCTTGGACACAGATTCATGCCACTTCTGAGCTGAAAAGTCCTTCAAGATCGCCTATGTGAGGGTTGGGGGATTTGCTTGTGTGAAGGCCTAGTTCTTCAGGAGGGAAGGAGTGGAGAAGTCGTGATGAAGAAATGCAGAATTGGTAAACATAGACCGATATTACACATAAAGAAAACCATTGTATACCTCAAGCTGTGGGGGCAGTGTAATATCATGCAAAAATTTCTGGAATGGGCATCAGAGAGTCAAGGATCAGTGTCTGGTTCTGCCACTTAATACTAGTATTACCTTGGATAAGTCATTTTCGTCCTTGCAGTTAAGGGAGTTGGAATAAATTATCTCTAAGGTCTCTTTCAATTCTAAATTTGTGATCCTGTGCTGTGGCATTCAGTGTTGACAGTAAATAGCTTCTCTTGGAATACAGGATAGACTTTGGAAAGACAGGGTGGGAAGGAGAACTGGGGAAGATGTTTGGATGCTAGAGCACAGGAAGCCCCTTGATAACGACTTACTTGTCATTAGGGAAAGAAATGAATTCTCAGGGGATGTTTGGGGAGCATTTAGGCAAGAGAAAGCAATATGAGTGTAGACTTTGGGATCTTAAATGCCTTTGCCACAGGGCTGTGTCCTTGACTCTTTCCTAGTTACGGTTCTCAGAAAAATCAGCACCTTAAATGAAAACAGATGATTTGCTTACCAAATTTGTGGATGATAGGTTAGCAGGAATCATTGGATAGCAGAAGCAGGGATCAGAAAGATCTGAAACAGGTAGAACTGATCAAGATTAAATTTAACAAGTATTTCTATGTTTAGCACTTAGGTTCAAAAAACCCCCACCACTATGAAAGTATAGGATGGGGGTAGACTGGACTTAACACGTTCATGTGAAAAAGATTGGGGGAACTTTAGTTGACTCACTGTAAGTGCACTGTGATTCATATGGTGGGGCATAGTTATAGGGGGGAAAAACCAGCAATGACAAAAAAAACAAACAAACCTAAGCAGCCTTGGTCCGTATCAGTAAAGTGCTGTCTAGCTGAAGGGAGCATAGCAGGTTGCAACCCACAGTTTAAGAAGTGCTCAAGGGGTGGAAAGAAAGTGGGAAAAGTTTAAGAAGCTCTGGTTAGACAACACCTGGAATCTTATGTTCATTTTTGGCATCACATTTTTAGAGGGAAAGGGGATAAGAATGATGAGAAATCTCAAAACTTTGTCAGCAGGGAGTGGTTGAAGGAACTGGGACGTATCATTTGTAGAATAGAAGATGCAGTAGGGGTACACAAGAGGTTTCCTAAAAAATTTAAAGCCTAATTATTTGGAGGGGGAAATAAATTTAATCTATATAACTACAGGCAAGAAAAGCATGACCAAAGCTGGAAGTTACAAGGAGACAGATTTAGGCATAATATCAGGAAAAAACTTCTGAAACTGGAGGGATGTCTACAAGTGGAATGGATTGATTGCCTTGTTGATGAGGCCTCCCATTACTAGAAATGTTCAGTCAGATTGGCAGATATGTTGTGGAAGGGAATCCTCCTTGGGGTGAGAGAGTTCCTTTCAGTTCAGGGACTCGGGTTTTGTGATGTAAGAATCTTTCCTTGACAGCTTTTGTTTTTTATTACCTTCATTTCCAAATATATCACTCACTTTCCCCTTCCTTTATCTCAGGATTTTTAAAAAGGACGGAAAAAAGTTCAGTAAAACCAACCCACATATTGATTGAATCTGACAATGTATGCAATATTCAATACCAGTGGTCCCCTGCCATGACAAAGAAGGGAGGAAGATGCATTTTCTCAGTTCTTTCCAGGGCCGAGCTTGAGCATTATATTGTGATTACATAGCATTCAGACTTGGTTGTTGTCATTGTTTTTTCCTTTTACATTGTTGTAGTCGGGCACATTATTTTCCTGCTTCAGCTTAATTTGCAGTTTTCTTTGTAAAAAAATTAATTTCATTTTGCATCCATTCCTATCTTCTGCTTCTTTGAACTTTTCATGTTAATTGTTTTTAACAGCACAGTAATAATCAGTAAATATTTATTAAGTGCCTGCTTTGTACCAGCCACTGTGCTAAGTGCTGGGGATACGTTAAAAAAAAAAGAGGCGAAAGATAGTCCCTGCTCTCAAGGAGCTTACAGTCTACTGGGGGAGACAACATATATATATATATAAAACAAACTATATTCAGGACAAATGGGAAGTCACTAACAGAGGGAAGGCAGTGGAATTAAGAGGGCTTAGGAAAGGTTTCCTGTGGAAGGCAGGATTTTAGTTGATACCCAGGTGGAGTTAAGACATAGTGTTATGGAGGAATGTTGTGGTCAAGAAATAGTTAAGAAATATTTTCTGAAGTTAGTGGTCAGCCTGGTGAAACTCTATAGTATACAGCCAAGTGAAACTTTATGATAATTAGCCAAGTGAAACTCTATGAACCTGGGAAGCCTCCCTAGAGTGATTTATCTGTACCTGGGAGGCCGGCCTAGGGTAATCTATCTTTTCCTTACTCAGTCCTCATACCCTGTGCCCCTCCGCTCACCTTGTAGACCCCCTCCACTTTCCTTAGTAACCACTTGTTTGTATCTATATGACAACCTGCTTAGTAACAAATTGTGTTAGTTAGATAGGTAAACCTAATGGAATGTATAAAAGGTTCTCCACCCCCAAGCTCGAGGCTGCTCCCCCTTTAATTGACATGGAGTAGCCCCAGCTGGTAAATTAAAGTTCCTTAAAACTTTTTAATTCGGACTCTGTGGTCACTTTGTTAAGACTCGTCAGGTCATGTCGTTTCAATAGCGTGCCAGAGGGGAGGCAGCCAACCAGAGAAAATGTCCAGTTCTGAGAAATGGAGGGTCTTGTTTGTGGAGCAGCCAGGAGGCTCGTGTCACTGGATCAAAGAGTAACTGTGTGGGAGTCCGGTGTATGAAGACTGCAGAGGTGGGAGGGCTTAGGTTATGAAGGGCTTAGGCTTAGGACTTTGAATGCTAAACCTTTATGAACCACACTTTGTGAAGTGGTCATCTCCATTCTTGTCACTTCCTTACTTCCACAAAGAGTGTTATTATGAATATTGGAGTGAATATGGGACCTTTTCGTCTTGGTTCTTTCTGGGATATATTCCTAACAGTGAGATTTATGGGTTAGAGGGTATGGACATTTTCATAATTTTCTTCCATGTTACTTTCCAGAATGGTTGGACAGTATACAGTTGTGTTCCACCAGCAGTGTACCGATGTGTTTGTCTTTCTACAGGCCCCATCCCCAGCTTTGACTGTTTCCATCTGTTGTTATGTTTACCAGTTGTAAAACCTCAAAGTCATTTTGATTTGTATTCCTCTTATATTAGTGAATTGAAGCAGTCTTTCTTATGGTTAATACTCTGTGTTTCTTTTGAGAATTGTTTGTTCACTTAATCATTGGGGAGTGGCTCTTGTTTTAAGCCCTTTCTTAGGATTGTTGTCATTCTTAGATTTGGTTACTTTATCCACACCTCCTGGTTTAATTGATCAGAAGAAGGGTGACTAACTTCCTCATCCAATTATTATTTGGACCTGGAATTGAAAATTAGAGGAGCATTATGTATGCTCCCTGTTGCCTTAATGGTTTGTGATTTATGAGTCTCATTATTACTACAACCCTCCTAGACAGACAGGCATCTGTGAATATCTTTTACTTGAGGGGGAAAATCCATTACAAATTCACAGCCATACCAGTTCTGGCAAATTCTTCTACTGGAAAAGAAGGAACTATATAAAGTTGTAGAGAGGCAAACTCTCTTGCTAATTTACTTGGCTAGTTTTCATTTATTTTGGAAAACAGCAGAATCGTTTCTAGTAAAACTAGAATGCAAAGGCAGCATTTTAGTTTTTATTCTCTGGAAAGCTTCATTAAAAACATGGTGATTCCTGGGGTCAAGTCTGCCAAAGCAAATAGCGTGCCTTCTTCATCCATTCATCCATTGTTGATTAAACTTCCGCCTCTGAGATGAACCGATGCCAGGCCGGTTGAGATGGGATATAGTCTTTGTCTTCATTTGCCTAGTCTGGTTGGGAGGAGATATAAATGTAGATAGCTGGGGTATTTATATAGTATGTGATAACTTGGTCATTTAGCTCTTCATTTTACAAACAGGGAAACTGAGACCCAGATGTATGAAGTGGTTCCCCCAGTCCCAGATGATTAATGGCTGTGTGTTGTAGTCTCCTGAAGAAGGAGATTCCATCAAAGGGGAGAGGTGTGTGTGTGTGTGTGTGTGTGTGTGTGTGTGTGTGTGTGTGTGTGTGTGTATGACAGCCGTTGTGTTAAGTGTTCAGAGAGCATGCACTCACTTCTAATAAGTATTCAGTAAGAGGATGAGGGAGATTGAGTACAGTCATTCAAAACAGCTTTCTTAGCATCTCCAGTCCTTAATTTAAGGAAGGTGGATCATGTCATGATAAACTGTCTGATTCTTTTATGCCAGTGGATTTCAGTTCTTGCTTTTACTATATGAAATCTGATAATGAAAATATTATAGTCCTTGATCATAGGCCTGTGACAAACTGATGATTTTAAGAAAATTGACTTGATTCTGATTTGCATTGATTGAATGTTTCTGTATGCATTGTTATTTAGAAGGATGAACAGAAAAGTGCTTCCATCTCTTAGAAGTTTATTCCCATTCTCTAGTTCAGCTGGGATAGGAAAGTTTGATTTCTCACTTGGTCATTTCAGAGGAACAAACCACACTAGTCCTCAGTTCCACAAAAGCCACGTGTATAAAATGCTGGTTTTCTTTGAAATTGAATTGGATTGAATGAGACCCGGAAAAGCTTTATTTTTATGAATTTCTCCCAAAGAGATTGACTTGCTAGATAGAAGAAGCACTTATGAATATACACCAAAGTGCGAAATATGGTACAAGGCTGTTTCAAAGTAAAATTCATCTCCATGTTGAATATGTTAGAAACTAGAATACCTCTTCATTTTGAAAACGTTAAAAAACAGGGCAGCTAGGTGGCGCAGTGAGTAGAGCACCGACCCTGAAGTCAGGAGGACCTGAGTTCAAATGCAGCCTCAGACACTTGACACACTTACTAGGTGGGCGGCCAAAGTGGCTTCAATGCCTGGAGCTGAGGACCCCTGGAGTGGGACCACCCCTGCAGCCTTTGGCGGGCCTGAGACTGAGCCAAGGTGAATTTGCTTAATGCAGATTTAGGTAAAGGGAAGACTGTTTGTATATGTTCTGCTGAATCTTCATTTAGATGAAGGAAGGAAGGAAAAAGCATTTATTAAGTGTTTGTGTATTCCAAGCACTGAAGGTACAACCTATTTTACAGGTGAGGAAACAGGCCCAGTAGAAGTCAGTGTTTGGGGCTGGATTTGAACTCAGGTCTTCCTGACTCCAGGTCTAAAGCTCTATCCACTGTGCCACTAGCTGATAAGTATTAATACAAGGTAGGGAAGGAAGTGGGGCAGAGAAAAGATCAGCCAAGGTATTCTAGGAATCTTTAATAGCCAGAAGGACCAGGGAAGGCTGCATAGAGGAGGTGATCTCCACTACAGATTACAAATTGGTGTGGAAACTGATGGCTTCTTACTATCCTAACCCTTTGATTCTGCTGTCTTACCACCAACCTTTAAGTTTGTCAGGTGCCCAGACCCAGGACCAGACTTCCTGTAGAGATCTTTCATGGCTGCCATTGGATTGGCTACATCACCTTTGGGGTTTCTCTTTGCTCATGGCCACGATAAGGATTAAGGAACACTTGTCAGTCTCTAGAGCTCAGACTTGAACCCTTTGTCCCTGATACTCTTGACATCTTTCTTGAGGTTGCACAGCTGTAAAAAACAGATTCTTTTTGTTCACTACTTGTGATTGTGCTCAGATGTTCGAAATGGGATCTCCCTTGGTAGTCTCCCGGAAAAGGCTTTCATTGAGAAGATGGCAGTAAAACAGCTAAAGCCTGCTTAATGCAAGAGTGTTGCTGTGAAGGGTGCCAAGAGTAGCTATGTCTAAATTGACTTTTAGACACAGCAAGATTTGAACCTGTCCAAATAAGAGAATCCAGGGCTGTAATTGCAGTGATTAAAAGCAACTTCTGACTGCAGCCTGAAGGCAGACTCATTTGGTCCAGGGCACACTTTGGGGAATTGGATATTGAATGATGAAAGATGCCTCTCCCCAAGAACTGGAAACCAATGAAATGTCCGGGAAACTCTAGATTGAGTATGAGCTTTTCTTTTATCTTGGTAAGATTTAATCTCTGGGGGACCCAGTAGGAGGAGCTCCAAAAACTTGGTAACCAGGTGTTTATTTGCTTGACCTTGGATGTAGCAAAGATAAGGTTTGGATATGGTTAGTTTACTCCTGTGGCAGTCAAAAGATGTCAGTGCCCCTTGAAATCACTACACTGATGTCTAGCTTGTTTGGTGGCATCAGGGTGGGATTTTGGTTCACAGGAGGAGCCTTTTCTAGTTTCTTTAAATGCATATGCTCTGGCTTATTCAGGTAAGGTACTAAGGGTTCCACTCCCTATGACCCCTTATCATTAACCTCATTTTCCCATTTTTTTTAGTATATTTTTTTAGTATATGTTAAGTAACAATTAGAGCTGTCTTTTCTTGAGTTAACTGAAAGGTAAAGGAGTTGAGATTCATGTTGAGAAAATAAGGAGATAATTAAAAATTCACCTTTATAGGTTCTGATAATTATTAGCCAGAAAGATTCCAAACTCTTCTCCTGGATGATGACAAAGGCACAATGACAAATAATTAAATCCCTTTGATTTGGGGCTTGGCTGGTTTATTTCAGCTTGTTTTTAAAATTGAACAATTGTTTATGTTTTTCAACAGGCAACTGCAATGTCTGTAGATTGTCTTGGGCAGCATGCAGTGCTTTCTGGGTAAGTGAGCTCCTAAGTTCTCCTGTTTGTGATTTCTGGGAACATGAGGTTTTTGATCAAGTAATGGCTACCTTGTGTTCTCAGCAAGGACCAAGGCTCTGAATTCATGGGGGTCATAGATCAAGAGCCTCATTTGATAGAAGAAGAAAAGAAGGGGTTATGTGACTGCCCCAGAGTCATGGAGATGAGCTTGGGGGGCAGGCCTTCTGACTGCACGTCTGATCCTTTTCCCACTTTACCATGCTGCCTCCCTACTTCCTTATTCTCATGATTCTCAGGACTCTCAAAGATTTATCTTGTTTATCCTGTGCCCACCCAAGCACCATATAAGAATAATATGAAATTGTATTTTAACTTAAGTCTTAAAACTGCAAAGTTTAAACACATTTGGTACCCAATTTTTATTAGGAGTCACATTAGCAATTTGCCAGAAGCCCCAAGGTTGAATTACCTTAGAAAGACATATTGTGCTGGCCACTTTCCCGTTCTTCATATTCCTCCCTGTTGAAGAGCGTGGTGTCAGTGAGGAGTCCTTCCTGGCAAGTATCCCTTAACTGACTTCTCTGTGACTCCTCACTTACTTTTATCAGAGGTTTTACTCCCCACATTCTCATTTCAGTTTCACTTCCCTAACTCTGCTATTAAGTCTTCAGTTTCCTTTGCCTTTTCTCTTTTTCAGACATCATCTTACCTGCTTGACTTCTCTGCCTGCCCTCTGTCCATTTAGGGAGAGGTGTCCAAAGTCAGCTAGTTCCTAGAAGGTCAGAGTTTTTATAAAGCCTCTGATCCTTATCCATTCTCTGAATTCATTCCCCAGCATCTTATGCTCTTTGGGATTTTGCTTGTTGATGTCTGGAGCTTGTACTTTTCCTACTGTGGTCATAGAATTTGATTCTTTAGTCTGATAACTAGCTTCTCCCATCTGAATTTCTCTTTCCAGTTATTTACATACTCTTTTAATTTTTTCTTTAATCTGTTTTCTTTAAGCAGGAGCTGTTAGCTTTCATACTTTTCATTGGCAAACCTACTTATATGGATGTCTTGTGGTTCAGGTTTTTCTTTAAGCAAAGAGACTGACTTACAGAACATGTTTGTGCATGTAGCAGGGAGTGTGTATGCATGTAACTAACACCCTGAAAGTGAAATAGTGAGGGGAGCAGACTTCCTTTTTTCTGTCCCTTTCAGTTTCAAATCTTTATCAGGTACCTGCTCTGTGTAACACACTCTACTGGGTGCTAGAGATAGAGAGACAAAGAAGCAGCACTGGCCTTGGGAACTGGCATTCTCCTGGGGACGGGGGCGGAGGTATAGGTCATCTATGCAGACAGATGAAACCAAACCTTTCAAGAGTAGAGAGCATTAACATTGTAGGAGGGAGGGGACTCAAGAAAGCCCTTCTTTGGGGCAGTGGTCCCCGAGCCAGGGGTTGATCTTAGAGATTCAAGAGGTATAGGTGAGGAAGGAGCTCATAGCACCTACGAGGGATAGCTTCGACAAAGGGATGGAGGTGAAAAACGGCACATAACTCTTTATTCAGCCTTTTGTGAACTGAAGAGTATCTCGCATATCGCTGGCACTCAACATGTTAGTTCAGTTTTTAGTACAATTTATATTGCTTCTTTCCTCACAATAATCCTTTAACTCGCTTTCTGAAAGATTAAATTTGGAGCCTAAAAATAGTCTGTTTGCAGGGGAATTTGGAGTTCTGTTCCAGGATGGTGGCTGTCTGTTAAATAGCGTCACGTGAGTTTGTTAGGCTGCTGTGTGCTTAGTCACAGTGGGGTACACTTATCATTTGCCCATAGTGGGCTACCTTTCAGAGTGGGTAGATGTCACAGAATGTGAGTCACATCCAACTTCACTGTTGCCTTTATGCTGGATTGTACCCGATGTTGGAAGGGCCACCTTCTAAAATTATGCTCTGACCCAGCTACCTGGCTTCTATTTTGTATTTATTCTTGCTCTTTTAAAATTCTTTGTCCTCTCTGAGGTCAGAAGAATTGGTTGCCAAGTGGGTCTGGTTTAAAAGCAGGCCCTCCCTTGTGGTACTAAACCCTTGTCTATATTTGGTACCCTTCCCATTCTAGCCGCCGCTTCCTGTATATTGTGAATCTGGATGCCCCATCTGAAGGTCACCGCAAGATCTCTCGTCAGAGCAAATGGGACATCGGGGCCGTGCAGTGGAATCCCCATGACAGCTACGCGCATTACTTTGCAGCTTCGGTGAGTGTACTTGGGCAGTGGGACAAGTGAGTAAACATGAAGTGGCAGGGTCTGTGTTCTGGAGCCGAGAATGAAACCATCAGTTTTCCAAGCAAAAAGTCATTCAGTTAGGGAATGCATTTGGAGGACATCAGGTTTCCCTTTTAGAAGGGTAAGAGAGGCAAATCACTTTGAAAAAAAATTTTAAAACCCAACCTGATCAGAGTAGTCTGTCATGGGTCTCACATTTTGTATATGACTTTGAATAGTCATATCTTTAGTTCTAAATATCTTTTTTTTTTGAAAGCTTAATTCTAAATTTCTTAAAGGAGAATAAGCATTACTTTTTGCATTTGTGTGCCTATTATGTGTGTGGTATGAACCTTTGTCCATTTGTAGTTAGGTGGCTGGCTGATAGAAATGTGCTAGAGATCGCTGATACTTGCCCACTGCTCAGTGCTCTTGAGATTTCAGAATTTTATTTGTTCATTCATCTATTTATTTATATTCATTTTAAACTTAAATACAAAAAGAGAAAAAAAAGAACAGTTCCATGTACACAGCAGAACATAAAAAGAGGATTAAAAAAAACCTATGAATTTCTATTTTGGACTGTTTACTTTAAAAAAAAAACAAACCATGTAATAAATACTACATATTGTTTTAAAAGCTGCCCAGCTTTTCTGTGCTTCCTTCTAGGTTTTCTTTTGCTCTTTGCTGTGCAACTTTTTTTTCTCCCTGCCCATCCTGCCCTAAAGAAGGCTATGATTTGACATGAATATATACATGTGTATCCATATATTCACATATACATACACACATATACATGTATGTAAAACCATATTCTACATGCTTCTAGTTATGAGTTCTTTCTCTGGAGGTGGATAGTATCTTTATAGGTCCTTATTTTTGCATGTTTTTCTATAATCAACCCCCTCATCATTTCTTATAGCGCAGTAGTGTTCCATCGCACTCATATATCACAACTTGTTTAGCCATTCACCAATTGAAGGGCATCCGTCATTTTAAGCTGTCTGATAGTTGTAAGATGATATTTCAGAGTTGTTTTAATTTGCATTTCTCTCATCAATAATGATTTAGAGCACTTTTTTCATATGACTATAGTTTTGATTTCTTCATTGAAAAACTGCCTGTTCATATTCTTTGGCCATTTATCAATTGGGGAAAGATTGGAAAAATTTATAATAAATCTTCATTGCTTTCAAAGAATTATAGATGATTCCACCCCTCTATTGAGGGAAGAAAGTACGTGAATAGATATGAAAGATGTCTTTACAGTAAAAGGAAGTAATACCGAAGGGTGAGAAAGCTTCCCTTTCTTCTACTTATCTATCCAAAGAGTCTCTGCCCACCCCTGGCACGCACTAATCGTGTGGCCTTGGGTAAGTCACTTTACTTTGCCAGGTCTATAGTTTCCTTTTGTGTAAAGTCAAGTCCCATCTAGCTGTGTAATTCATTGATTCTATGAGATTATCTCATTCTCCTAGGATTCTCCCCTTTTGCCAAGATAAGGAGCACGTAAGGGAGTACTTTGCCAATTGGTATCAAATTAACCAGGGAACAAAACCATTCTGCAGTGCTGCCTGGGACCAAGGCTTTTTGGTATTGATAGCCAGTGAAGGCACAGATGGCATATGATAAGGGAAAGGAGCCCCAGAAGAAGAAAACTTCTCCTACAAGCCCCTCCCCAGAAAGGCGCTTGCTGCCTGCAGTGCGTGCCCTCTCAGAAGAGGAGGGAAGGCTCAGCTCATCGCCTTCCTTTGTACACCTCTGCCCAGCTTCCTGTCACTGGGAAGAGCACTTTCTTTTCATCTTTGGGCTTTTAGCTCTTTAGTTCCCTGCTCTGTCTATACCCAGGCCATTTGTACCAACCTCTTCCTATTAGATTTAAATGTATTGTCATCGTATTTGTGCCACTGAAGATGCTGGCTCTGATGAGTCGTTGAGAGACCCCTTGCTTCAGGACTTAGCACCTGGATTGTTTTTGTTTTGTTTTGGTTTTAAATAACATTTAATTTTTTGCCCAATTACTTGTAAAAAATTTTTTTAAAGTTCCGGATTCTGTCCTGTCCTCTCTTCTCTGCCCCCTCCCTGAGACTGTAAGCAATCTGATAGAAGTTATACATGGAGCACTCTCCCCGTTATCCCTGTTCCTGCTTTAAGCAGTTTTGGTAGGGGGCCACTCTAACACTTCCCAGAATGCATTGGGTTCCTCCCTGTTTTCCAGGGAGCCTGAGTTTGGCCTCTGTCTTCGGACTGGATGCAGATGAACTCCCCACAGTAACCAGCTCACAGGTGGTTAATAGCCCTTCACTCTCCAGCCTCACTTTGTGGGGAAATTTAAGGAGGTTTTTAGAGCCTTGTGTGCTGCTGCTGCTTTTTAAAACCGCGTTTGTCTGCTGTGGTTGTGGTGTCTCTAAATCCAGTATTTCTTTGCCTCTGTCCTGACAGATCCTCTGCTGTAGTATTGTGGCAAGTTTCGAGAGTCTTGCTTATTCCTTCTTCCTGGGAATGCCTTTTAGGTTGTTCCCCTTCTCTACCCCATGCCTTTGCCATTGGATGGGCAGCAGAGGGGTAGGAAACGTTGAGTTAGTCAGTGGTACTTTGTACAGTAGCATATGGCAAAACAGATGAGGATGATGACCTTTGTGAGGTGGAGATGGGAGAAGGAGAGCTCTTATTTGGTTGGGAAAAGTTAGTGAAGGTTTTGGCTGCTGGTGTTGAATTGTGTACTTGTTTACTATAACGTTGCAGGGGAAATAACTTTAAAAGGTAAGTGGTGCCTTCCTTCCTATTTGAAACCTTAAGTCCTATGTCCTTAATTGCTTCAATGGGCCTCTGATCTCATCTAGATGAGCAATCTGTAGGCAAGACTTCCTACCTTGTGTGACTCTTGTCCTGTCCTCTATAGGAGGTACCAGTGGGACCAAGAGGCTATCTTATCTGTCTGTAATCCCTCACTCTCACTACGTAAAGCTGGTGAGAAAATTCGTTCTGGGTATTATTAGCTCTACCCACATTGGATTTTATTTCTTTCTTGCAAGCTTAGACTGTGTGAGTGGTTTTAAGCTTTCTTGGCCAGTTTTCTGCTTAGCTTTCTCTTTTCATTTACTGTGCATTAGAGCTTTCCTAAGCCCGGTGGCATATCGATTTGAACATTTTGACATGCACTGCCTTATTTCTTGTGTTTGATTTCAGAGCAACCAGCGAGTCGATCTTTACAAGTGGAAAGATGGCAGTGGGGAAGTTGGCACAGCATTACAGGGGCATACCAGGGTGATCAGGTAGGTAGCAGGAGCCCTGTAGTTCATTGGGCTGTGATTTGTCATTTTGATTCCACATTAAACATAGAACATACTCTCTCTGCTGGAGCTTTCTGTCAAGTGATCCCAAGAGCTCAAAGTACCATCACCCTATTTGTCACAGTTCTCTGGGGAAGTGAACTGAGTGATTGCCATCCTCCCACAGTTCCAGCTTGAGCATCTGTTTAGTGTTAGCCTTAGATAGCTGATAGGCCATTAGCATTCCCCAAGGTGAGGGCGTTCTTACAGAAAATCAGCTAGTACTTGGGAACCACCACCAAGGGGACTGTTAAACCAAATCCCTGAAGAAGCTCAGAAAGGTACAACCTCTTTCAGAGTAAAAGATGAAAGCCATGTCTTGCTTTGGGGGTAGGAGGAAGTTGAATGAAATCTCTCTATCTAATAACATACCGAAAGAATCAAAAAGTAAGATACTGTTCTTTCACCTATTTAAGTGTTTAAGAAATTGATTGTATTCTCTGGAAGGAGATCCATTAAGCACATGCAAACATTCTCTAGTTTGTTGCATCCCAACTTGGTTCCAGATTATTCTCTCCATATTGCTATCAGGGCTACTCCAATTGCTTCTGGGTGGGGATGGAGAAAGTCAATTTGGGAAGTGTATATCAGGGAATGTGTGGTGTGCTGAAGCCAGCCTTTGGTGTTGTAGGAGGCAAGGTTAGACTTCCACGAAGGACTGCTTGGCATTTTTGCAGTGGCCTGTGAAGTAGCTGTTTGGGTGTTGGGGAGAGGATAGAGAGTAGCCAAAGTCAGATACTCTTTGAAGATTGCTTGTGTTCTTGATGATTTTTTTTTTTGAAAAGAGTTCTAACCGCTGGATTACCTAGACCTCTTGGGGATAGATTTCATGGAATTGGTGAATGTAAATGGGGGGGGGGGGGAAATACCTCTTTATTTTCACTTACCTTTAATTTAATATTTAACCGTTGTTTTTTTTCCAAATATGAATGTAAGCAACAAACATTCTTCTGAGAAGCGGTCCATAGGCTTCCACAAATTACCGCAGGGGTCCTTGATGTAAAGAAAAGATTAAGAAGCTTGATTTCAAGGCTTTTCTCCTTCAGTATTGGCCGCTGGCTCCACTGTAGAGCTAGTAGTATTGCCAGATGTGCTGGACCAGAGAGCTTAAGGTAGACAGAGTTGTGGAAAGAAGCATTGCGCAAGGGAAGTGTTACTTTTGTGTTGTTTTATCTGTGTAAGCAAGTAGAATGTGCTGGATTGGACCAGCTAATTTTTAAGGACATTTAGTCATGCTGATTCTTGCCCAGTCCTACCCTCTGGCATTTCACTGAATAAAAGAATCTAAGAATTCCTGGAAGGGAATTCAGAGGGCATTGAGTCTCCCTCATACCTGATAAGCCATCATCCAGTTTTTACTTGGAGACTTCCAGTGAGGAGGAGTTCACTAACTCCTAAGGTTCTACCTTAGTTTCCCTTTTTGTAGCTTTTACCCTCTTGAGCCCAATAGAACAAATTAATTCCTCTTGGATGTAACAACCCTTTAAATACTTTGAAGACAGCTGCCATGTCCTTGGAGTCTTTTCTTCTCCAAGCTAATTATCCTCAGTTCCTTCAACCGATCCAAACTAGAGGCCCTTCTCTGTCCTACTTGTTTTCCTCTGGATGCTTTCCAGTTTATTGATATCTTTCCTAAGATAGGGCTCTGATTTAAAAAGTTATTGTCCAATAGAAGCTTCAAACTTTCACCTGTAACACATGTAACACATTTTGGATAATGGAATTTTCTAGCATTAAAAATATGTACATTTTTAGAAAGGAATATTCAGAAATCTCCCTCATGCATATATACACCCTGCCCCACATGTGTCATAGCTTAGACATTTGCCTGCCTTTCCTATCCCTAGTCTACGTTATATCTGATATTCCTTCCAACACCAAGTACTAAGAATTGATAAACCCATCCTTCTTCTAAGAGTGTCTAGGTTTTACTCAGAGCAGCCATAGCTGAGATGGGTTTAGAAAAATGACTAACCAGAAAGTACTTGGGCAAGAGAAAACCAGGAGTGGTCAGATTCTCTCCCTTCCTCCCTTCTTTTTGATGGCAGGCTGATGGAATAGCTGGAAAGCACAGGGAAGGGAGTAGAGCTTCAAGTTTGAAGCATCTTTGGAGTCTAGTTCTTTCCCAGGGACACTTTGGAGACTCAGAATCCGTGTGTCAGGGCTCAGGCTGCAGAAAGATGGCGGCTTTCTGGAGCCTCGTGCAGCTCTGACTCATCCTGCCCCTTCTTGTGTCGTTTGTCTGTTCCATTCCTAGTGACTTGGATTGGGCTGTGTTCGAGCCAGACTTGCTGGTCACCAGCTCTGTGGACACCTACATCTACATCTGGGATATCAAGTAAGAACAAGTAGGAGGCATTCTTTTATTATGGGGCTACTGGGGTAGGGGACTTTGAGAAAACATGACCGTTGGTTATTAACTTTTATTGTTGACCTTTTGTTATTATGTCACAGTGATTTCTAAGTGTGAGGAAGCTTCTTCCATATCGAACCCTTCCTTGAAATGACAAGCCCTCTCCCCTCCCCCCCCAAACTCTTTCTCCCAATTCTTTCCCCCGGCAAAACAAAAAAACAAAAACTGACCCAAAACACCAAGTACAGTGATGGAGTCTGACAGGGTAGCCAACCTTCTGGCCCAGTAGTACTTAAACATCCCCACTGTGAGAAGGGAGATACTAGTTATCCAGTCATTCAAGTTTGGCTTTCTTGTAGTAATTATTTTTATTTATATCATTGTAGTTATTGTAGTTAAACTTGTGTTTTGTTTGCTTATTTCGCTGGATCAGTTCTTACAAATTTTCTCAAGTTTCTCTGATTTCCTCATATTAGTCATTTCTAATTGCAAACAGTGTTCCACGTACTTATGTACCACAGGTAGAGTTTTCAGCTCTACCCTAGATAATGGGCATCCCTTTTGTTTTCAGGTTTTTGGTACCACAGTGTTTCGATACCACAGAGTATTGCTAGGAATGTTTTTATGGACATCAGATCTTTGTTTCTGCCTTTGACTTGTTTGGGGATGTATTCTTAGCAGTGGGTCAGGGGGTATGAATAGTTTAAGAACTTTTCTTTAAAAATTCCAAATTGATATCCAGAATGGATGGACCAACATACAGCTCTCTCATCAGTCTATTAGTGTCCCTGTCTTCCCACAGCCTCTCCAATATGACTGTGGTATAAGAAATTTGGGGGGATGCACCTGTTCACCATTACACCTTTAAGTTAGCCATGCATAAGATTACACATTATAGCTATATGCATGGTTCTAGCTCAGGGTAAGTAGTATTGTAACCTCTTCTCCTTAGCAGGAGAGGATGTGAAATTTGTTGTCTTCTACAGAGCCTAGTAATACAAGCAGACTCTTGCGTTACAACTATCCTGAGCCATGGGAAAAGGAAGTAGTTGGGAGAGAGGGTCTCATTATCTTTTATGTTTAGGATAAGGGGACTGTGGGGGGGTGGGCATCAGGCAAATCCTGGGCCTAATGGGCAAATGGACAAGGCCTGTGCCTGTCGCCCTTGCTTTCTGTTGCTCCTTACGTAAGTAAGACACTCCAGGTATGCTTGGGAAGAGAGTGATCATGAACAGAATGGGGAAGCCAGGGAGTTAATTAAGAAAGAGGGAAGAGAAAGAATGTAGAAAAAGAGGCGTTTGAGGAGCCAGACTTTGGAGAATATTCTTCTTGTATGTTAAAAGAGTTTTATTTTAAAATGATAGATGAGTTTTACTTCCTCCAGACACAGCTTGTGTGTGAATGTATGCATGTGCCTCTGTGTGTGTGTGTGTGTGTGTGTGTGTGTGTGTGTATTTTTGTTGTCTTTGGGCCTTAGAACACTGCCTCATTCTTATCAGTGTTATTTGGTATGAAAGTTATCCCATACATTTTGGCCTGAGAGGTCAGCTGCAAGACTTCCTTTATCCCTGTGAGTTGGCTAGGTTCACGTTCATGCCCAGAAATAGCTTTTTATCCTCGGCTGAAGAGTTGTTTGGAAGCTTCATGCAGGGACACACTTCATTGGCAGTCATCTCATTGCCACTGTGAGAAATGACACCATAGAGGGACTATTTTGGCTTCTTCTCCCTATACATCAGGGTCATCCGGGCTCTGCTGAATCATGAGACTTTTCCTTCTTGGATACGGCTGACTGTTTTGAAATTCAGACCTAGAAAAAATTGTAGCTGACTGAGAAATGAGAAAGCTCAGTAACTCATTTAATATGAAGGAAAAAGAGGTCCTTTTTGCAGCAAAATCACTTTTTCTTCTTGAGCCCAGCAAATTATGTCTGATTCATCCAAAATTCCTATTGGGTAGAAAGTGAATGGCAGCCATGAAATGCACCCAGACTATTGGAAATAGGCTTCAAGTGGCAAAGGGACCAGTATATGATTTGGTACTTCTGTGTTTCAGAGACACAAGGAAACCTACTGTTGCACTGTCTGCTGTAGGTGAGTACTTAACTCCTGTTGTTTGATGTCCATACATTATCCTGCTCTTCCTCCATCCCATTCCTTCTGTGTTCTTAATATTGGGTCCTTTCATTGAGTAGTTGCCTCCCTATCCCACCACTCTGTTGCATGGATGAGGTGATGGTGACATGGGACTTGGCCCAAACTGCTCTAAAGGGTTTCAGGGTATGAGGGCTAAGGAGCTTTCAGGGGATGTGTCAGAAAGGATTTAGGAATACTAAGACAGAAAAATCTCAAAACTGTTTCTGATTGACAGTGTCTCCCTTTCATGTAGAGCAGCGGTTCTCAACCTGTGAGTCGTGACCTGTTTGGAGGTCAAACGACCCTTTCACAGGGGTCGCCTAAGACCATCGAAAAACACATATTTCCAATGGTCTTAGGAACTAAGACATTGCTCTTCTGTCTGTCTCCAGGTGGGTTCGCCCACAGGCAGATACGCCGTCATATGGGTTGAGAACCGCTGATGTAGAGTGAGTAGAGTACGTCACCGTCATATTGACTGGAGGAGCCCTACTTTGTTCAGCATAGCCTCCCCCCATGTGTATGGGTCTGTCTCAGGGAAAATGCCCCTTCAGATTCTGAGATATTTCAGCCCCTTTCTCTAAAGGTAGCAGAAATTCATGGTTAAACTTGGGAATAGTGACTGTCTGTGTATGACATTTTAGAGGTTAACTTCTCAAAGAATAGGATCTATGCCATTTTTCATTTTTGTTTCCCTAGTACCTAACAGAATCCCTTGAGAGAAGCAAGCCCTTCTTGGTTTTTTAACTGAATTTTATTGGTGCAGGTACTACTTCCACCTACACAGCTGCCAGCCCCCCTTTGCTTCTTCAGTACAGTAGAAGTAGAGCTTCTTCACATGGGAAGAGAATCACATGGTGACTGACCTTCTGATCTAAGCCTTTCCAAACCTTGCTAAGCGTCCCATTAGACAAGGGATGTGTGAACTGTTGCCAGGTCATTTGTGGAGGGCTTTATATTTTGGTGTAGGGCCTGACAGAATCTGCACGTTGCTGGCAGAATCCTTAAGGACCCAGGATCACCTCCTCGTGGTGTGGAGCTACCATGTTAGTAACTGCAACAAGTGATATATGGCCCCTATGACATAAGCCCATCTGTGCCTTCTCTCTATTTCTTAATTCTCTTAAATCCCTTTTTGGTACATCTGGCCCATCTCTGAGGTGAACCTTGAAACTAGTCACCTTTCTCCTCATTATGAAAAAGCATTTATTAAGCATTGAACTGGATTCAGTGATAGGCTAGCCAATGACATTAACCTGGACCTTGCCCTCTAGGAGCATACGTTCTAAGACAAATGCCAACTTCAGCCTAACGGCCAGATGTATTCACTAAAAAGACCAGTACTTAAGTGACAATACAGTGCTTCTCTTCTCTGACTTCTCCTTATCTAAGCCAGATTATGGATCTAAGATTGTGTGATATTGATGAAACCCTAACAGCATTTTTCTTTTTCTCACTGTCATTGTTATAATGGTTTTCTGAACCGTGGTTAGCTATCCCCTTCCACCCTTTTAGTTTAAAGATCCCAAGTGGTCATTCTTGTTACTGCCTGAAGTACGGTGAGCTTCTTTATTCGGCCACAGAGGTCTTCTGGGAGAACTGGGTAGGATATTAGCTTCTTGAGGGGCTTGAACTACAGGCAATTCTGCTATAAGACAAGATAGGCATTCTCCCAAAGCGCCATGCTATGCAGAATTGAACAATAACCACAGACATTGTAGGGGGAAAGGGTGTAGGGTATAATACTCAAAAACTTCATCAATGACACATTAAAAAAGATAGAAACCTTCCTTACAGAATGGTAGAATTCAGTTATATGCTGTTAACACAATTTCATGTTTTTGTTTTTAATTTTTTTATTCTGAACTTGCAA
Organism: Pseudochirops corinnae; assembly: GCA_028646515.1. Taxonomy (NCBI): domain Eukaryota; kingdom Metazoa; phylum Chordata; class Mammalia; order Diprotodontia; family Pseudocheiridae; genus Pseudochirops; species Pseudochirops corinnae. The sequence goes on along the minus strand of CM053585.1, from coordinate 34,675,346 downwards.
ACACCAAAAAACCACAAGCATTTCATATACAAAGTATAACACAAAAAGTTTTTATATGAAACTATGAATCTCCATACTGCTTCCTTTTTTTAAAATAAAAAGCATGTAGCAAAGTTAATTCATTACTATAAGAACTGTCTTGCTTATCCGTACTTCCTTCTGAACTACTCTCTGCACTCCTTTGTTTACTTTTTATTTTTTGGAGGAATGGAGGCAAGCAATTATGGTTAAGTGACTTGCCCAAGATCACACAGCTAGTTAAGTGTCAAGTGTCTTGAGTTCAGATTTGAACTCAGGTCCTTCTACCTCAAGGGCTAGTGCTCTTCTAATCACTGCACCACCTAGCTGCCCCTCTTTGTTCACTTTTTAAAATGTTTCATTGACTGTCCTTTTTTTCTCACTATCACTACCTTCCCTTTCCTCTCCTCCCCGACTGAAAACAGAAAACACATTGGTTCTCAACCTTCCTAATGCCGCGACCCTTAATACTCATATGTGGTCAGACCCGCCTGGAGACAGATAGAGAAGTGGTGTCTCGGTTCATCAGAAATATGTGTTTTCCGAACCCTGTGACCCCTGTGAAAGGGTCATTCCACTCTCAAAGGGGTTGCAACCCACAGATTGAGAACTGCTGTCCTAACAAATAAGCAGAGGCAAACCACACAAGTTCATGGAGTGGCCAGGTCGGCAGCTTGAGTCCATCATCTCTGTGTCGGGGTGGGGAATGTGTTCCCTCTTAGGTCCTCTGGAGGCGTGGTTGGTCATTGCTTTGATCAGAATTCTCAGCTCCTGCAAAGTTGTTTTACTTTACAGTGTTATATAAGGCAGCTAGGTGGTAAGGTGGATAAAGAATGGGAATTGGAGTCAGAAAGAACTGGCTGAGGTCAAATCACTTACTAGCTAGGTGACCGTGGGCAAATAACTTCACCTTACTTTAGCCTTGGTTTCCTCATCTGTGTAATAGGGATAATATAATACCTACCTCCCCTGGTTGTTGTGAGCATCAAGTTAATTAACATGTAAGGTACTTCTCAAACCTTGAAGTACAACATAAATACTAGACATAATAATTATTAATCACCTGAAGCCCTTTTATCCACCCCTTTCTCTGTTTGTATATTCTTTATACTCTTCTCATGTACCCTTTTTTTTCCCCCCTCTTAAAATCTTCAACAGAACCAGTCTACTCTCAGGTCTTCTGTTTTTTTTTAATTAATTCCCTGAAGGACCTTTGAAGACATTCAGTTTCTGAAAGGGCACTTATTTATTCTCTCTCTATTAGAATGGAGAGCCTCTTCCATCATAGAGCCCCTTCTAAGTACTCAAATGAATTTATCTTTTTAGGTTTTTCTTAAATTTTGTTTACATTTTAAGGTTCCTTTTCAGCACTAGTCTTTTCTTTCATTCAGAATGCTTTCAAGTCTCCTATTCCAGTCAAGGTCCATTTTTTTCCCCTTTAGGAAACTTTGCAGAGTAAGTAGTTCTTGGTTATAAATGTATATGAACATTTGCAGAGTAAAAATTCTTCCTTCCTTCCTCCTTCTTTCCTTCCTTTCTTCCTTCCTTCCTTCCTTTATTCCTTCTTTCCTTCCTTTCTTCCTTGCTTGCTTCCTTCCTTTCTTCCTTCCTTCTTTCCTTCCTTCCTTCTTTCCTTCCTTCCTTCCTTCCTTCCTTGTCTCTTCCTCTTGCCCTCTCCCTGATTTTTTTCTTCATTTAAGTTTTCTCTTCATTTAACATTTTACAATGCAACTGTGCATTGTTTTTCTTTTCTATTTTCTTTATTTATTTTTGGTTTTCAGCATTTACTTTTATAAGATTTTTGAGTTATAAATTTTCCCCCCTCTCTCCACTCCCCTTTCCCCAAGACGACATGCAATCTGATATAGGCTATACATGTACAATCATATTAAACATATTTCTGCATTAGTCATGTTATGAAAGGAGAATCAGAAGAAAAGAGAAAAGCCACAAGAAAAAAAAAAGAGAAAATAGTGTGCTTCAATCTGCACTCAGACTCCAAAGTTTTTTCTCTGAATGTACATAGCATTGTCCATCCTGAGTCTTTTGGAATTGTCTTAGATCATTGCATTGCTGAGAAGAGTTAAGTCTATCATGTTGGTCATCGCACAATGTTGCTGTTACTGTATGCAATGTTCTCCTGGTTCTGCTCATTTCTCTCAGCATCAGTTCATGTAAATCCAGGTTTTTCTGAAATCTGCCTGCTCATCATTTCTTATAGAATAGTAGTATTCCATTACATTCATATACCTCAACTTCTTCAGCCATTTCGCAGTTGATGGACATCCCCTCCAATTCCAGTTCTTCACCACCACAAAAAGAGCTGCTATAAATATTTTTGTACGTATGGGTCCTTTTCCTTTTCCTTTGATTTCTTTGAGATACAGCCCTAGGAGTGATATTGCTGGGTTGAACAGTTTTATAGCTATTTGGGCTTAGTTCCAAATTGCTCTCCAGCATGGTTGGATCAGTTTACAACTACACCAACAATGCATTAGTGTCCCAATTTTCACACATTTTCTCCAGCATTTATCATTTTCTTATTCATAGCTGCTGTACTATTAATGCATGTGGTGCACCAATGAGCATACCATTCTTAGCCCCAACAATGAGAACCTCTTCTTGTACCTCCGCAGCTTTTTCTGGGTCTGAGTTTTCTCCATCACTTTGCATAGGTTCCCAAAGTGTGCTATACCACCCCCTAGGGGCCACTGGAATGGTCCAGGGTGGCAGTAGTAGCCACTGGTACAGTTGGGGGGTGTTGAATAAAAATAAGGGGGCAGTGGAAGCATAAGGAAAGAAGAGAAGATAAGAACATTTTGAACAACCATTTGTACTTGTTTCATCTGTTGTGTAACAGATAAAGTCCTAGTGATTACATTATTTTCCAAATAAACACACAAATGCAAGTTATAACTGATCAGTGGTCAAGTCTGTAACAGGTCTTAAGAAGCTAGTGTTGCAGGTAAGCGTGCCATGCATTGTTGGGAAGTCCAGCATGCAGTGGCAGGAATATGTGGGTATAATGATTTGTTTACAATATGATACTGTATGATTACATGATGCAATATTGTGTCATCAAAATTTCAGTGCAGGAAAAAATTCCACAAATTTAATTTACAATAAATTATCAAATTTTAGATGCATCATTTTAAAAAAATATATTCTATATTTTTTGAAATGGCACAAATTTTGCACACAAAGAAAATGTTAAAGGGTTAAATAAAGAAAGCAGATTTCCAGAGGGATGCTGAGTAATTTTTCTTTTGAAAAGGGGGCGGTAGGCCAAATCAGTTTGAGAAACTCTGCTTTAAAGTCTTAGCTTCTTGACCATGGATGGGAAACAGCCTAAGGTAGGAAGATCTTTGCTTTCTTTATTTCTTTGTCATGCTGTTGGTGAGTCACACTGAGAAAGTTGTCACCTTGTAAGTCCTAAAACTATCCTATGAACAGATGAAGCTCTTCTGCTTTGGTGTCTTTCTGAGTAGAGAAAAGGGCTACACTTTAAAAATGTCAGTTAGCGTCTCCATCCTTGTTCTAGCGCGTGCTCTGTAGACTCTGGCATCAGGCGATCTGTCATACCAAAACCCTATAACTACCTATATCCTTATTTGATCCTTGTGACAACCCTGTGAGGTGTCTAAGGCAAGAATTACTGTTATTCTTCAGATGAGACTGAGACTTGGAGAGAGTAAGAGACCTGTAGGCATCTTCATGCTGCTGTCGTTTCTTGCAGAGCAACAGAGTTGTGTAATAGAAGGCCTTACGCTATCTTTTGTGGTCTGTAGCGTTGAATGGTCTCAAAAGAAGCCTTAGAGAAATGAAAACTCAGGGCCTTCTGGCCAGAGTCCCTGGCCAGGATCATGATCTGGGCCTTAACTCTTTAATCTCAGTTCTCAGTTATTGATCCAGCCCACGTTCTGTGGACTTGTTCTGTCAGAACTCTGTACCTGCAGTGGTTTTCTTTAGGAATGAGCCAAGTGGAGGGAGAGTATCAAAGCAGTGACATGACTGATGCGGCATCCATCTGGGTTTTCATTTTGGATGTTTGTCCTTGTTTTTGGATGGAAGTCAGGTTTCTTTCTGAGAGCTCTTGTGCCTTGGTTTTCCCAATAGAGACAGGATTTCTCCTAATGCTTAAGGGCCCTCGAGCAGCTTTTTAATTGCTATCACTTATGTCCCTGTGTTGTCCGAGTGGATAAAGGCAACAGGACTGCCTGTTTTTCTCCTTTATCTGGCTCAGAGTACTACTAGTGACTGTGCTTTGCCCTGGTGGCATACATTGCCGTCTACATAGTAGGTACTTCACTGGTTGCTGAATTAAATTGGTGGGCAGTGGAATGCCTGGGGGATGCCTTTGTAAGCTTCTTCCGTGTGAGGAGATTGGGTGAACATCTATGTATGCTTCTTCTGAGCCTGTACTTCAGCCCACAGAGCCAGGAGACTGGTGAGAATGGCTCTAGGAAGGGCCTGTTGTCCTTGGAGATGTCTGTAGGTCAGGTTGTAGGATGAGTCATTCCTAGCTAGCAGCACTCTGAGCCTGTAATAAAGCCAGACTTCCCCACTGGTTCTACTGCCAGACTACCTTTAGCTTTATTTTCTTCTTGGGTGAGATTGTTTTCCCAGTTAAGTCCCTGTGATCCTTTTCCCATGACTTGACTCATTTTGGGTTTCATTTCATCTTTAAATGGTGTATTTGGCATCTACATAAGAGAACTGGAAATGGGCAGGATTTTTGTGGGTCTCCAGGCTGATGCCATGAGCCAGCTCTGCTGGAGGACAGCAGCTTACTGAATGGGCTTTTCTTGCCTGCCCTCACCCCTGCCTTTCCTGTTTAGCTGGTGCCTCTCAGGTGAAGTGGAACAAGAAGAATGCCCACTGCCTCGCCACCAGTCACGATGGGGATGTTCGTATATGGGACAAACGGGTGAGTTACCTACCTCTTCACAGTGATTCTTCAGCCTTTGTTATACTCGACTCTGGAGGTGACTCATAGCACCCATTATTTAGAGTGCTTCCGGATTGACCGGATGCCTTATATCTATTATTTATGCCTCATTTGGGGTAGGCACTGCAGTGTTCTCTCAATTTTGCAGATAAGGAAACTGAGGCAGCAGAAGGGTGAAATGAATTCCCTGGAGTTACACAGCTAGTAAGTGTCCGAGGTGGATCAGAAAAGGATGTGAGCAGTTAATGGGTTGTTCATTGTGTACGCCTCTTTGTGACCCCTTTTGGGGGTTTTCTTGGCAGAGATACAGAAGTAATTTGCCATTTCCTTCTCTAGCTCCTTTTACAGATGGGGAAACTGAGGCAAACAGTTAAGTGACTTGCCTGTGGTCACATAGCTAGAAAGTTTGAACTCAGGTCTTCCCTACTTCAGACCTGGCACTCTATCCACCGTGCCACCTAGCTGCCCGAGTTAACAAGTACTAGGTGCCGTACGCATTGTGGATAATTGCCACCGTCAACTCAGTGTGGAATGAAGTTGCTTCTCAGCCCAAATTAGTGCTGAGCTAAAGTAGAGACATGGAACAAGAAGCAGTGGAGACCAGTTAAAAGTTGAAGATCTCCTTCTGCTTTGTTTGATCTTACTCCCTGTTGCTTTTTAAAATAATATTTCATATTGATATGTCACATTGCAATTTGCAAAACCCATCTCATTTTGACTTTGCAGCATCCCTGTATGAGGTGGATGAAGCAATCATGGGCCTCATTTGTCAGGTGAGGATGGACATTCAGAGAAGTTCAATGTATTCAGTAATGCAGCCAGAACTCAACTTTGCAACTCAGGGTCTTTTAAAAACTCCTAATTTGTAGTGATTATCTTTTATTTTTGTAGAATCTTCATATCACAGGCTCTTTCCTAGGGAGTCTTCTCTTATAATAAAGAATAAAAAAGGAGAGAAGAGAAAAGCAGTTGAGAAAAGCAGCCAGGGCCTCCACCCAGTTTGGTGGTCTCCCTAGTGTGTCCAGTGACTCCCTTGTCTGCAAAGAATCAACAAGTCAATCAACAGGTATTTGTTAGGAATTTATTACTGTGTACCAGGCACTGTGCTAGGCACTGGGGGTGCAAGTACCAAGAAGGAAACAATCCCCACTCACAGGGAACTTCTATTTTAATGGTGGAGAAAAGTAGAAATAAAAACACATGCAGCATAAATATAAAGTGAGTAAGTACAAAGGTGTTAGCAGTCAGGGAGATCAGACAAGAGACGGTGCTTAAAGGAAGAAAGGAGCTCTCTGAGGCATAGGTATGGCAGGATGTGTTCTGGGCATGTGGGATGGCCAGTGCAAAGGTACGGAGATGGGAAAAACAGCGTGTTGTGCCCGAGGAACAGATGAGACTCGTTTGGCTGGATTGCAGAGCACACATGGAAGAGTGAGGTCTCCTGAGTCTGAAGAGATAGTTGGGGCCCAGGTTGTATAGGACTTTAAAAGATAGACAGAGGTAATAGAATGCCACTGGAGTTGGCTGACCAGGGGAGTCACTGGTCAGATCTGCACTTAAGGAAGATTATTTTGGTAGCAACACTGATTAGGGTAGACTAGAGTTGGGGGAGACTGGAGGCAGGTAGACCCACTCGGAGGCTGTCACTGTTTCCCAGGGGAGATAATAAGGGCCCAAATCAGGATGTGATAGCTGTGTGATTGGAGAGAAGGGATCAGGTGCAAGAGATGTTTTGAAAGCAGAAATGATGAGATTTGACCACTGATTAGATGTGTGGGATGAGAATGAGAAAGGCAGCTAGGTGGCACAGTAGGTAAAGTGCAGGGCCCGGAGTCAGCAAGACTCGTCGTATTGAATTCAAATTAGCCTCAGACACTTACTCACTTTGTGACCCTGGGCAAGTCACTGAACCCTGTCTGCCTCAGTTTCCTCCTCTGTAAAATGATCTGGAGAAGGAAATGGCAAACCATTCCAGTATCTCTGCCCAGAAAGTCCCAAATGGGGTCATGAAGAGTGGGACATGATTGAAACAACTAAGCAGGAATAAAGTGAGCAGGATGCTGAGCTTATGAACCTGGGGGAATGAGACAAAGGGCAGGGCCTTTAAGAGAGCCGGGGAAGGTTGAGAGAGAGGGATAAGGGGGAGAGATAAGGAGTTTTGTTTTAGATGTGTTGAATTTAAGGTGTCTGAAATGTCCAGTTTGAAATGTCCAGTGGATGACTGAAAGCTCAGATATCCAGATCTGGGAATCATCTACATAGAAATAATAGCTGAATTTCTGGGATCATTGAGATTGCCAAGAGAGAGTGAAAGGGCCCAAGACAGGAGCTCCCAGTTAGGGGGTGTGCTGCAGGTGGCATCGTGCCAGCAGAGGGGGCTGAGAAGGGGCAGGTGAACAGCTAGGAGGCCGTGTCCTGAAGAGGACAGGCGTCAGCCTCCCCATAGCAGATAGATTGAGAATGGCTATAGCCCCATCTTTGCACTGAGTTGGGTATTCTTTTTACTACACCATTCAGTTTAGTCCACCTGGGAGACCAAATTCTGTCTCCGAACTGTAATCATTTACTCTTGGCAGTACCTGCTTCCTACAGGCTGCCTTCTCGTCACTGCTCCACCTCGTTACACCAAAGGGTCAGAGTGGGTGGTTACCAGGATTCATTCAGCAGAGACACTTCCCCAGAAGAAGGTGGGTGGGTGGTGTGCCCAGGCGGGCAGAACATGGATGGAACTTGAATTTCCCTGGAGTCTAGATATCCCATCTGCCTAAAAATAGCTTGTGGATCACATGCTTTCACTGCGGCAGCCCCTGAAACTGTTGGGCATGTTGGAGACAGCAGGTCCTAGTCTGCTGAACTGGGAGGTCTCCTGAAAGTTTGATTTGATTGCCTCAGTGAATAATGTGACGTGTGTGCAAGATCTCCACAGTACACAGACACACAGACTCTGGGAACACCTGGACTTTGATGATGGCTCAGTGCGAGGAAGAGCCTTGTTTCATTTCTCTGAAGCCTCAATATTACGGTTGCTGAGGTGGGGTGGGGGTGGGAGGAGAGATTGGAATAGATGACAGTAAATTTACTGAGCAGAAAGGGGAATGAATGAGCATTAATACTAGCTCCATTTCCCTCTCTGCCAGGAGTCCTGGCAAGCCTTGGAGACAGGAAAAAGAGATTTGGCAGAAGGCAAGGTGGTGGAGAACAGGCAGGAACCATCTTGGAGACGTCAGAAATGGAGAGCTTCTGCAGAGGGAGGGACCTGTGCTGGCTCTAGGGAATTTACTGCCCACCCCATCCGCAAAATGGAGTTATAAGACCTTTTCCCTTTCATTGGACTCAATGATGATTCTGAATTGGAATGGTGTCATAATGTTATAAGTGGTGTGAAAGAAAGGTGAATCCCACTGGACTTCTCCACTGGACATTCCTTGGTATCTCGTTCCTTTAGTTCAGCCTTGGTAGTAGCCACTCACCTTCTTCCCTAGCATTGATTTAAGCTGCATAAATGGAAATGAAAGTTGATTTTTCTTCCTTTACCTCTCTTTGAAGTAAAGGGGATGGCTTACATAAAAGTGTATGGAAATCAGTTTGAAGAAGTGATGATAAGACTTTTGAGCCTGCTCCCAGACTTTCAAGCAAAAGGGGGGGAAAAAGCCCAGGCACCTTGGCTTCCAGCCATAAGTTCTGTCAATACCTGTTTTTCAGAGCTCTCCTCCTTGTGAAATATACTGCTTAGCAATTCCTTTTTCATTTCCTGTATCAGATCCATGTAGATCACAGTTTGCTGCATTTTTATAGCTTTGACTTTTCACCCAAGAAGGTTTCTTACAAGAAGTAGGGAAATGGTTTTCCAGCCCCACCCTCTGACTGTCTTCTTCTGTTGTTACCGCTAAAGCCTGCCTTTGTCAAAAGAGCCCAGCGCACAGGGCCCTGTGGAGAGGTCACTGCTGGCCTAGGTGTCAGGAGGTCTGGCTTGGGTCAAGCACTTTGTAGATGCTCATCTGCTTTCCTGATGGTATGTGTGTGTGTGGGGGGGGAGGGTGTTCTCCTCCTCCTGGAAGTTGTGACCCTTGGGAAGCCTGCTTCTGTGGAAGCCTTTGTTTCCTTTTCTATAAAATGGCCATCATGGTACTTTGTACTCTTTTCAGGGTAGCTGTGAGAAATGTGCTTTGTGAACTTAAAAATGCAGTTTTAGGTGTGAATTCTCACCAACCTCCTTGGTCACATGTTCAGCTGTTTGCTCCTTTCTCCTCAGTGTCCAAGCAGTGAAATCTCTGTGGTCAGAAGATATTAGTAGCCTGAAAGCACGCCATTAGGAACTTTGTGTTTCTATACCCCAGAGCACCTAGCAGAATGTTGGACATGTTGGTGCTAAATATATTTTTAATGGATTTGAGAAAAAAAAAACCAAATAGGTGGTATGTCTGTTGCAGAAACCTAGCACTGCAGTGGAATACCTTGCTGCCCACTTGTCTAAAATTCATGGGCTGGACTGGCACCCAGACAGTGAACACATCTTAGCCACCTCAAGCCAGGACAACTCTGTCAAGGTAAGTGGCACCCTCCAGAACTTCAGGAGGGTCTGGCGGGGGACCTCTGTATAAAGAAAAGCTGTGTTATGTGGACATATTGGATATGATTACAGACAGATCCAATGCCTCTGTTAAGCAGGTAGTCAGCTTGACTGTCAGTCTGTACCATTGAATGGGAAGTAGAGTATGCCCGGCAATGTCACTGCAGACTGTTCAGGAGGACACTTGCTTTCCCAGGAGGACACTTGCTTTCCCAGGTTTCAGCTGGTTATGACCATCAGGATGGGAGGGGACATTATGGTGGACATCTGTTGTCTGCCTGTTTCTTCTGCCTGCCCACTTAGAGCAGATGGCCTGTGGAGAGAGCCAGTGACTTAAAAGCATCCCTCTGTGCACCTTTGGGTTTCTTGGGATCTAGAACATTATGTAGTCCAAATGACTTTATTAAATCCCAGAGATGCTGGAATGTCTCTACTTCATGCCTGTGTGGGTATTTGGCAGACTTAGGATTAATTATATTAGCTTTGCAGCACAGTGGGGATAGGGTCACAAGGTCACCTTGAACTGAATTAGAAGGCATTTCACGTAGAACATTTTTGTAGATGACGCTCGTTGTCTTTTAGGCGAGCAGCCCGTGTCTCCTTGGCAGTATTTCATTTCTCAGTTTACAGTTGCCATTATGGACTTGGATTTGCCATTCTTTATCCACTGAATGTGAGGTTTTTGAAAATAATGAACCATAGTGAACCAATGGTTCATTGTTTCCAATTTGATTCAACTTTTTTGAAAACAGAAAGCCTAAGTAATTAATTTTATTGTCTAGATGTGTATCATGGTCACAAATATTGATGGAACCAAGTACTCTCTGGTTAGTGTGGGTGAAGAATGCATATGAAATGATCAAAATACATTGCCCTGCCCTTGAAAGTAGCATAAGCAGTTTATTGTCAGATCAGTACATCCTGAGTTGCCATCACTGGAGGCCACTCAGGAAACTGTCATCTACTGTTTGTAAGATGACAACTGTGAGAATGTAATTCCCTTGACCAGACAGTGGGTCATGTGATCCAAGGAGCATGGATGGGTCTTGTGAGCCAAGCGAAAATGATATTCGGAAATATATCTCACAAACACAAATAGCAGTAAGTCATAAGGAAGCACCTATTTCAAAAGAGTGGAACTAATGTAGTCAGTAAGTTTAATCTTTATGACATTTATGCCACAAATCTCCTACTTTATTTGTCTAGTTCTGGGATTACCGCCAGCCTCGGAAATACCTCAATATCCTTCCTTGCCAGGTGCCTGTGTGGAAGGCCAGATACACTGTGAGTGAGCCACTCTTAACCTCCGTCTAGAAAAAAATCATCCTGTGACCCCAGGCTCAGGAAATTGTTAGTGTCTTCCTATGTGCTCTTTGTGTGGTGGGCTGTTTACTCTCTGCGTTCCATATTTGTTTGGTATCTTTTTTGTTTTGTTTCGGAGCTTAGTATCAGTCAGTCATGAAGCGTTTGTTAAGAGCCTGCTATTTGCCAGGCACTGTGTTAAGAGCTGGAGGTGTCAGGAAAATGCAAATGACAGACCTGCCCTTTAAGGAGCTCACAGTCTCTTGGTGGGGGGACAACAAGCAATCAGACAAGCCTCACGTAGGATAAATAGAAAATAATTAACAGAGGGGAGGCACTGGAATTAAGAGGGGTTAGGACGGCCTTGTGTAGAAGGTAGGATTTTAGCTGGGATTTAAAGAGAACCAGGGAAGCCTGTAGTCAGAGATGAGGAGGGAGAACGTTCCAGGCTGGGGGCCAGCCAGAGAAAATGCCTGAAGTCTGGGGATGGAGAGTTTTGATCATGGAGCAGCCAAAAGGCCAATATCACAGGATCAAAGAGTATGTGGGAGGAGATTGGAGAGTGTAAGAAAACTGGAAAGTGGGGAAAGCAGACTGGGTTATGCAGGGCTTTGAATAGCAGAAGATTGTGTTTTTGATCTTGGAGGTGATAGGGAGCCACTGGAGCTTAATGAGCTGGGGTGTTGTGACATGATCAGACCTGCTGGGATGAATGAGGGTGGTATCGAATGCACTTCTCTCTCCCTCCTCTCCCCTCCCTTTCTCCCTCCTTCTTTCGTCCATCCTTGGATTGTTAGAATTATATCAAGACTTTTGGGATTTCAGATATAACCAGATGTTGGAGTCAGGGAATGGAGACATACTAATAACCAGGGAGGAAGAACTTAAGGGGATATGTCGCTGTAGCAATTTTGCCATGGCTCTTTGAGTAGGTGCTGGGGAAGATGGAGACACTTGTGAGAGAATTTGAATTCTCTTTTTGAATTAATGTAAAAGTTAGCTTTGGGAAAAATAAAACTGCTTTCATATACTTAAAAGTAGCTCCAGGTTTGCATGTTATTCAGATATGAATATGGACAATCAGTTGTTTTTGCAGCTTCAGAGTTTTTGGCATCAGATTGGAGAATGTCTTTAAGAACTGAAATATTTCTCTGAATTAAAATATTTGATGTAAAAATAAAACAAAAAAAAATCAGACCAGGTG
>CM053585.1:34623819-34662804 GCA_028646515.1 Pseudochirops corinnae | reverse complement strand
CACCTGGTCTGATTTTTTTTTGTTTTATTTTTACATCAAATATTTTAATTCAGAGAAATATTTCAGTTCTTAAAGACATTCTCCAATCTGATGCCAAAAACTCTGAAGCTGCAAAAACAACTGATTGTCCATATTCATATCTGAATAACATGCAAACCTGGAGCTACTTTTAAGTATATGAAAGCAGTTTTATTTTTCCTAAAGCTAACTTTTACATTAATTCAATGTTTGGGCTCATCCAAGAGAGCATAGAACAGAAGAACTTTACTGTGGCCATATTTTCATTAGATAGCATTTGAAACTATTCACTAACTTGGGAGTGGAAAGACTTCTTTCCTAGAACATTTTTACTGTGACTTCTCTTTTTTCTCCTCCTCTTTGAGGACCTTGGGGCAGGTAGTGGAGTGTTGAGAAAAGTTAGCTGATTAGGTTGGGTCTTTTTTTTAATTCAATAGTGAGGAAGGATTTGATGAACCAGGGCTCTTGTCTCCAATAAACATACTTTCTCACTTTCTTCCTTTAAGCCTTTCAGCAATGGGTTAGTGACTGTGATGGTTCCTCAACTTCGGAGGGAAAATAGCCTCCTTCTGTGGAATGTCTTTGACTTGAACACACCAGTGCACACTTTTGTGGGGCATGATGATGTGGTACTTGAATTTCAATGGAGGAAACAAAAGGAAGGTGAGTGAAGGGTGGGACAAAGACTACTGGAATGTTTTCTTAGGAAGCTTATTTGCCAATGACACTAGTTAGTTAAGACCATGAATCAAAGCAGAGAGAAAGTCAAGGTGAATGCTTTCTTGGGTTTTGGTCCAGCCCCGTACTTTTCATTCGTGTGGGGAGCTTTCTGGTGAGGAAGCTCCCTCTCCCAATACAGTTTGGCAGTGTCATCTTAGTGCATATCCTAGAGCACTGAGAGGTTCTTGGTGAGTCGTCCCCATTTCCCAGCCCCTATGTGCCAGAAGTGGGACAGCTAAGCCAGACTCCAAAGCTGTCTCTCTGTCCATTATAACATATAGCCTGTCCAAGCTGATTGCCTGTTGAATGAACAAATAAAGGACTAGAGTAAGGGAATTAGGCCTGGTCATTGGAAGGAAGGGATTCTGGGTAAGAAGATGTCCTTGGAATCCCATACTTTACATGGTAATTAGTAAAAAGAGTTATACTCGTTTTGACTGCTAGCCAAGATTCTTCCTTTCTTTCCTCCTTGGTTTTGAACTTGGGCCCAAGTAGACATGTGCTCTAGCACTACCATGGGGTTGGAAGTCCACTGGACTGTAGCTCTCTTTCTAAGGGACACAGGGCACTTCTCTCCTCACACTGAGCTTCAGGTTGTTCCTTAATGGTATGGCAGGCAGAAAACTTGCTTCTTAGCTCCTCTAGTATCTCAGTGCGTAAAACCAACCGCTTCTTTTTTCTTTTATTCCATTGTTGTTTAGACTTTGCTGAGTGCTGTAGCTTCTAAACATTTGACTTAGGAGCAGTGTTTTTTTGGTGGTTCCCGTGTGAAAGAAGTGAGACTGTGGTACTAGTAGATGATCCAGCTTGCCCAGAGTTTGAAAAACAGCCAGTAGTAGAACAGGGATTCAGGGAGTTGGCTTTGGATTTTCACTTGCTTTGGAACCTTGTGAGCTTTTCTAGAGCATATTTGTGATGATCTAAAAAATCTCTCTGGGCTCTTGTGGCAGGCTATCTGTTGTAGATGGGACTTCTCTTGTCAACACCCTCCACTCCTCCGTCCTTTGCTAGACACTTCATGCTCTGTGCTTGTCCAACTTAATCCCTGCCTATGACATTAGGAATGGCATGTCTCAGCAGACATGCTAAGTGATGACCCCCCACCCCAATCCCTCCCTGTAAAATCCCTGGTCATCACCTGTATCCTTGAGTTAGCTTGAAATGGAAGTGATAGAATCCCTAGACATTCCTAGGAAGAGTGACAGCAGATGGCCAGAATTTGGTTGACAATGTCTAAACTGTCTTCGTTTGTAATCTGCATGTGAATTTTCTCTTTTTTTTTTTTTTTGAGGTAATTGGGGTTAAGTGACTTGCCCAGAGTCACATAGCTAGTGTGTGAGGCTGCATTTGAACTCAGATCTTCCTTGTGCTTATTTTCTTACTCCCTCTCCCATACAAAGTCTGCATTTGCTGCTAGGAACATGAAACCAGGAAGCACAAGGATGACTTTGGATGCACTTAGATTTGGCCATAACATAGGTAAAGGGAGTCCCCACCACATGGCTAAAAAGGGGCTGAGCAGCAGTCCTCTCAGGCTGAATTGGAGAGCCTACAGTGAGAGCTCCTTGTGGTAATTCAAGTCCCTTTGCTCATCTTGGCATCCAGCCTAGTAAGTCCTAGAGCTGGGAGTGATGAATGACACCTTCCAGCTGTGGTGATTTTTTTTTTAAAGATAGAACTTATTCTCTGCTCCCATTTTCCCACTCTGTTTCTCCTGAGTCTCTTCTGCCTTTCCTTTGGTACCAGGAGTGGCTTGGTCTCACTGCCATCTGTTGTCACAGTTGAAGGAGTCACCAGCCATTATTTAATGCCTCTAAAATATGTCCTTCTCATTAGGCATTTGGAGAGAGCTTTTTGAACAGACTCATTGCCATTTTAGAATAATTGGTGGATTTAATTTAAACAAGCCCAGTCTGTGAAAATCCAGACTTGTCAAATAGACAGGGATGGTTGGTTATTCTCCTTATAGAAGGATTAATAACTTGATTCATAAGATTTACCATAAGATTCCTCTAATAGGCTACCTAAATCATTCGTTATATTTTTAAAAACTGAGATGGTTTTTCAGGATACACCAACTGTGTAAGACCAAGTATTTCTGTAAAATTGAAAGTGCAGTTGGGCGTGTGAGGTGGTTAAATCCTAGTGCCTCACTTCATGGAACCCCTTTGTTGGCCATAGAGAATTGTCCCAGTTTGTTGAAACTGATGCCAAGGTGTAAGGTGTTGTGAGATGTAAGGTGTTTCTGGTCTCCTAACTCGGTGATTTCTAGGGTCCAAGGATTACCAGCTGGTCACCTGGTCCCGGGACCAAACCTTGCGGATGTGGCGAGTGGATTCGCAGTTACAGAGGGTAGGTATTAAATACTTTGAGTGATATTGAATGAATTGTATATACGTTATCCTACAGCCTTTTAAATAAAATTCTAGAGCTTGTGTTTTTGCAGGTCGCAAGATGATTCAGAGGTTTGATTGACTGATCTGTGGTGCATAGGGAGACCAGACCTAGGAGGGCGTGTCCTTGGAGAGGGCTAAAGCTTTACGTGTTTGCAGAGTGATGCCCCTCAGTTGTCCAAAGTGCTTCTACCATTTACAGCTGTTCTGAAAGGCCTTTCTTTTCTTGTTCTGACTTGTGAGACAGTGTGAGATAGCTTAATGACATGCCAAGTGACCAGAAAAGAGGACTCGGTTGTGTCCGCAGCATCCCAGAGAGCCCCAGAAGCTCCCAAACGATCATCTTAATGTTACCATGTGTGTGTGAGGGAGCTCATCGCTCTGGCTGTGATCCTCTAGCTTCCCCATTTTTTAGTACATTCAGAAGCTTCTGTTCCTGAGGGTCTTGTTTCGTGTGAAGTGGCAGCTTCCCCAGCTTTTTTAGGCTAAGAGTCTCAGCCTGACATCCTCTCTTCTGATCCCCAAAGTCCATCTTCTCAGAAAGGAGCACACTGGCACACACATGGTTAGTGCCCAGTAAATGCTTTTTCATTCATTCACAGTATGTTCCATATACTTAAAATTTACATGGAGGTTTGTGTTTTCTCTCCCAACTGAATAAGCCTGTGGAACTGAGAAAACTTTTTTGGAACTGTACATCAATCAAGAAGATGCTCTTTATATTCTAATCCAGTAACCATCTTTCTTGCCCAGTGTTTTTAAGAGTATCAGTCTGTAACTGATGATATCTGTTTGCCACAGCTACCTGTTTCCATACACTCTTAACCACAGGAAGACTGTTTTCCTCTTTTTGCTGTGTAGATGATACTCTTGATAAGGAGGTATGCGTGCATCTTGTTTCAGCTCTGTGCGAATGACATCCTGGATGGTGTCGATGAGTTCATGGAGAGCATTTCTCTTCTACCAGAACCAGAGAAGAGCCTCCACGCCCAAGATTCAGATCACCAGCCTAGCTCAGGCCATGGGGAGGAGGAAGGTAATCTTTAGGTGACTTGTCTCTCCCAGGGTTTGTCACTGACAAGTGACAGAGCTAAGCAGCGTCTTGGAATTCTGGCCCTGAAGAGTTGGCAGAAGCAGCTTTGGCAGAAGTTTGGGAGCCAAAGAGTTGAAGAAGACTCTCTTTCCCTTAATTAAGAATTTGGGGGTGTTGGAGGCATCCCTTTCTGAGAGGACTTTAAAAATAAAAATCATAGGATTTAGATCTGGGAAGGACCTTAATACCGTCTTGTTTAACTCCCTCATTTTACTGACTGCTGTGAAAGAGGAAATTCAGTTTCTTTCTTCTGTGTAGGATTCTGGTTTGGGAAATTTGACTCATTAACATTGCTTTCTACCTTTTTTTTTTAAAGATTTGTTTATTTATTTGGGAGGGAGGGCGGGGGGGGGGGGAGGGGGAGGGTGGAGACAGGGCAATTGGGGTTAAGTAACTTGCCCAAGGTCACATGGCTAGTAAATGTTAAGTGTCTGAGGCTGGATTTGAACTCAGGTCCTCCTGACTGCAGGGCTGGTGCTCTATTCACTGTGCCACCTATCCGCCCCTGCTTTCTACTTTTAATTTGTAAATTCTTCAGTTACTTTTTGAAACTCAAGCTGGCTTATGTTTGCCATTCAGTATTTGTAGCTTGTTATAACTTGAAAATGCTTATTCATCTTATTATTTTTATGTAGCATGTGGAGGCAATAATAAAAATTAAAAGAATTTCAGGTTCTTCAATAGCAGTTGCTGTCACGCTCTGGATATTTCCTAGTGCCACTCAGGGACACTTTACTTTGCTTCATCTTGCCTCCTCTTTTAACCTAGACCCCTTTTATTGTTTTCAAGCATCTAGGACAGTGGTTCTCAACCTGTGGGTTATGTTCAATTTAAATACATCCTGCATATCAATTATTTACATTATGATTCATCACAGTAGCAAAATTACAGTTATGAAGTAGCAATGAAAATAATTTTATGGTTGGGGGTCACCACAGCATGAGGAGCTGTATTAAAGGGTTGAGGCACTGGGAAGGTTGAGAACCACTGATCTAGGATGTCAGAAAGGTTAAGAGGCTCTAAGGAGTGTCTAAGGGGTAGACTAGGATCAGTTTCCTCTCTGGTCAGCTTCATCTGCTCTCCTTTGAAAGTGGGGCAGCTTCTAGGCAGTGCAGTGTCCATTATCTCCCATAATAAGACAGAGACATCACTGCCACTAGGGGGAAAGAACCTTAAGGATCAGTGCTCAAGGACTAGCTTGATACTTTTTTCAGAGTTGTTTCTTGGGGCCACACCATGAACGGTCGCTTGGACTAATCAAGCCTACTTCTTGTTGACCTCAGGAAAGGCCCCTTCCAGAAGATTGGAATGTTTTAATTGTCTCAAGTCTCAGCTGAGTTTATGGACTTCTGTTCTTCACTTTAGTCAGATGCTGGGAAACTACAGTTACCCCAGAGCTGATGTCTCTGGCAAATTTCCAAAAGTGGTTTTCAACAAGAAGTCTTTTCTGTCTCCTTGCCAGCTTCAAAGGAAGACTCCCCTAACAACCTCCTGGTAGGGAAGAAATCGGAACAGCTGGGGTTACCCCAGACACTACAACAAGAATTCTCCCTGATCAACGTGCAGATCCGGAATGTTAATGTTGAGGTAGTAGCAGTTTAAGAACCTTGACCCTCTTAACTTGGGCAGCAGGAAGGAGTATTCCAGGTGGGGATTCCCAGATGATTTGGGTTGGCCAGTTGCTTTGAAGCACCAGTGATTTCCTTCCTTGTTACCCAGAGTACTCACGGTTTAGCTGGGACTAAATTAGGTAAAGGAGGGTCACCCCTTACTCAACACTTCAACTGAAGCTAGAATGATACCTTGGTGCCTTTGCATTTTTAGACCTGAGCTGAAAGAGACCCTCAGAGATTATTTATCAGAGAGTCAGACCTCTCAGTTTTATGTTTGGGGAAGCTGAGGCCTGCCCAGAAAAGTGAGATGAATTGTCAGATCTACTTGGCTGGTTAGTGTGGAGGAGCTCTTAGCTCTCTGGATTCCTCCTCACACTGTCGCACTTGATAGCCTAGGTATAGTCTCATTGGCCAAGGTTTATTGGAGGTATGATCACTGCTCATTTGAAAACTGTTATTCTTTTCCCTTCTCCCCCTCCTCCCATCTTGCTTTTTTAGCAGGTGATAGTAATGAACTCTCAGACTCAGAATCAGGTTTTCCCTCGCATAAGGAAAGCAGCATTAACACAGAATATCCTTAGGATTGAGGGAAACAGATGAAAGATCATTCGGAGTTTATTGGCCTCTCTGTCCTATCTAGCAGGCAGTATTGGAACTGGAGGAATCCTTTGATCATTCAGTTATCCATACCTACTTCCTTTCTTCTTTTCATCCTGCTGAGAAGTAGTATAAGACATCTAGGGCATTGCCTGAAAATGAAGGAATCTGACTTTGCTTCCCAAATGACCTTTCTGTTTAGAGGCAAACCACTTCACCCTGTTATATGCCTTGTTTTCCTCACTTGAAAATAAATATGATATATCATGTTCTGTTTCATGAAATTGGGGTGGAATGAGTTTTCAGTGACACTAAATGACCTTGAGCTTGCCAGACAAAGATGCTATTATAAATGTAAAATAAACCCACTTCAGGGGTGTTGACTAAATCATTTAGCTCTCTTTGACTTCAGGGAGATCCTACATTTCAGTCTGACATTGGAGGCCTTAGTTTAACTTCCGTTTCTATACATTGTAAGGCCCTTGAGCTCATTCAGAAACAGTTGATTTGTCTCTTACCAGATGGATGCCGTTGATA
Organism: Pseudochirops corinnae; assembly: GCA_028646515.1. Taxonomy (NCBI): domain Eukaryota; kingdom Metazoa; phylum Chordata; class Mammalia; order Diprotodontia; family Pseudocheiridae; genus Pseudochirops; species Pseudochirops corinnae. The sequence continues at coordinate 34,655,833 of CM053585.1, read as the reverse complement.
GAAGTTGCACAGTATCTGTTCACTGCAGTAACCATCGAGTCAAAATGCTGGTGAAGTTCCCGGCCCAGTACCCTAATAACGCTGCACCTTCTTTCCAGTTTATTAATCCTACAACTATTACATCTACCATGAAAGCAAAACTCCTGAAGGTGGGTATCTTTTGATAGAGTAGATGCTTGGGTTCCTCTGCCCCAATGTACAGGTTAAGAAATGAAGCCACCTAAAATCTGCAGGTTAAGAAGTGGAAGTTTCCTGTTCTTTACCTCATGTGTTATTAACTAAATGAAACTCTTGAGTACACCTTACAGTTCTGGGTCTCCTTCCCTTCCCACCCAGTTCTTCCAAGAGTCTCACAGCAGAAATAAATGGTTGTTGTCCAAGAAGGAACGTTCTGCTGCTTGTAGCAGCAAGCCCCCTAGCATACCCAGGATGGCTGCTAACACAGTTCTTAGATCTGCTTTTCTAAAGAAAAGAAACTCAAAATGGGTTAACAGTCTTACTGTAATCAATCAAACATATATCATTTACCTAGTTCAGGGGAAAAAGTCAGCACCTGAACTTCAGAGAATACAAACAGAAGCTACAAGCAGACAGAGAAACAGATCAGCAGACGGCTTCCAGCATCTGACCATTATATCCATACCTATTCAGTTACTAGAGAGAAAAGCACTAACATCTGGGCTTTCAAAGCCCTTGGTTCAACAGCTGCCCAGAGTTTCAACTGATCAAATCACACAACCCTTCCCAAAGTGAGCGCCAAAGCAAAACCTCACATCAGGGTATATATAGCCTTCTCCTGGCTCAGAGAATGTGATAGCCCCATTGACCCACTGCCTAATTACCAAGTAGTAAGGCCTGGGCATTCCTGAAAAATAAGTCTCCTGCCACAGGTTCCACATGACCACGTTTAGCCTATTAGGGGGCAGAGTGTATTTTCAAATCAGGGAAAGTTCTCAGAGTCAGGTAAGCCTATCAGGGGGCCAAGGGGCAGGGAAGATCTTCAGATCCGCATTCCCATAACACCATTTATGAGCCTCAGTCAAATCAACAAGCATTTATTAAGTGCCTACAGTTTGCTTGAGCTTATTCTGAATGTTGCAGAGAGAATAGAAGGCAAGGATTTCCTGGACAGTGTAATCCTAGCATCTCACGTTTTAGTCAGAGTACAGGGACTCTCAAGCACCAGCATTAGAGGTCACCTTCAAGAGTTTGGATTAAGGTCTTCTGTCAAGAAAAGGGGAATGTCCTGATCAATGTGCTTCTTGCAAAGAAGAAAGGTTCACACAGCCCAGGGCTAAGGGGAAAAGCAGCTAGGGACTAAAACTACAATACGGAGGAACCAGGGACCTGTACCTCATGCTCTGTCAGAGTTCCCCAGAGTGCCAAGTCATTCACTGGACTGTCAAACTTTTGTCTACTTAGGCACTTTAGTGTGTTTCCTATCTAGGGGAAGTCTAAACCATGGTGAAACTACAGGTTGGGGGTGGGTGGTAGAAGGGGGAGGCAATGCCCATGAGTACCTGTGAAATGAAGGATTTACTGGAACATTTGGGGGAATTACCCTCCTGACAATTCCCAAATTCGGTTGCCCTTTGCATTACTGAATTAGTGCTAAATCTGGAGGATTTTAGGACCTAAGTGGAAAAGTGGGACTCGCTAGAGAGGGTAGAGAATAGTGCTGATTGCTTGTGGACTATTGTTTCTCTTATTTTCTGCATTTTTTAATGAACTCCTCTGAGTCTTTTGAGTTTCTCTGGGGTGAAATAAAAGCTCACCTATACCCAGTTAAGTGCTTAATTGTTTTTTTAATCTTGGGTGCTTATGTGGGAGCTGTGGACCCCCTTTCAGCCATATCTGTGGAGACTTAGAAATGGGTTATATTTGGAGCTTTTCCCAATAGAAATTCTAGGTATAGGCAATACATAACAAAGATAAAGTGATATTTTGGGGTCATTCTCCAATCTTCTCAGCCTGTATGAGGTCAGGGCCTGGGCAGCTTAGGCCACAGGTAACAAAGCCATGTCTGAAAGATGAAAGCATGGGCTGGGAAAGGATCTTGAAGCATAGTATTGTTCTGTAGGGATTGTGTCAGAAGCAGGAAAGCTCTGAATGAGCTGTGAGGCTGGGGATGGGGCAGAAGGAAAATGGAAGTAGGAAGTTGGGGGTGGGTTAGTCTATAGTGGGGAAAAGTGCGGAAATCGAATAAGGTCATGAAGTACTTTGGGTGGGCGAAAGGATATCTGAAAACTGAGAGGTCACAGAACTGCTCCTTTCTGATTTTTTGTGTCTGCCAAGGAGAATGAGGTTTGGAGTAGAGAAGAAATGAGGAGATGAAAGCAAAGATGAATAGAGAGAGAGCATCAGGTTGCCTGTGAAGAACTCCATGAACAGTCCCTGATCACCAGCATCACAGGGTCCTGGAAGGTGGGGCAGAGGTGATGGCTGAGCGTCTGGGGTCTGTCACAGGTCATGGAGAAGAGGAGAGATGCCATACATAAGCACAGCAGATGAGGAAGAGGCTGGTGTTCTTCTTAAAAAGCTAGGAAGTAGGGAGCTAACCCCGAATAATAGCATGCAAAAGTAGCTCTTACCAGCTGTAATGTCAGGCTATAGTTCGTAAGATGACATTTCATTGAGATAAATTTAAAGTCTTATATTTGCTCAAAAATCAACTTCTCAGGCATAAGAGAAGGTGTGGTTAAGCACATAGTAATTGCTCTGGAGTTTTGGTATTAGTAAGTTAGCAGTTAGCTGCACTCTTGGGCTGCATTCCCATGGGCTTGTTCTTCTGGACCTAAGCAATGATAGACCTGCTTGTCCTGTCAGACAGTTCTGGGCCCCACGCTTTAGGAGGGGCATGCTGAAGTTAGGCTGCTGGAGTTGCTGAGCAGGGCAACCGGGGTGATGCAAGGGGTTGAGATCACGCTGGATGAGAATTGGGCTGAAGAAACTTGGGGTGTAGAGCCTGAAGAAGGGATGCCTGGTGGGGCTGCAATCACTGTGCTAACATGTATGGAAGGCTTCCACGTCAGGTAGAAGTGGTGTTAAAATAACAATTGTAGCTAAAATTTATATTAATTATCATATGTTATATGTTACGATAGAATATATGTAACATATAATAATGTAAACTATATAACATGTATAATATATGTTGAGGTGAAAAGCTGAGGCCAGCAGAGGCTAATTGATATGCTGAGAGTCACCCCGCTAATCAGTCTTCGGGGCTGACTCCAGGCCAAGGGCTCTGTCTACTGTACCACCAATGGCCTCAAGATTTGGCCTGCTTAGATCCAGGAGAGCAGAGCTGGGAGTAGTGCTGTGGGGAAGTTGCCGAGAGGTTCGTCGAGGCTCTGGCAGCTGGAACTAACCAGAAGTAGCATGGACTGTGTCAAGAAGTAGAGATCTCCACATTGCTGGGGGTCTCTGACCAAAGCTGGATGGCCCATGACCAGGGACTCCTTTGTTCAGAAAGAACCATGCGCTCACTTGTGGCTTCTTGGTGCTTTTTCAGATTCTGAAAGACACCTCCCTGCAGAAAGTGAAGCGGAACCAGAGTTGTTTAGAACCCTGCTTGCGCCAGCTTGTCTCCTGCCTTGAGTCCTTTGTGGTAAGAAGAGCACCTTCCTGGTGAGCAGGGCACCTTCATTTACAGTCTCTAAGGGGGTTACCAAATGTATTAACATCCAGGTCTGTATTTCAGAACCAAGAAGACAGCACATCCAGCAATCCCTATGCTCTTCCGAACGCCGTCACTCCCCCTTTACCCACCTTTGCCCGGGTGACCAGCGCCTACGGATCCTACCAGGATGCTAACATTCCCTTTCCTCGGACCTCGGGAGCCAGGTTCTGTGGAGCAGGTTTGTTCCAGCGGGCGTGCATCTGCTTGCCTGTACCACCTGACTCTTCCACAGACACTGGCATTTGATTCCGAATTTTGAAACTGACTCCGATTCCAAGAGTCTTTAGAGAAAGCACCAGAACGTTATTTGTTAGGAATTTTAAAGACTTGGAGAATGCGAGTGATTTGCTCATTCTGTGAATTGCCATTTAAAAACCTAATTGACTTCTAAGTTTTTAATTGGAGTGGATTTTGGAGGCACAGAACAAAAGGACAGCATGCGATAGCTGTGCTTTCTTATATTTGCCTTAATCTGTTTTCTCCAGTGGTTTCTTAAGTGCGGGCACACCAGTGTTATAACTCTGTCCGGCAGAAGTCATCCAGGCAGGTGTTTGGTCATTTGCAAGATACCCACGCCATGCAGGGCTAAGATCCCCATGCTCTAGGAGAGGTGGTTGTCCAGAGTGGCAGATCTTAGGGTACATTCTAAGAACCCGCAGCTGCAATTTGTAAAAGGGTTTTAGACTGTCTGCAGAGGCCTAAAGGATACAGTAGCCAGAGGAACACAAGAAAGGACCACGTGACAATTTTGTCCCTTGTGTTGGACAGGTGTTCTCAAAGCAGGGGTCCAGGAAGTATTTCAAACCAACTCATTTTCTACCAACATCCTTCTTGTGGTTCTCTCTGTTTTGAACTGGTGAAATTTTTGGTTTCACTGTTACTCACCTAGAATTATTCATTTTCTGTTGTATGAGAATTCAGAACATTCCCAGTATTCTGTCAGTGTTTAAAATGGCCTGTTCCCACTCCTGAATTGTGGTCCCTTTGGATAGAGCAATGGAAAATTCACCAGAACTGCAGCTTTGGTTTTTCTAGCATGGTGAGGGTGTGTGGGATCAGTGCTTTGCTTATGGTTTTCCATGTTCAACTTCAATGATAATCAGCTGATTTGTTTGGTATTCTTTCTTCAGGTTACCTGGTATATTTCACAAGACCCATGACAATGCATCGGGCAGTTTCTCCGACAGAACCTACTCCTAGGTGTGTTTGGAAAGATGCACAAGAGGTCTGTGCTTATAAGGCCCAAAGCAGTTGGACTGTCAATAGGAGCTACCAGGAATACACTCCTGACTTTGGTGCAATCACATGAAAGAATTTCTTTGATGAACTCAGTTTATCTTTCCTCTTCAGGAAGGAGTCAGCCACCATTGTTTCTACTGACAAACTGACCTTCCCGTGTTAATTCACTGCCAAACATGTAGAAGGAGAAGCTTAGTAAAAGCGGTGGTTAAATCAGATCAAATCTTAAGTTAGGAGAACTTTTGCGTATCAGCACCTTGGGAATGATACCAGATACCTCTGAAACGATATCCACTTGTCACAGGTCACTGAAGCAGTAACAAATTCTTTTGTTGAGCCCTACTTAGAGTTGTACGTTCATCTGTCTCTCTGTCTCTGTCTCTCTCTTGTTCCAACAATGCTGTATCTTCACTTACAGGTCCCTGTCAGCCTTGTCTGCCTATCATAGTGGTTTGATCACGCCCATGAAAATCCGCACAGAAGCTCCTGGTAACCTACGCTTGTATAGTGGAAGTCCCACACGGAGTGAGAAGGAGCAGGTCTCAATCAGCTCCTTCTACTATAAGGAACGGGTAAGTTTCATAACCAGTGGACTTGGGCTTTTGTCAGCTTTCCCTGGTTTTTTGTTCCCTGAGGAACTCAGCTGACAACAGCAGTGTTTTGTAATCCCACTTTTCACACAGATTGCTGATTTGGCTCTTCTCTCATTATTTTAACAGCCTGTATATATTTTTTTGTTGTGTTTTGGGACAGCTCACTTCCTTCACTCCTCATCTAACCTCCCTCATTTCCATTCATTTTGTGAACTCTCTTATTACTTTATATAGAGTGGGTTTTCTTCAGGTTTTTCCTAATGCTCACCCATTATATTGGTGAATCTAAAGGCTCCAGACCTTGATGTTTCTAAGACTTAGTATTTGTGTCTTTCCTTTCTCCTAGGAAATAGAGAATGGCCCAATGAAGCTCTGCTGGGCAGTTTTGCCTGTTTTGTTTCGTTCTTACATGAAGGAGACTTCTCTGGGGGTGGGAGCACACACTACGTAGCAGGAAATGATTATTATGGCAAGATAGAAACCAGTCAAATTGGAGCAGAAGCATTTATGGTCCAGATGTCACTTAAGCAGTTTTTTTTTTTTCACTACCTGACTTTTAGAGCTAAGAATGTCATAAGATTCAAAGTGGGACACAAACATCTTGGTGATAAAAAACAATTATAGGACTTTAAAGGCTATATATAGCTGTGAAAACTTAGAATTGCTAACTAGGCAGCAGGTCCAGTTTTAAGTTAAATTCTAATGGTTCTTGTGTTTTCAAGGAAAGTTAGACCAGCTTCCCATTTAAATGAATTTCTTGGTATAAAACTCAGTTGAACTTGTGCCAGGACTCCCGGGTTCTTGAGGACACTCCCTGACCTTCTGTGATTATGTTGAAGGCCTGAAGCTATTAGGAATCTCTGGACTTAGAGCCATGCTGGGGAGAGCACAGTTTCTCCGGGAAGGGGGTGAGCATAGATGGGGCATCCTTCTGATCGCCTTTAACCCCGGCTGGGCTTAGAGTCGTTGTTGTTGTTTATCAGCCAAGTCTTTGGAAAAATTAAAAAAAAACTAAAAGTCTAAGAAATTAAATAGCACCAAGGCCTCAGGCCATTGGTGCCATCTCTTGGGGATCATTGCTGCAGAAGAGATTTCCTGATCCTGCCTCCCATTCGTTTGACCTTTCTGTGAGAGTCTCTTTGAGGTCTAGTTCAACAACCCTCCATTTGATTTTTATAGCCCATGCTTTCTCTGTGCACTTTTACTTTCCTGTAGATTTTCCCTTTGACCCCTTTGAATGAATCAGAATAAAGAATAGTGCATTGCAGAATGAAGTTTTGTGAAGGGAAGAGATCCAGTCTTTAGGGATCAAGCAAGCTTGTGAGCCATTTTTGGCTAGCTACTCACTGCCCTTGGTGGATTTGGGTTGGGTGTGCTTGTGTGTAAGCTCATCTGAGTATTGACTTGAGTGTTGTTCTAGACAACACAATGGTCTTCACTTTTGATTGAGACCGAATTCAAAGCCTGGGAAAGTGTTAGTAGAGAGTGAGAAAACAGAAGAGACTCTCAGATCGTTAGATTGTTTGTCCAAGCTCGTGGGGGTGCTGCTGAGGTGTTACCAAAATTATATGTCTGGGTGGAGGGTGCTAGTGAGGTGGTGCAGTGGATAGAGCATAGGACCTGGAGTCAGGAAGACTCATCTTCCGGAGTTCAAATCTGACTTCAGAACCTTACTAACTGTGGGACCTCGGGCAAGATACCTCACATGATTGCCTCAGTTTCCTCATCTGTCAAATGAGCTGGAAAAGAAAATGGTGAACCACTCCAGTATCTTTGCCAAGAAAACCCAAATGATGTCCCAGAGAGTCGGACATGATTGAAATGACTGAACAAGAGCAACAGACATGTAGGTGTAGGTGAGGCTTTGAGCTTTCATGATTCCTCCAAGTCACTGACTTTTCCACCTCCTCTCCACCAGGAGCTCTTGTTCAGCAGCACTGTCTCTGTTTCCCAGCCACAGTTATTTACCCCATTTCATGGTCAGTGGGCCACTTTGTTAGCCCAGATGTCCATCGGAGTACTGCCACTTTCTGCTACTCCTTGTTTCCTCCACCCCTCTTTGGTTCTTGTCGGTATTTTGACTCAGCTTATCCAAGGCATTCCCCTGGTGTCCATCCCCTAAGTGTGTAGCTTATGACCCTCAGACATGTCAGTTCTGTGAATGAACTTCTCCATTTTAGTAATGAAGACTTTTCTCTCAGCTCTCCTCTTTCCACCTGCTTAGAGGTCTGACTAGGCATCTCTCTATGTCTCAGAGCTGTGAGTTCTTTAGAGCTTTTGAACCGCACAGACCTTTGGTCAGAATCCTAGTCTCTCCAGGCTCTGTGAATGGTCTCCTAGCCTCCCAAAACTTTAAACACAGTCTTGACTGATAAGGGTTTTAACTGACGTTGTGTTTGGAATTGGGGTGGGAGTGGGGTGGTGAAAGAACAAAGTACTGTGAATGCTTAGGTTTTTATTTTCCAACAAGTACAGTTTGATTTTATAGTAAATCACATTGCTTTCTGATCCATCAGATTTGTGGAGAAGTTTCATTTTACTCTATATTTTTCCTTTTTAATTTTCTTGGTGTTTTTCTTCCCTCCTCTTGGGTGTAACGTTTTCATGCACAGATGTCTCCTCGCTCTGCCCGGCGACGTTGGTCCATACAAGCAATTAACGACTTCCCGGTACTGTGCGCTGTGCTAATACTCTCCTTAACTAACCCTGTCTCCTATCTAAGGGCCCAAGAATAAAATGCCGCCTGTCTGGCTTTGAGAAACCCAAACAACAGGCTGGGTAGCTTTCTGAACCAGGGATAGTGAACTTGTTTTCACTTTGGTGGGGTGGGGAATGAGGATGGGAGGGGGCACAAACGGTGGCAGTGGGGATGCTGAGAGACACCTTGAATGGACTTTTGAACATGGGTCCCAATTCTGGGTGTCTTGAAAATGACCCTCATTGGAACATTTTAGCTAACTATGATTTTGCTTTGAATGCATGCTATTTCTGAGAGATTCAAAATAAACCACTTTTGGGGTAGAGGAAGCCAGAGGAAGGTGTGAGAGGTGTTAGCCGCTCTGTCCCCCTCTCAGCAGCTTTACTCCTTTCAGAAAAAGAGGGTCAGATCTGCACCCCCTGCCTGGCACTGGATATATTGCAGTTGATTCCTTAGGAGTTTTCAGTGGAAGAATTTTTTCTCACTCATGACTTAAAATAAAATCTTTATTTATAGATATTCTTTTAAAACAAATTCATTCCTGTGGACCATCTACTTTTTTCTGGCCTTCTCTCCCACCCCTTGAAATTGATGAAAGTTGTACCAAGGATAAATGAGGAAGGTCTTGGGGTGTGTGTGTGTGTGTGTGTCTGTGTGTCTGTGTGTGTGTGTCTGTGTGTGTCTCTGTGTGTGTGTGTGTGTGTGTGTGTGTCTGTGTGTGTTGGTCTGGGCCTGTGATTTCATTCGTGTAGGGAGTTTCTTATGAAGAAACGCCCTCTACTGATGCACATCGGTATCTGTTCTCCAGCTTTCATCTTAGAGACTTGCCTGGGGCACTGAGAGGCTGAGGGACTTGAAGTCATACTGCCAGTAGGCCTCTGCCTCCCCTCTGAAGTGAAAATTTGAGCCTAACTCCTGCTAACTCTCAGGCCAATTCACACACACCTCAGTGTATATGTATAAATTCTATCTGTGTGTGTTTGTGTGTGTCTGTGTATAGAAAAATGGAAGAGTAATACATACTCATTTTCACATAGAAAGTTGACACCAGTAGCCCTGGTGAATCTCCCTAATGCTAGCTGTTGTCAGTGAGAATCCCTGCTGCAGCCACCGTCACCAAAAGACCCTGACTGAGCCAACCTGGCTGCCAAATTTCCACAGTTCTGAAGGAGCCTGGACAAGAATCTGGGTTGTGGCCCCTTTTGCTGATTGTGCAGGGTTAATTGGGATTACTACGAAGCAGTTGGCGGCTTATTCTTGGGCTATATGTTTTTACATTTAACCCATTTAGTGGCATCACTGTTACCTCAGGTGACAATGACATGCTTCAATCTGGTGGTACAATTGTGAGCTGGCTTTTGGTCATTATTCAGTGGTTTTTTCACCAATCCTCTCTCTCCCAGTACCTACTCCATTTCTCTCTTCCCCATAATTGTGTGAACTCTTTGATTCCACATGCATAGAATGGCTGATCGGGTCTCAGTTGGTTATCATAGTAATTGGCACATGTCTTTCAGTTTGTCTTTGTCTCCCCATATCTGTCTTCCCCTTGACTCCGAATCCCTATGGTAGGAGCCCTTCCTACCACTGATGTTGTTGTTCCAAAAATTGTAAGAGAGATTCTGGGTCCTTTACCAAACATTAGAAATATTCTACATTTAGGCTTGTCAGAATGAGACTGGAGCAATGCAAGGTATGTGACTTCAGTGACCTTCTCCTCCCCATAAAATACTGATAGCCTTTGCTATGTAGGCCTGGGAGTCTAATAAGGAACCCATGCATTGTTCTGATGGCTAGGAGTGCAGAAGTAAGTTGCAGAGTGATAAGAGAAAATATTAAGGGGTAAAACTCAGTTAGGAAAGGAAAAACAGAATGTTCAATTTCTTATCTGCCAAAGCACTGTAGAAGGCACATTGAAAATTGCTTAGTCACTGGCAAGTACTTGAACTATTCAGTAGGGGCCAAAAGATTCAAGCCAGCCTGCGTGGTTCAGAGGTCTCCAGCGGAACACAGCTCTTGCCTGTCAGGCTTTCCAGATTATTTGACCATTGTACAGCCTTCTTTAAAAACTTGGCCTCGCTTTTAAAAAAAAAACATTTAGTATTTTCTTTTTCCCCAATTACATGTAAAAACTGGCTTCTTTTTTTGTAGTGAGATATTATACATAAATATTTTGTCCTATGGAGTCATCTAGGCAAATCTCTGAACTTTATGTGGTTATCCTGTTGTTGAATTCTAAGACTGAATCTTATAGTGGCTTCTTTAGGTTGATTATGGAGGCAGCTACCCCTGTGATTTGGACTTTGAAAGCAGTCTTCCAAGCCTCCATAATGCACCGCGTTCCAGTAAAGAACTAAGTAACACCCTAGAAGGCCTGAGATCCTGAGAGAATAACCAGGAAGTCCCTGGAACTCCAGGCTCAGGTTCTGCTAATTCAGTAACTAGACAACTATGGAAAGGTCTCCCAGCATTTTGAGTTGCATACCTGTGAAAGCTGCAGAGCTCAGTCTGAAATATACCCTCTTAATGTTCAATGCTCTGTAGGCTATAGACTCCTTAAGCAATCCTATTAAAGCCATAGTAAGTGCTCACATTTACAGAGTGGTACAAAGGGTTTCCATTTACATTTTCATTTGACTTTTACAACCCAGGGAGGGAGAAAAGGCAGTTAGTGCAAATCTGTATTATCTTCATTTAACAAATGAGGAATCTGATGTCAGATGATGGTAGGGAATATTACATTTGATCAAGATTGCCAAGTAGAATTGGAATTCAGCACAGATTTAACACTTCTGCTTATAACGCCTAGCCTAGTGCTGTAATTATTATTACCTGTCATTTTGCAGATTGGCCAGTATATTTGCAAATGGGATATTTTCTGCATATAGTTCATATTTTAGTCGGTAGGACTTTTATTGATGTAAACTGAGAAGCCAGAAATCTGGCATGTAATTAGTTAATGTCATTGTTTTCTAGAGCATTTGCTTCTTATAAAATAGTAGAAATTATTTCCTCATGGAACTTTCATTTATTTCTATCCAGTGTATCATCATTGGCATCAGTGAATCACTCACACATTCATTTTCTCTTAATATAGTTTTATATCTATTAGTATATTCATGTAAAATAAGTACCTGGTTTGACTTCCAGGAAGACTGATTTAACAGCCAATTAGTAAACTCATCCAACTCAGAAGACTAAATGAAACCAACCAAATATTTCGCTTTTGAAAGAGGGATGTTGTTAGGTGGATTCTGTTTTAGCTTAGAAATGTTCAGTTACCATGGTAATGGTAGCAAGCTAACTTCTCATCTGAACCAGTTCAGCGGTACCCACGAGAGAATAACCTCCAGCGTGGTCTATGTCTTTAGAAATTTGGATACCATCATAGTGAAAATGAACTTAATTATTCATTTTGTAACTGACTTACAAAACACTTGAGCAAATAACTAGGCACTATTTGGGATTGTTGCACAGAGGGTTGGTAGATGAATTCTAAGAGGTATGTTATTGTCAAATGGTATTTATTACATAACATGAGTGCATTTTCTAGCTGTCAACATTGCCTGGCTCCAGCCTATTCTGACAGTCTGTTACCTTTTAACATACTAATTGCTTAGGATTTGGGCACTTCTTCCACTTGCATGCATTTCATCATTTGATCATTGAAATATTAATTAGTTTTATCAGCATGCACATAGATATGCTTGAAAAAAAGCTAAAAGAACTGAGGGGCTCTCTAGCCGTTATGGACTAATCTTCTTCTGAAATTGCTGCATAATTCTGTTTATGGTTAAATGTGGGAAATGTTCCTTCAGAAGAACTGAATTCAGGTCCCCATTGATAATGCACTTACATTTTATCTCGTAGGTGTTTAGAACAAGGTATTCCTTCATTTACCTGCCAGGACCCAACTTTAGGTTCTTAGAGTTTTGTTGTTTATGTAGCACTTACTGATCCCTCGAAGGGAAGAATTGATTAGCCGTTTTTAGGAACGAGGCATACTGGAATCTTGCAGGAGAGAGAGTAGTTCTCCAAAAAGGCCTGGACGTGCCTTGTGATTTAAGAAATAAAAGACAACTTTGCTTGAGATGAGCTTAGTTGTGGATAAAGGTGTTTTGTTTGTTTTGTTTTTCTTTAAGTTCTCTTAAGAACCTGATGAGTCCTTTAGCGCTAGGAGGCATCCCCACATTAGTGAGCATGTTTACTTCCTTGCCCAGTGCTCCTGTCCTGGGGAATAATCATCACACCCTTATGACTAATGTGACTGAAAATGGGAAGTACACCTTGATTATTCTCGCTGCAATGAGGATTTCACACAAATAGGCACATTTAAATTGTGTGTGAGGCATTTTGTGTCCAATATCACAGTCTCTACTTCTTAGACATTTTTGGCATTCTTAGGTGCCTAGTTGTAGCCATGATAACAAGTGACTATAATAGGAAGGATTCAGGCTATCTCCCTTTGAGCTCCCTAATTTCTCTCCTCTTCTGGTAAGAGGGGTGATTTTGCTCAACACAGATCACATTGCAAAGCCCACATTGCTGTGCCCTAATGAAAAGTCTCAACAGATCCTGTTGGAATTGACTAAAGGAAGAAAAAATGGATGTCGGTTCCAACACAGAACTTTTACTAAGGTGATTAGTGTGATGAAGGCAGTGTTGAGATCCTTTTGTTTCAGATGGCTTTTTGCTGTCTTTATGTAGCTCTCTTTTGTTCTAGCTTCAGGCACATGAAAAATCAGTATATAGTCATTAAAGACCTATTAAGTACCCAGTCCGGGATTAGACAAAATTCTGGGATTTTTGGACCAAGAGTTCATTGCCCTTATTATCATTTTATTTCCAGAAGTTGCTGTCTTATTATGGGCATGCTGCACTGGAAAGTCTTTGTAGACTAGAGATGTTCAGTTCTAGGTTGGCATTCTTTGTGGCCTGTCACTCACACATTCTCATCTCCTCATCTAGAAATCCCGGCGATGGAAGAGCAAGCGGGAAGGTACAGACTCTGGGAACCGCCCACTCAAAGCTGCTGGAAAAGTCATAATCCAGGATATTGCCTGCCTGCTTCCTGTACACAAATCCCTAGGAGAGCTCTACATGTCAGTAGAACGTTCCAGGAGTCCTTTGTGTACTTGAAAATCAAGGATTGCGTTCTGATTCTGTGTTTTCATTCATGTTGAACTCTTGGTGACCCATTGGGGTTTTTCTTGGCAAAGGAAGTGGAGCAGTTTGCCATTTCCTTCCCAGCTCATTTTACAGATGAGGAACTGAGGCAAACAGGGTTAAGTGACTTGCCCGAGGTCATACAGCTAGTACGTGTCTGAGGCTGGACTTGAACTCATATCTTCCTGACTCCAAGCCAGGCACTTGATCCACTGTGCCATCTAGCTGCCTTAAGATGAACTCTTCTATTCTGAATGGCAAAAACCCATTCTTTGGGGCTTTATATGCAAACTGTTCTCATCAAAGTCCATTTTTGTAGTTTTCATGTAATTTGAAAGTTCTGGTTCGAAGATTGTTGTCTAACTGTGGCTTCTCCTTGCTTCCGAGTGAATGATTACAGTTTAGCTCCTGTCTGTTCCCACGACAATGGATAAAGCCCCAGATGATCTTGGTTTCAGTATAACAAGGGAAAGGAGGTGGCTTAATGAAAACAGTGTGATGACTAAGTTATTTCTAGGATCCCTTTCACCTCCAAGTATTTGTCTGTCTGTCTCTATTTAAAACAAGCAGTGGTTCATTTAGGAAGGTTGTCTGGTAAGAATCATTCTTTTTGCTTTTCAGACTGAATATTAATGACATTCAGGAAACTTGTCAGAAGAATGCTGCCTCAGCCTTGCTTGTGGGACGCAAGGATCTTGTCCAGGTATTGACTTTCCCTTTGTAGAGATAACAACACATCTGATCTGGATTTTCTCATCGAATAGGCTGTTCGCTAGTCTATAGTTGCATTTCTGGTTGCATGGCTTTTTTTTTTGGAGTGGGGGAAGGCAGGGCACTTGGGGTTAAGTGACTTTCCCAAGGTTTAAGTGTCCGAGGCTGGATTTGAACTCAGTTACTCCTGACTCCAGGACTGGTGCTCTATCCATTGTGCCACCTAGCCCACCCCCTGAATGGCATTTTAAAATGTACAGTGTCAGAATCCTTTCTTAATGGTCTATGCTAGCACATAGGACTTGAGCACCTCCCCAGTTTTCTCCTATTTCTTGCTTAGTGTGAGAAGTTGAACAGTTTACAGTGAGCACTATTTCTTGTTTCTTTTTCATGGCTTACACCTAGGCCAGCATTAAAGTATCTCATACCTGAGTGTCATTAGCGGAGATTCTCTTGTTGAATCTTGTCACTTATACGACAACCCTTATGCATAGTATTAGGGTTGGGCTGTAGGGGAACCAGCTACTTTCCATCTGCCTGTTGTTCACCTTAACTTTTTTTCTTGTCTGTTTTCCTTACAAGAAGCAGTGCTAAGACCCTGATTTTTGTAATATAAAAAATCCTTAACATCTCCCATTCAGCACATGTAATGGTCCTCTAGCCAACCCTGCTAAATTTAACTATTTGGAATTTGTGATGGGAATTATGGATTTAACCCTGTTTCTAAGAGGCTGCAGCTCCCAATATTCTTATTATTCTGAGATAAACATATATTTGATTTCCCCTCCCATGGCTTATTCTTGGTAAGAATGTCTTTCTTTGAAGCACAATGACTCTTAACAACTTTTAGTTTTCAGTAATGTTCTTGGATAGAGTGTGTTGTGAAGGATAGACTGTTCTGTCTACGTCTATTGGTAGTTATCTTAATAAAGTTTGGAGAAATGACAAGTTGGTGAAAATACTTGTAAAAATCTTTTTGTATTTCCTTTCACTTATGCCTCAAGCCATACTTGAAAGATATCAGATGCCTTTTGCTCAACAAGGATCTACAGAAATAGACTGTGTCACTGTTTCTGATGGAGGACTTTAGGACATGTTTCCCCTAAGGTTATTAGTAATTTAAGATTGTTCATAGCAAAATCAGCAACTAAATTCCTGCCAAAAATCTGTCCGGCAGTGATCTCCAGTGAGCTGCTGATGTTAGTGACCTAACAGAAACGCAGGCTCTCTCTTTTACAATAACTGCCTCTTTCCAACCAGGTGTTAGTTATCTGGAATAATGAGTGTCAGATGCTAATTTTAGATAATATTCCCTTCCCCATCTCATTTTCTCATCTTAGCAAATAACAATTTCTTTAACTCTTGTGGACATATAAATGTTCATACATCTGTAATTGACTTTACATAAACTGAGGCATTATATACCATTTGTTTTTATGGATTTGATCATCAGTTAATCAATAAATGTTTATTAAGTGCCAGCTTGGTGCCAGGCACTGTCCTAGGTTCTGAGGTTACAAATGCAAAAGTGTCTGCCCCCAAGGAACTTAAATTCTGCAGGGGAGATACAACATATCCACATATAAATAAATATGGTATGTTTACAAAATAGCCTCTTTGGGGACAGAAACTTTGTTTTGTATTTGTTTGTATCTGCCACTGTGCTTTACCCATAATGGGAATGGAATAAAATTTCACTAATTCATTATAAAGGACATACCTGAACCCCATCAGCTGACAGTTATGGAGGCATTCCCTTGACTTGATGTTAGCACAAAGGCAATCCAGATCCCTCAGCTTCAGAGTAAGAGAATAGGTTGTGATTCAAAGTAAATACAGCAGCATTCTTCCTGATTTGTACTTGGAAATAAATGCAGTAAAGAAACCTAAATTTCAAAACGAAATATTAACTACCAAGGAGATCTCAGGTGAGGAATCTAGATGTTATTTTTCTTTCCAGATTACCTAAAGACCCAAAAGAGGCAACAGGGGGAGTGTAGAAAAGAATCTCAGACTAGGACTTTGGAAGAGACTTCAGTAACCTCACCACATTCACACCAAGAGCTGACAGGCCTTTCTTTCCTCAGTGAGGTGGAACCACTTAACTGCTGAGGCCACTTAAAGATAGTTCTGATTGTTCCAAAATTTTCCTCTCTATGACTTCCACTCATTGATCCTGGGGTTTTTTTCTAGGGTCAAACTAAACAAATATGATCTCACTTCTACATGATAGCCCTTTATTTAAATGTCTGAGGCTGGAATTGAACTCAGGTCCTCCTGACTCCAGGGCCAGTGCTCTATTCACTGTGCTACCTAGCCACCTCCATCTTTATTTAAATTTTTAAGGATAGCTGTTATTCTTTTCCTAAGTAAGGGATAACTTGTAATTTTTTTTAGAAGTCTGATGAAATTTATTTATCAAAATGTTTTAAAAAAAAGAAAGAACAAAGTCACAGACCCCAGGTTAAGAACTCCTGCTCCCAGTCTTCTCTTCTCCAAGCTAACCATCCCCAGATCTTTCAGCTGATTCTCATGTGATAAGAACTAATAGCCCTTCATCCTGTCCACTACCATCTGGATGCTCTTTTCCTTCCTAGGTCCTCCTTGAAACGAAGGCCCTGAAGCTAACCATTGTCCTGGGCTGAGGAGAGCAGGCCTCTGCCCTCTTTATTCCTGAATGTTCTGCCTGGATGTTCTAGGTGCAATCTAAGATGGACAGCTTTGGCTTTGTCAGCTTCCATCACATACCTGTTGAGACACTGCACTCCTCTGTCTGGTACTTGTGAGGGTAATCCTTTTGATCAAAATGTGGTTATTATCTTACTCAGACTGGCCCAGTGTCCCAGCTTGTTATGAACTTTTTGAAGCCTGCCTCTTACCTAGTTGGATAGCCAGCTCTCCCTCCTAGCTTTGTGTTATCTGCCTGTTTGATCAGCATGCTGAATAGATCAACACACACTGGTGTTAAATCAGCTGCTTATTGTTGTAGGGGTGAGGGTTAGTTAAACTACTTGTATAGCCTTGCAAAGTAGATGAGTTTTTTCATTGCCTCTGGTCTCATCTTCACTGGGTTATATTTAAATGTGTTCTTTTGATCTTTCCAGGTTTGGTCACTGGCTACAGTAGCTACTGATCTTTGCCTTGGCCCAAAGTCTGATCCAGATTTGGAGACACCCTGGGCCCGACATCCTTTTGGGCGACAACTATTGGAGTCTCTGTAGGTTTTTAAAGGCTAAAGCCTGTGGAAAGTTATAAGGTTGTAATGGGGTTGAAGGAATCCATTCGTTAAAGCATATTAATCTAGTTTCCATGACACTAGTTAAAAAGGTATAGAAGAGGGTCTCTTTCTTTGTTAGGGGGAAGCTCCTCCTCACACACGTGTGTACTTTGAAGGTTTCTATTTGGCCCATAGATTGCCTCATCCTAATCATGCAGATGGGAGACCTATGGAAGCAGAAGGTTCCCTTATACAGAATCAATAGGCCACTGTTATCATAACGGACAATTGCTTTGGGAGTCGCTGCTTGCAGCTCTTTTCTTGAATTTACTCCTTGATGGTCAGAGTCAGATTGCCTCAGAGAACTGAGTCTGTGTTAAGTTTGTGGTACTTTAATCTGATAAAAATGGAGATTTGATAAGACATAGCCATATAATATTTCTTGGGCAGACTCCCCAACAAGACAATCTGATGCCTCAGCATTATGAAGAGATTCTGTCCATTCCTGTAGGCTACATTTTGTTTTGGCTAATTGAGAGTAGACTCTAGACTAATACCAATTTTTTATTATCTCTTTTGTAAAATGGGAAGATTACTACCTACTCTGCCTGTCTTACGAGGTTTCTGTAAAATGAGATCTTATATGTGAGAACTTTGTGATTCTAAAAGGCCAAACCCTGTAAGGTATCACTTCTGTCATTATTTTCAGATCAAGGGCCTTCCGGTCTTTCTTTTAACAGTCTAGTGCAAGAGCATTTTGGTAACACAGTCTTCTTTTTCCCAATGGAATAGACTCAGAGCTCTACCCCAGGGCTTCTTTAAAGCCCGTTGAGCCCAAATGGCCGCTTGGTTCCTCTTCAGCTGACTTCTCAATTGCTTTAGAGTAGGTCCTGTGATGAAAATAACAGGAAACCAAAAAGAAGATTTGTCTACCTCAAAATGTTTACCAAAAGGTCATGAGCTGCAGACATCCAGATTTGCGCTTGTTCACTGGGCTTCACGTTTGAATGGGAAACACTAGAATTTTTGAATGGAGAGCTAGATAGAACCCATAAGAACTATGTCTCAGTCCTTTGTAACCCTGAATGGCACTGTGTTCTACTCTATATTTAGTCAGATCAGAAAGGAAGCAAACCACTTGACCAATGGAAAGCCTCAGTTCTTGCCATTGAGTTTAAAATCAGGATGTCTTAGAGCCAATGTGAACATTCATGAGTCGTTAAGAGATTGAATTCAACTCTTGCCAAAACTCTCTGTCGTTAGCCTTTTTTCAGTTCCTGTCATGGTTCATTATCTCTTCCTGCTTTCCCTAGGCTGGCCCATTACTGTCAACTGCGGGATGTCCAGACCCTGGCCATGCTTTGCAGTGTGTTTGAAGCACAGTCCAGGCCACAGGGAATTGTGAACCCCTTTGGACTCTTTCCTAACCGCCCTTCCAACCTTGTGTCCCACAGCCGCTATGTAAGTGCATTGATGTCCTGGTGGGTGCTCCTTCTTGCTGAGTGATGTGACTCCTGGGGTGGTGCCTTGGCTATCCCGGTCATTGTTGTCTTTATCTTCCCTCCTGGCAGCCTAGCTTTACTTCTTCTGGCTCTTGCTCAAGTATGTCAGACCCAGGACTCAACACTGGTGGATGGAATATAGGTAGGTGTGTAAATGTCCTGACCAGGGCTGTATTTCCAGCGTCATAAAGGGCATGCGCAAAATTACTAAGACACAACCTTTATTTGGTTGAAATCCCTATCACACAGGAAGTACTGTGCACATGCATGCAGAGAAAGAACTATGAAGTGTGAATGTGGATTGAAGCAGACTGTTTTCTTTTTCTTTTTTTTGTTTGTTTTTTTCTTTCTCTTGGTTTTTCCCTTTTGTTCTGATTCTTCTTTCATAATGTGACTAATGTGGAAATAATGTTTAATATGATTATATATGTAGAACCTATGTCAGATTGCATGTCATATTGGGGAGGGCGTAGGGGAACGAGGGGAAAAATTTAAAATTCAAAATCTTACAAAAGTAGATGTTGAAAACTAAAAATTAATTAATTTATCTTTTAAAAAAAGAAATCCTTATATTGTTCATTATGCATTTCATTTTCTTCTAGAATTCATCTACAATAAAAGCCCTTTTGAAGTAATGAAAACCTTATTGCAGGTTTATGTAGGCTTTAGGTTTGTCTCTAAATTAAATATCTCTACAGAGAGACTTCTTGGCAGGCTGTTGTCCCTTGCTTTGTTTCCTTTTGTCTGCATCAGTCACATAAAAAATGTGTAATGGGGCTTTTCTAGCTTTTGATCCAGCAACCCAAAACCATACCCTCCACCTACTCTGCCTTCTGCTGCTGCTGCCTGCCAACTCACCTGTGACTGCCCCTCTTCCGGTGAGGAAAAATAGAAGACCAGTGGCCCTTATAGATTTGTAAATGAGTAGATGTGTCTATGCATAATTGTAAGGTTGTCTTAATGATAAATGGGATGGGGTAGTTCTTTAATGGTAAAAAAGTCTCTGACTTTCCCACATTGCAGGTCCTGAATTAGACCCACTAAGTTAATGAACCAGTTTTCAGATAATTTTCATCCTTTGTCTTTTTGACTTTTCTAAAGTGGGTAGGGAAACAGAGCATGCATCTTCACCGTGGGGGGAGTCCTCCCCTGATGAATTACGCTTTGGGAGTTTGACTTACAGTGACCCTCGAGAGCGGGAACGAGACCAGCATGACAAGAATAAAAGGTATTTCTTCTCTCTGTTGAGATTTCTACTTTTCTCTGGTATCCAAGGCCTTAAGACAGTTGTGCTCACTGTTGTCAGAAATGTATGTTACTGTTGCACTGTCTAATATCTAAGTCCTGAGCACCTTAATATTATGTCAGAAAAGTAGTCCTCATGTAACTGGAATTAACTAGAGCCTATGATCTAATTTTCACTTTTACGGAACTCCCAAACTTCCTAAAATCAGGATCCTCATTCAGAGGATGTTCAGCAACTTTACTGTGGAAGGGCCGGGTGCTAACAGGTAGAAACAGTAGTCTTCTTTGTTACATGTAAATGTTAAAGATTCTACTTGGCATGTTTTTCCTCAGTGAACAGAAAAAAAAAAGTCACCATTTGTGGGACTTTATTAAATACCTGGGGTAGCTCAGACCTTGCTCTTTCTCCATGTACTTGTGCTATAACTCAGGGAAAACACTGATTTATATTCAGAAGGCTCTTTGATCACTGTGGTTAGCCCTTATTAAAAAAGGGGGGGGGCAATCAACAAAAGAATTTATGAATTTTCTCCAGGCTCCTTGACCCTGCCAACACTCAGCAGTTTGATGATTTTAAGAAATGTTATGGAGAAATCCTTTATCGTTGGGGTCTGAGAGAGAAACGAGCTGAAGTTTTAAAGTTTGTGTCCTGCCCTCCTGATCCTCATAAGGGAATTGGTGAGTGCTGAGAACGTCAGTCTCATCCTCTTCATTGTCTGATATGTTCTAATTTAAATCACTCAGTGCTTAAATTCTGCAATAAATGATCAGTGTCTCATTTATAAGCTGAACTTTGACATTTTTAAAGTCTCTTCACTGAGCTTATGAAAATTAAGGGGCACTAGGCCAGTCTTCAGTTTTATTAGAACAGTGGTTTTCAACCTGTGGGTCACGACCCCTTTGGGGGTCGAACAACCCTTTCACAGGGGTCACCTAAGACCATTGGAAAACACATATTTCCCATGGTCTTAGGAACCAAGACACTGCTCCTTTATCTGTCTCCATGCGGGTCCGCCCACATGCAGATAATGCCCACATACAAGTATTAAGGGTCAGGGCATTAAGAAGGTTGAGAACCACTGTATTAGGAGGTACCAGCAGGCAGAGAAGTTTCTTTTCAATTCAAATACTGTTTATAATTAGCAACATTTTTAAGAGCCTTGTTCATTTGATTGCCAAAGAGCTAGGAACAATTCAAAATACTAATCAGCTTTGTTATCTGAAAAGTTAGCGGAGTCCTCAGGTAAAGATATCTCAGTTGTACAATGATCAGTTTCCTTTTCGTTATAACTAATCTCAGAGGCAGCCAGTATAGTGGACTATAGCTCTCTAGCTGGCCTTGGAGTCGAGGAACATCTAGGTTCAAATCCTGCTTGTTGAAACACTCCAGGAAAATCACTTAAGCTGTCAGGGCTCCAGATCTGCACCGGCAGAGGGCACTTTCCCCCTTAAAGTTCCCTATACCTGTGAAATCACAGGTCTGTCTGAACCAAACAAACAAGCAAAAATATAATTAAAATAACTAACATTGTTATTTCACTTTTTCTCTGTCTGAAACCTTTCCAGAGTTTGGTGTCTATTGCAGTCACTGCCGGAGCGAGGTTCGTGGAACCCAGTGTGCCATCTGCAAGGGATTCACATTCCAGTGTGCCATCTGCCATGTAGCAGTGAGAGGCTCCTCCAACTTTTGCCTGACCTGTGGACATGGTGGGCACACTAGCCACATGATGGAGTGGTTTCGAACCCAGGAGGTGTGTCCTACTGGGTGTGGGTGCCACTGCCTGCTTGAGAGTACATTTTGAAATCACAGGCTCTGATCTCTGTGTGGAGGACCACACTGAAGCCAGGGGAATCAGACTCCCTGCTGGAACTGGAATCACTGTGCCTCCCTGGAAGTGGTGGTCTCATTCACTGAACTCCTTTCTGATCTGGCTGTTTTTTCTTGGATTCCTTCCCAGTTTGTCCACTGCTGGCAGTGGTTTTACCACTCAAAGGAAGTTGAGTTAGACATAAAGCAGTGCATCAGGTGTTCTTAGCCTCAGGGGAGCCAGCATATTGGACGTTTTCTTGGAGAAGAGCACTTGCTTACAGGGCCAGGGCTTACTTCAGGGTTAGTGTCATTTTTTATGTTGAGCAGGACCAGAACAAAGAAAAGAGACTAAAGCCAGAGACAAAGGATAGTCTTCTCAGCCTGCTGTAACTATTCATTGAATTGAAAAGTGGTTCTTTTCCTAAGGGTGGCTTTGGAAACTGGATTATACATTTAAAGAGCTGATGGGCAGTGGCCTTTAAGCTATGACATTTAAATTATAAATATGTGATGTACTTAAGAATTTTTAAGATGGTTTTTATTTTTGAGCTGCTATTTCTCGGCCAGTAGAATTCTGAGTAATTGTGTGAGACAAAGAATTAAATAACATTTTAATGGAGCATGTACCATTTTCTTAACTTGTTAACTCAAGTTGCTATAAAAAGATCAAACTTAGGCCATATGAGAGAAAATGTCAGTTCGCTTCTGTGGAATCTGACCTCAGAAAATAATTTCACTTAGTAAATGGTAGATGGAAGGATGATTCTAAGAGAAATGCCCTGTTCTTTCTCTGGATGAAGATGGAGATGATGTGATGGCACCTAGAGCCATTTTTTTCTCCCTCTTTCTATTGGTGTAATTTGCTTTGAACTCTGTTCAAGGTGACATCCCCAGTGGACGTGACTAACGTGCTGGCCTCTCTTCATAAATCCTTTCTTCCCTTTCACCCTTCCTCATCTCTGACTCTGCTTGCTAGTTTTTTTACACAGCTTAAGTGGACCTGGGAATGGAAGCCCTTACTTAGCAAATATTTCTGTTGATAAAATTCACTTCTTTTCGGTCAAGCAAAACCTGAAAGTTTACAGCTCCAAATAGATGTTGGTTTAATTAATATGAATGCAATTCCAAGGCTTGAAACAGTTATAAATGACACTCCAGCATCTGTGACCATACTTTGGACTAACTGTGCCTTAAAGAAACAAGCTCCTGTCTTTGTCACAGCTTGAAGACTGGCTCTTTTAACAGGACTCCAAACTTAGCCAAGGTGCTGGCATGCCTGCGTCTTGCTAGGCTTTTGGCCTCCCCAGCAGGGAACGTAAAAGAGTTGGCAGAGCCAGGAGCATTGGAGATGCCAAGAAGTCAAAAAGACCCAGAGTTCCTTTCAAAGGCGCTTTTCTCTTGTCTGTGCAGTAACAAATGAGAGCCTCTGGTAACTGAATACAGAATGCAGTGGCTGTCAGAAATTTGCACAGAGGACAAAGGATCCATCACATTTCCTAATGGAATCCCAGCTTGCACAGAGGGGGAAAAAAACACTCTCCCGCCTCCAGGTTGCTTGGTCTAATGTGAAAGTTTGTCTCTCTCCGTTCCTGTCAAGAATCAAATGTATTTTTTGTGTTTATAAGTATGCTGTTAATGTAAAAGTCCTTCTTTCTGAAGTTGTTTAAAAAAAAACTCAAATCAAGTTTTGTTAAAGTCTTGTGAGTCTGTTGTTATAATTGTGTGTTAAGGAATTTAAAGTTAAAGGAAATAGTTCTCTTCTTTCTTGCCTTTCAAATTGAAAATTCCTTTTAGAATTGATCACATTCCAAAGTTGAGATTCCTCCTTCTAGAAATATTCATATATTTAAAACTTCTCCCTTCAGTTATGCTGGATCCTTGCATGCTTTTCATATTGTCTCTCTCTCCTCCCCTCCCCCCAACCCCTTCTCTCTTTCAGAATGGTAGGATGTTGCAAGTAGAGCAGTCTTCTCATAACGATATAAACCATTTTGGGCTAAAAATTCTCATTGCCTGATCCACAATGCCTCATCCCTCCAGTGATGGAGTGACACTTACTTTTGAAAATGCAGTTAAATTGAGAGAACGAAAGAGGAAAGAAATAGGGCTTGAGGGGTCCCTATCTGTCCTGTAGAGTGGACACCCCACATATAGGGTCTGTATTTGCTTAGGTGAAGTATGACTGAGACAGCTGGGTGAGTGCCATTTTGACCTAATTTGACGTGTGAACGATACTGCCTGTTCCCTTTGGAAATTTGCCTAGGAGTAGCTCACGTTGCTTTTTTGCGTATCCTTTGCTGTGCAGAAGTGAGCATTTTCCCCAGGAATCAGGGAAAGACCTGGAATACTCTAGACCGCTGAGGTGCCAAAAGCAAATAAGGTGTGTCAAAGGCAACTAGTTGCCTCCCCCCTCCCCCGCAGCCCTTTCAGAGAAGCCCGAGGTCTCTAGCCTTCCCTTCCCAGGGTTCTAGAAATGGCCACAAGTCTTCTCCCTTCCCAGCTGGGCTTGAGGTGGGATTTCTCCATTTCCTCACCCAGTTTTCAAAGGGAGATACTTTGAGAAATGCCCAATTTTGGGTCTCATATAACATCGTCAGAGGAAGTAACCAATTGTACAACAAACAGCTGGAAACTGAATGGGACATGGGAAGTATCTGCTTGCAATGCGAGATTCACCCTTATCCCTATGCCCTCAAGAGCCAGCTCTGATTGTAGTCTTCACATCTGTGATTTCACCTCAGCAAACTAGCTAGGGTCTGGGTGCACACTGGTCCACTTGCCCTTCCTCCCAAGGTTTCCTTTGTAACATTTCCCTGGGGCACTGTGCCAATAGGGAGTTCTTATAAACCAATTTCATCTCCTCCGCGAAGGCTCTCAGCCATAGTCTTTGCATTTTCACAATTATGCACCTAATAGAGTGAAAGAAAAGCAAAAGAAGGGAAAATCAGGTCACCAGGAGTGTGAGAGTTTCATTGCTCTCAGTCCTGTGCTGGAACATATTTGGGGGAACTCACTGCAGAAATGATGGGTAATTTGGAACAAAATGCGTCATAGAGATGTTTGGCTATGGCATTTACTGATTGATTCCTGGTAGGTTTCCTTTGTTTGCTGCTAGCTTGATGAAAGAGGTGTGGTGCCTCTCTTAACAGTTCTCATATATTAAAAACCAATAACATTTTGAAAAGCTTATTTTTTCCCTAAAAAATGAAAATATTATATAAGCAACCTAGTGATAGTGTACCAGATTTTGAAGGTAGTGGTTTCCCCAGTTAATAGGTTGAAAAAACCAGTTTTCTGTGACATCCTTTGACAGCAGGGGTACCGGCAGCATTAATAGCATTAATTTCATGCCCACTTACATGTTGTAGAAGTTGTGTAGACCTAACCAACACCTTAGCAGCTTACCCATCTGGAAAGAGAATCATCAGGTTTCCTAAAGAGGATGAGACTTCAGAAGTATTTCTTAGTCATGGGGATGTAGACTTAGATTTTAGATCTAGTTTAGTTTCACTGATAGTATTTCTTGTCACCCAAGAATTTAATCTTGGTAGCAAATATGATTTAGTGATGACAGCTTTGGGAGGGTATTTGTCATTAGAGTCAGGTACTCACGCATTCCATTGGAATTCTCCACAACACCTGTTGCCACTGTGCTTGGAATTGCCATATCTGTGATTGAGGGGAAAGGTCTCCTAATTGACCATTGAAATTCATTAATTCAGGCTTTGCAACAGAAATGGTGCCAGTTATGAGGGTGAATTTAAGAGGTGACTCTTCTGAAAATGTCTTTTCAAGAACACTTCATTTTAAATCTCACTCCAAACTACTGATTTAATAATTAAACAGAATCTCAGAGTTGGAAGGGACTTGAGAGACTTGTCATGCCTAGCCCACGTTGACTATAAATCCTCTTGACAGTATTTCCAACCCATATCTTCTGGCCTTTGTAGATTACTGAAGAGCTTCATACCCCTTCCTGAAGTAGTGCTGTCCACTCCATTCAGATTATTAGGTAATGCTCTCATAGATAAGCTTAATTTTACCTCTGAAATTTTCTTTTAATGTCTGCAATTTCTTTTGAAATGCAATTTTATTTTTACTTTTTAGTTCCAAATTGTCTTCCTCCTTCTCTTCTCATTGAGAAAGCAAGGAAACAAAGCCCATGACATATATGTATAGTCATGTCAAATAGATACCCCCATTGACTTATATCCAAAGGAAAAAAAAAAAAGAAAATATGCTTCCATCTGCACTGAGTCCTTTACCTCTCCAGGGGTGGACAGTGTGCTTCATCTTGAGTTCTTTGGAAGTGTGGTGGGTCCTTGTATGATCAAGAGTTCCTCAGTCTTTCAAAATTGATTCATGTTTACAATGTTGGCATTATATAAATTGTTTTGGTTCTGCTCAGTTCACTTTGTATAGGTTCAGATAGGTCTTCGCAGGTATCACCGAAACATCCCCATTACCTTTGCAACTTTCACTGATTCTTAGTTTTGTCCTTTTGTGCTGATCAAAACAGGTTGATTTTCTTTTCCATGAGTCAGTACTTGAAATATTTTAAGTAGTCTTCAGATTCCCCCAAGTCTTCTCCGGGTTAAACTTGCTCATCTCCTTCAGCCTTATCCCATTTGGTTTTTTTTCATAATTCAAAGGGGCTTTGGCCTCTTGGAGGGGTGGGCTATGGGGAAGAGACCAAAAGCATTGGATCTTTTCTAGTATAGTTCCCTGCCTAGCTAGGTGAATGAAGGAAAAGGCAGTGCTTCCACTGTGCCACGCCCTGTGCTAAGTGCTGGAGATGTTTGTAAATAGAAAACAGTAAGGCTGTCCTTGCATGCTCTCAAGGAACTCCCATTTTAGTAGGGGGAGAGAACATGTATAGAAGATTTCAGGCACAAGTCAGATGGAAAGACCCTATTGTGTGCAGTAGCCATGTAGATAGTAAGGTGTCTTGGTGTCATTTTCATGAATAAAACCTCATTGGGTTCTGATGTTGAGTGATTTGATGGTGTCAAGGCCTTCAATAGGTATGATATCTGCAGACACAGTTACCAGGTCACATCCCCACAAAGACTGCTCCCTTGGACTATGGTGGTAAGGCCAGGTTTGGAAGCAGGGTGGAAGGAATGCTGCTCTTACATGTTCTTGGGTGCCCTTAGTGGCAGTTAGTCAGTGATGGTGGTGGAGAGTCTGGTAGGCCTCCTTTTCCAGGAGGGTTGCTGGTGCTCTGGGGGCCATTACTGTCCCTGAGGCTCTTGGGCTCAGGATCCTAAGCTGTCTCCACCGGGATCTAAGGGGAAATCTTAGTCAAGGTGGTTTGATTCTCCTGGCACAAACTGCCCCTTGTCTTGCTCTCAGGCTTTTTAGATCCACCTTTTTCAATGAAAACAAAATTCAAAATGGAAACCAACAAAAGAGACTAACAGTTCACTGTGGTATACAACGAGACGTGCTAATAAGGTCAAATCAGAACTCCATGGTGCCATCTATCATAGTCCCCACAGGTGATATGGACACATGATACAGACAAGTTGTATTCACTTGGTGCCTCCCTTACTTGAATGTGAATGTGTACATTCAGTTCATCTTTTATGGAAGTTAAAAAAACCGTAATATCTGTTAAAGTTCAAATGTCATTCTTTTTTAGCAAGTACAACATAATAAACCGGTTGCAAAAAAACCCTGCAATTAAAAAAAAAATGGAAATAACTGGAGAAGGGTTATAGGTTATTTATTGTTTGAAACTTAAAGTGAAAAATATGCCTTAATAAATAAATATGTAACTCGTTTGAAGAGAAAAGTCTGTTGGAGAAATTGAAATGACTGTAAGCGAATGGGGTAAATACAGTTTAAATGCAGAAACAGAAAACAGCCCAAATCTAGAAAACATTCACTATACTTACCATTAGGATTCAAAAATACTGTTACAGACATAGAGAAAAGACCACTACTTGCTTTGTTGGAATGCTTGAGCTGACAGTATCTTCAAATCTAATTGAAATGACCTTTTGAAAGTGTATATGTAGAATATGGTGATTAGATGAGTTTTTCTAGAGAAATGGGGTGCTTTTTTAAGGCAAAACCAAACTTAAAAAAAGAAACCAAACAACCTCATCTGGGACATCAAAAGAATTGCTTGCTTTATTTAAGGTTGTTTACAGAATTGCTAAATGCAAAAAAGCCCCATGCAAGAGAGATAATAATGTTGGTACTGCCTGGAGTTGTTGATAAGGTTGAGGTGGTCCTTGGCAAACCAGGCAAAGAAGCTTTGGATGATTTCCCCTGCAGATTGTATGGTGGGGAGGTGAATAAGTCATAAGACCATTGCAATCAGCTAATTCAGGAAGTAAAATCTTCCAGTTTTGCCTTATATGTGGTTAAAGCAATGAATATAAAGGTGCTCATTTGATTACATGTGTACAGTATGTTGAAACTGACGCTAGGGAATATTTGCTACTTTTTTACTCTGTTTACTCTGTTGTTTTGATGGAAATGCCACATTGAGAAATTTTCAATATAATTGACGTTTTTAATGAAGATGATCAATGTGGGATAGTTGTATAGGACAGTGGATTGAGTTTGGTTGGCCAGGTTGAAAAGCAAGTCTTTTTGCATAGTTAAAATGGGAAGCCTCATGCAATTTGGACACATTGCATGCTTCACAACAATCATTTGTGTCAAGCACTGTGAATGAGGAGGTATGTACACATAATTAGTTGCATGTTTCATTGTTTAGTGATGTGTCTTTGAAAGTATTCGACTTAACTACTACATGTGTGGGTGTTTGAAGCATGCTTGTTCTTCCCCTTACTCTTCCCATAGATTCTCTTGGTCTGTGCTTTGTTGTCTATATTAGAAGCTCTGGATAATCTCCCTGTATTATTGTGATATTTTGGAATTTTTAAAAGGACACAAGTTTCCTTGAGTTTATCTTCTGCCGAAGTATCCTATTTTAGTGGTGTCATGTTGCAAATGTGTCAATCTCTCACTTTGTTAGAGGGTTTCTGTGACATGGATTCTTAGAAAATTGGCAGGTTCCTTCAGCACGTAGGTCTTTAAACAGAGGCTGGAGATGTTCTAGTGGGAATTCCTTCACTTAGGGGATGGCTGGTGAGGTTCCTTCCACCTCTCAAATCCTCTGATTCTTTTTTTCTAGTCTGCTGATTATGGCTTAAAATTCTGCATTGAGGACTTTATTTTCTGCCCTGGAAGCTCTGATTTTTTGTCTTTTTAGCCACTCTACGATTCTTGTTGCATGATTTCTGAGGAGGGGATGCACAGTATTCTGTATTTCATCACATCGTTGATTGACCTTTCTTTATATTACAGTATTTGCTAATTTCACTTTGATTTCTTTTTCACTTTGGTGCACTTACCTGTGCACCAAATTCAAATTAAGACCCTTTCTCTTGTTATCTTTGGTATTTGTGCCCTAGTTTTGTATTTGTTTCTCTCTGGTTCCTCCCTCTTTATTGGTGTTCTTGACTACCACCCAAACTGGTCCTTTCTGGGTTTTCCAAAAGCCTTTCCCTCTGGCCCTCTGCTGCAACTTGTGTTCACAGTTTTGGCCCACCTAATTCCTCACTTGACTCTCCTCCTTTCTTTCACCTGACTGGGCAGTCAGTGTCCGATGCTTACTAATACAGCAGAGTGCTGTAACAGATCAGAGCTGACCAGGCGGATCCTGTAGCTCAGGTGTGTGATTGTAACACTATGAGGCATTTGTCTGTTGAACAGTTGACAGAAGGCAACCACTTATCGGGCAGGGAAAGGATATTAATTGAGAATGCAGCCTTGACTTTATTGAGAGCAGCCCTCCTGTGCTTGTGTTCATCAGCTGCTGGCATGTGGCCAGCTTAAGCTTTAGTCCCCTAAACCAGTAACCTCAAGGACAATTTTAAAGGAAATACTAGCTTCACCTGCCTGGAGTGGAGCTTGAGGATATTTCTCCCATCCACGGTGGGGTGGGTAGTGGAGATGTTTGGGTAGAGTTCCTGGCGTGATGAGCAGCCCCCTGCCTTAGGGCTGTCCTGTGGCTTAGTTTGCACCCCAGCTGCAGGTGCTTGTGGGCCATAGAGAGGGGCCTGAGGAGATTCTGACCTTCCTGCTTCCTAACCCTGTCGGTTTAGTCCTAATTATGCTAATTTAGTTCTGATCTCCACCTGGTAGAGATTTAAAATTTAATCATCTGTTTAGAAAGGGGAGAGAATGGGCTTGTACAGATTTGTGGAGAGCGGGTGAGTCTGCAGTGTTAACCAGTCACATATCTTAGTGTTGGGGCTTAAAATTGATTAATGATTCAATTCAATTCCGTTCAACAAATACCTTTTTAGGAGCTTCTGAACTGAGCCCTGAAAAAGTCAGGGATCTCTTAAGAGGAAGAGGAGAGAAAGAAGTGCATTCCAGACCTGGGGGCCTACCTATGTAAAGGTTTGGCAGGTAAAAGTAAACGTGGGTCAGAAACAGCTTGTAGACCAATTGGACTAAAATATAAAATGAAGGGGGAGGGATATGAAATGTCTGGAAAAATAGGGGCTTGTGGACAGCTTTAAAGGACAGGATGAGTAGTTAGTGTGTTTTCCTAATTGTGATTACTAGACCTGTCTTCATTAACTCCTCCACAGAAGTCCCCCTTCTGTACTTCATTGTGGCATAGAGAAGAGCTTAGGTTTCTCAAAGGTTATGTTGGTGTGGAGTGTAAGCTCTGGCAGCTTCTTCCAAGCTGCAAAGAGTTCAAGTACTCTTTGTACATACATCAGACTGTATGTACTTTGTGAAGACCAGGCTAGCTAAGTGTGAAGAGGCCTGTTGCCAGCAGGTTGGGCCCTCAATGCTAACTTCTATGGGCATGGCAGCCCTTGAAAGAAAGAAAAATATGAAATGGCCCTTAGTCCCATGTGGTCTTCTGCTCCTGTACTGATGGTGGCAGAGGAAGAGAGCTCTAGGAATGGCCCAGTTCTTAGCCCATCCATGAACATGAGCTTAACTGTGCTGGGAGATGATTGTCTCAACTTGATATACTATTGGGGGAATTGAACCATTATTGATATTGTCATTGTCACTATAAATGAAATCAGAAGACACAGGGAAATGGCAGCTAAATAGAAGAATGGCTTATGGATTTTCTAAAGAGAGACAAATAAAGGTTCACCAAGTGCTCAGAAGGAACACATAATAATTATTTCATGGGAAATGTTGTCATCTTTTCTTACAAAGCTTGTACTATCATCTGTTATGACAAAAAGAAGGAAAAAAAGCAGTTCAGCAAAACCAACTCATACATGCCCATTTCTAACAGCACAGGAAGAATTCCACTCTCATTGTTTCCTAATCTCCAATAAAAGGAGAGTGTTGAATTTTCTCATCTTTTGTTCAGAATCTACCTTGGTTATTACAATTGTACAGAAGTCAGTTTCATTTCATTTTCTGTTTACATTTTTGTAATTATATGTTTTCCTGGTTCTGCACACTTTGCTTACTAGTTCATAGAAGTCTTCCCATGTTTCCCTGAACTCTTTGTCTCCTGCCTGATCTCCAGCCTGCTCTGGAAAAAGTGTGGCAACTTACACTGAATGATGAACATATTCACACCTGGTCATACCCTACATATATCAGTGATTCTGAACCCTTATAGATCATCATCCAAGTCCCCTTCCCCATTAAGCACCGGACTCCTTATTACTATCCTTTTCAACTCTTAAAGTCCCAAACAAAGGCTACTCACCCCTTTCATTGTGCCTTCTGGCCTGTTTCGCAGGCAACAAAACTTCCCTTCATCTTAAATCATTTCCTCTCTCATTACTTCTGTCTTCTAGGAATCACCAAGACCTGGCTCCCACCAGTGACAGCCTCCCTGAGGTCACTCCTTCCAGCTGCACTTTTATTCATTTTTCTCAGCTCAGTGATCAAGACAGGAAGTTAGAATGTTCCTTCCTTTTTATTACCCCTTCCAGGTTCTCCTCCCTACCTCCATCATTCAGTTACCTTTCCTCCTAAGAGAGCTGTATAATTGTTAAGGGAATCTGAAGATCTTCCCTGCCCCTAGGCCCTTTGCTAATGTGGCTACGTGACTCTGAGGATCTTTGGATATTTGAAAGTATACTCTGTTCCCTAATAGGCTGAATGTGGTCATGTGGAGCCTGTGGCGCCAGGCT
>CM053585.1:34602010-34623319 GCA_028646515.1 Pseudochirops corinnae | reverse complement strand
AAAAAAAAATTTAAAATGAAACAATGTATCAGCATACTACTTTGGATTGTTGTGTTGATGTCATGTGGTTTTAATATCAATTAATATTTAACAAGATAAAAAATTCCTTTTCCATTTGTCCAATACTGTTTTTTAAGGAGCTCTTTTCTTCTGTGAATTTTTGTGCCTCTTTTATCATTAGGCCAATTCTGGTTTTTAAGGTGTTATTTTCTTCAAATTTTTTTGTACCTCTTTTACCAGGCTGTTAATTCTCTTTTCACAATTTTCTTGCATTACTCTCATTTCTTTTCCCAATTTTTCCTCTAGCACTCTTATCTCTTTCTTTAGATCTTCAAGGAATTCATGTTGGTCTTGGGTCCAAC
Organism: Pseudochirops corinnae; assembly: GCA_028646515.1. Classification (NCBI taxonomy): domain Eukaryota; kingdom Metazoa; phylum Chordata; class Mammalia; order Diprotodontia; family Pseudocheiridae; genus Pseudochirops; species Pseudochirops corinnae. The sequence continues at coordinate 34,622,957 of CM053585.1, read as the reverse complement.
TAGCATTTTTCTTTGAGACTTTTGGGAGCTGCTTTGACATTATTATTTTCTTCTGAGTTTATATGTTGGTCTTCCCTGCCACCATAGTAGGATTTTATGGTCAAGTTCTTTTTTGTAGTTATTGTTTACTCATTCTCCCAGCCTATTCCTTGACTTTGAACTATATGTTAAAGTTAGGCTCTTGAGCATATAGGTGGTGCAATGAATATAGCACTGGCCCTGAGTTCAAATCCAACCTCAGACACTTAACACTTACTAGCCATGTGACCTTGGGCAAGTCACTTAACGCCAATTGCCCTGCCTTACCCCCTCCAAAAAAAAAAAAAGAATTTAAAGTTAGGTTCTGTTCACCTGGGTGTGAGAAGACACTGTTCCAAGTTTCAGGCTTTTTTATGCTGTTGTTTTCAGGACTAGTTCTAGGGGTCTGCAAGTTTTTGGTGCTTCAAAGGTGGTGTGATCTGGGAAGATGTGTGGTCACTATTCCCCTGCAGTCACAAGCACTAGTGCTGGTCTTGGCCCTTGGAACTGTGACCCAGAACTGTGTGTGAACAATAGAGTTGTCGATTAGCACCAACAACATCTAGTACTAGCAAAAGGTCCCCTACAATCTCTTTCTGACCAGTTCTCTGGTCCACTCACCTTCTCTGGGCTGAGATCTCCTGAAGCTGCTGCTGCTGTCACTGCTGCCTCCAAGGTCCACTGCTAGTGCTCTTCTTGTGCTCCAGGCTAACTTCTACCAACCTCTTGAATTGTTTTAGTCTGGAAAAATGTCTCTCTCTGTCCTTTTGTTCACTCTGCCACTCCAAATTTTGATTTGAGATGCTATTTTAAAGTTACTTGGAGGGGAATGTTGGGAGAGTTCAGCTAGGTTGCTGCCTGTATTCTTTCATCTTGGTTCCACCCCCATTTTTTAATAGTTTGAAAGGTCCAAGTGTCAATAATCTCTCTCTCTCTCTCTTTCTCCCTCCCTCACTCCCTTTCTCTCCCTCTCTCCCTCTCCCCAAGCCTGTGTAAGGCAGGGAGAAAGGAGACAGAATACCTTATGTGAGGAAGAATTAAGAGTGGCAGTTTGATGGGACTGTTGAGTGTTTGAAGAGGTGTAATGTATAGTAAGCCTGGAAAGGTTGGTTGAGTCCAAGTTGTGAAAGGCTCTCAATGTCAAATAGGAATTTGTATTTGATCATAGAGATAACTAGAGTTGCCACTGGGATTTACTGAGCAGGGGAATGGTGTGGTCAGGTCTAAGCTTTAGGAAAATCACCATAGCAGCTAAATGGAGGATGAACTGGAGCCAGTAGAAATTGAGGCAGAGAAACCAATTAAGAGGATATTGTCATGTTCCAGGCAAGAGCCGACAAAGGCCTGAAGCAGGATGGCAGCTATGTAAGTAGAGAGAAGGGGATAGGCGTGAGAGTTGTGAATGAAAGATCAACAAGATAGGGCAATGAATTGGACACATGGGGTGGAGAAGAGTGAGGAGTAGAGGGTGATTCTGAGGTTCCAGACCTGGGTGACTAGGAAGGTGCTGAGATCCTGACAAAATAGGGAAGTCTGCAGGAGGGGAGGGCTTTGGATAGAAGATAATGAGTTGTACTTTGGACATGTTGAGTCTGATGCCTTCAGAACATCCTGTTTAAAACATCTAACAGGCAGCTGGTGATGTGGGATTGGAGCTCAGGAAAGAGTCTGGACCTGGAGTCAAAGCCTGCTTCAAACATTTAACAGCTGTGTGACCTTTGAAAAACCACCAAGTCACCACTCTCTCAACCTGTTCCTCATCTGTAAAATGGGGATAAAAGACCTACCTCACAGTACTGCTATGAGGATTAAAAAAGAGAAACTATGTGAAGTGTTTTGCAAATGTTAGAAGAGCTATCTACATAGAGATCTATGCATCATTTGCATAGAGATGACAATTAAAGCCATGAGTTGTTATAGTCACTAAGAAAGGGAGAGGATAGAGAGAGACAAAATCTTGGAGTACACTTACATGTAGAGGGCATAGTATAGATAATGATTGAACAAAGGAAACTGATCAGGTGGAGAGAGAGAGAGAGAGAGAGAGAGAGAGAGAGAGAGAGAGAGAGAGAGAGGAGGGGAGGAGAGGAGAGGAGAGAAGAGGAGAGGAGAGGAGAGGAAAGGAGAGGAGAGGAGAGGAGAGGAGAGGAGAGGAGAGGAGAAGAGAGAGGGAGAGCGAGCAGGAAAACCAGGAGAGGAGAGAAGATCTGAGAGGTGTTCAACAATGTCAAATTTGCAGAGTGATCAAGAAGGATGAGGCTTAAGACAAGGACATTGGCTTTGATAATTAAGAGATCATTGGTAACTTTGAAGAGGGCAGCAAGGTTCAGTGATGAGGTTGGAAACCAGTTTGCAGAAGATTGAGGAGTGAGAGGAGAAGACATGAAAGCAGCAAATGAAGACAGCTTTTCCTAAGAATCTGGTTGAGAAAGAGAGGAGAGGTGTAGGTATCTCAGTGTCACAGAAGGAGCTAGGGAGGGATGCTAGGAACTGGAGCTGAAAGTGTCCATCTATCCTGACCTGTCCTTCATATAAATTAGGGGTCAGGGTCAAAGGATCTTCTACTCCTACTCCTACTCCTACTCCTACTCCTACTCCTACTCCTACTCCTACTCCTACTCCTACTCCTACTCCTACTACTACTACTACTACTACTACTAGTACCACCTAGCCCCTATTGGAGAGGATCTTAAGGTCATATAGTCTAGCCTCCTTGTTTTACAGATGGGGAAACTAAGGCCCAAATGAGAAGCATTAAGATCACAATGAGCTCACTGTATTATTTGAAGTAGCTAAAAAGATTGTTGCTTCAATATATGGGGTCCTTACTTAGCACCTCTGTGCTGTCCATAACTTTTCTAGGGAATGCTTTGTTTTTGATGGCTTGAAAGTAGAAGGAAGGATTAGTGAAAATCTTCAGGCTTTATCTAGTTCTGGGATTAATTCATAGACAAACTTTAAAAAAAAAAAGAAGGGATATTAACACTTTTTACATCAAAACAATGTATAGTAAAAATCCTATAATGTACTTGGCATTTCATTAACATTGAAGCACTCCTTTCCTTGGCAATACTGGTGGGGGTTTGTGGGTAGAGTAAGAAAGTACAGGAAAGAGAGGTGTCAGTAAAATGCAATTCAATAGAACATTAATTCAACATCTACTCTGCATCATACAGGTCAGGTGCTAGGAAGTATGGAATGAAAACAAAGTTGAGGTAATACATGGTCCTGCCTTCATGGAGTTTATAATTTAATGGGGGATATTTCACATAGGCATAGACATATTAAGTCATATATGATGAACATAAAGTCGTACATATGTGATAAATGCCTTTAAGAGAAACAAAGTACATGTCTATGTGAGGTTTCATATGAGAAAGGGTCTGACTGGTTGAGGAACTGGAGAATTAGAAAGTTTCCCCAAGAACTGTAGGACTTAGAATTGGATCTCATTCACTGGACAAGCATTTAAGTATCTATTATAAGCTACATTTGGGGTTAGGTGATATGTCTCTATTGTGGATACAAAGACCAAAAAAAATGTCCCTTCACTTTCATTAGAAATGCTTTAGGAACATCCATCGGCAGGAGGGGTGAAGAACTAAGACAAGGGAGGGAGGAATTATCAGTCTCCTGCAAGAATTTAGGAGAAAGGTAATAAGAGCCTGGAGTAGTTTGACAGACGTGAGTGGAATGAAGGGGATAAAGATGAAGGTAAAAACCAACAGTTTCAGATGAAAGTGAAGCTCACATAACACCTGCTTCTTCCCCTCCTTCCTCCATGTTTGTGGTCTCCTCTCCTCCACACACACTTCAATTATGAGGAATAATAAATTCCATCTCCTTTCTCCCTCTTTCTCCCAGAGTGTATTCCTTTTTCTCTCTCTTTTCTTTCCTTAGTAAGGTATCAAAACAAACAAACAAAAAATCTCTGTTTACATGGTGAAAATCTATCCACTTTTCTAACAAGAGGTGGGTAACATGTTTTGGTATGCAGTGTAAGATGCTGGTCCAAGTTTTGTGTGACCTTGACTGGTTCCTTGGTACTTGCCAAGTACACACACACACACACACACACACACACACACACACACAGAGTCTTTCTATACAGTTATTCACAATATTTTTCTTTAACCGTCAACTTTTGGATTTTGCCAGTGACATTCCCAGAAGTTTTAATTTTGAGCTTTCTTTCGAAAAGTGATTTGTGTATTGTTTTTTTATTTTTGCTTTGCTTTCAGATTCTAATAGGTCTGGGAAATTTTTGTTCATGGTTCCTTGAAAAATGTTGCCATAGGATTTTTAAATTTTGGTTGGTATCAACTTGGCGGTTTGTATATCATAATTATGCCAGAAAAATAGTCAGACTCTCCTAAACCACTGACCCGGAGATCACCCACCACTGGACAAGTATGCCAAGAAAGCAAAGGACAGAAATTAAGGTTTTAAAATACCAAAACACTCATCACAACACTCCTTGTGGTAGGGTAAAGTATATTATCTCTTCAAGACATTTTCATAAGAAGTTGTTAATGATGAAAAGGTCACGAAAAGTGGGTTTTGTGCAAAAAAAAATTATTTTGATTGTCGAATGTGTAGAATATTGCTTCTATTCTACATTTACATTTTCATAACTAATATGAATAGAAAAAGAACTTATTTTAACATACACTGCTAAGTTTGTGTGTGAAGGAACATGGTTTTCAGATGGAATTTTGGACAGTTTTAAAGAGGAAATGATCTATAGTATAGAAGTGAGGATTTTGAACTTGTCAACAATGTAGGGTAATGCCCCCTTGTGTGAAAACAGTTTAATATTATAAATATGATATTAAATATGATATAATATTATAAAATATTAATATTATAAAGAGTCGGAGAAAAGACATTTTACTTATTAAAAACTAGAAAAATACAATCGTAAAGAAACCTGTTTTCAAGGGCACCAAAGAGACACACCACCTTATTGGAGATGTTGGAACTAAGGCATGATGGGATACATCAGCTAATTTGCATATAAATGTTTTATGACTGAAGAGGGTGAAAATAAGAAATCATATAAACATTTGGAAATGGAAGTATTGTTAAAAAAAAAAAGGATTGTCAATTTGAAGTTTCACTTTTTAAGTAAGAATGTGATAACATTACTACTTACCAGCATTTTCCTGACACCTCTTCTTTTTCCCTATCCACAACATAGGGAAGTCCAGGTCTATTTTCCTTCCCTGACCTTTAGGGATTAACTTTATTGTGCTGTCGAGGGACCTTACTGGTCTCCCTTCCTGGTCATTTAACGTATTACAAAACCGAGCCAAAGGAAGTCAGGGTCCCTCTGACTTGGTGGAGTTTTGAAGAGTACTCAAGGCACCATATCCTACCCTGAGGACCAGATGCATTTCCACCAGAGAAGCAAAGTGCTTCTGTAACTTTCTTTATTCTTGTTGTGTTAGGGTAAAGTGAGCCCCCTTTTGTTAATTATTCAATGACTTGCAAGTGCCTTGTTTCCTCCCAACAAAGAACTAAACCTGAACTAAAGGAGTGCTGTCATGAGATCTAAGCCTCCAACATTTGGCCATAGTCGTGGCAGGTTGGTATGAGATAAAATGGTCTTATGGTTGAGTTGGGGGAGGGCCCTGGAAATATGGTGGAGAGTCGGGTGATCAAATAGGGGGATCCTGCATGGTTCTCAATCGAAAAAGCCCTCCTGATTGTGTCCCCCTTTGGGACAGGGAGCAGACTTTTACTAGAGACATGAGCTCACTGGGTGCTGGAGCAGGCTGCCCAAGAGAGGAAAGAGATCTGCAAGTCCAGTAGTCCTGCATTGTTGTCAGTCACTCTACATAAATTGGATTGGCAGCATAAGACCATAAGTAAACAAGGTCAGCACATTCAGCAGCTAAAGACCAAGCTCTGGGCTTTCAAGAACTGACGGAAAACTGAGTAGCAGCTAATGGAACTATTGGCTGCACAAGTGAGGGGTCTCTCCTAATTGGAGTGGGTATTGACAGGCCCCAGGCAGGAACCCACCCTACTGTCTCTGACCCAAAGGTTCCTGAGCTTGCGAAGACTGGAGTCGTGAGACAGAAGAATTAGAATGGAAGTGGGACTGGGACTCCTCCAGGGGAGGGAGCAGGCAGTGGGGGGGACTTTTCCACTGAGGAGTTAAGAGTGATTGATTCCAAGAGAAAGTCTAACAATCCCTGGACTTAGAAGTCCCTAGAGTAATGGCTCACAAAGGTGTGGTCTAATGGAACCATTGCGGAGCCATCACCAGAGGCTGATTTCCACAACCCAGGAGAGCTCTGAGATTCTTCTACCAAGTCAGTTAAATTAGTTAGACCCAACTGCTCTGTGTTCCATTTTAGGAGGCTGAGATGGGGAGTTATTTGCAACTGGTATCATAAAGTTGAATTCGCATTGTAGCCAGATCCCCAAGGAGGATATTCAGTAGAGGGGGTAAAGTTCCTGAAGGAAATGGGTTGGATAAATTGGGTTTCTGCAGCCTCCTCCACATCCACCTCTCTACTTTCTACCCTCCCCCTCCTCACACTCACCTTATGTTTGCCCATCTTAGGTGAAATTAGGTCCTACCTTCACGGAGGTGGAGCCCCATCTGAATGACTTTAGTCTTTAGTTATGAGTTTTACTCAATAATATTCTGTTATATTCAGTGTGCTGTCATGATTAGGGAGCAGGCCTCCAAGCCAGATAGACCTAAGTCCAAGTTTTTTCCTGCCTCTGACATGCACTGACAAATTACTAAATCACACAGTCTTCTAGGCAACTTTGCAAGACTCTAAGTTTCATAGAAGGTATTGATCTGGGGGTGAGTAGGTGGCACAGTGAATAGAGAGCACTGGCACTGGAGTCAGGAGGACCTGAGTTCAAATCTGGTATCAGACACTTAACACAAAACTAGCTGTGTGACCTTGGGCAAGTCACTTAACCCCAATTGCCCTACTTTCCCTGCTCCAAAAAGGGAAAAAAAAAAGTATTGATCTGCATTCATGGAGAGGGTTTCTTCACCTGGGATCTCCCTCTAACAGTGAAATTATAGGTCCAGTTCTTATTCCTGGCTTTTATTTCCTTGGCACATTTGCCCAGTGTGGTGATCTCTGAGTCAAAGAACAAAACCACTCCAAACTGATATCTAGGATTGTTGGAATACTTTGCAATTCTACCAAGAGTGTATCAGTGTGCCTGTCTTTCCACAGTCTCTCCAACATTGTTTCATCCATTGTCATCTTTGCCCATTTGAATGGAGTGAAGTTGCCTCAGATATTTTCTCATCTTATCAATTTCATTTCTGATTATCTATATTAATTATTTCATTAATGAATTGGAACAATTAAAAATTATGGTTATTTGTAATTTCCCATTCTTCTTTTGGAAATTGTTGATTTCCTCTGACTCCTATGGTTAAGGAAGCACTTTACTCACAGCAACCCTGTGAGGGAGTTGGCGCAAATCCAATTGTACCATTTTACACAGGGGGAAACTGAGGCTGACAGCAAAGCACTGTCCTGCTGTCAGTCATCGTATCTTGCTGAGACTAAAAGCCTCTTCACAGACGAATTAGATGAGGTGGTCAGTGATGAAAGCAGCAAATGCCTTTGTGTGCTTAGGGGAAAGTCACGTGGCTTAACTTGAGAAACCCAGGGAGTGACAGATAGGGGCAATCCAAGCATAAGACCTTCTGTCTTTTAACTCACTGGCCGTTCTGTGCCTGCAATTCTCTCTCCTCAGCTCCATCTCCTGACTTCCTTCAAGTCCCAGCTGAAATCTTACCTTCTGTTAAAAACAAACCAACAAACCACCTTTTCCCCATCCCTCTTAAGTCTTCCCTCTGTCAATTGTCTCCAATTTGCCCTGTATATATATCTTGTTTCTACATGGCTATTTGCATGTGGCCTCCTAGATTAGACCATGAAATACTTGAGGTCAGGGATTTTTTTCTGTGTGACCTTTCTTTGTAATCCCAGCAGTTGGCACAGTGCCTGTCACATAGTAGGAATTTAACAAATGTTTGTTGCATGAATGACAACAAGGGAAGGGTCCTAGGGCAGCCCTTCACCTTGAGACAAGAATTGATACCATCAGACTAGAAAAAGCCACCAACTCTCTTACATTGGAGCTGGGATTGATCCATGGAAAGCAGGGTTAGGAAGTGGGAAAAAAGAGGTGCAGCCAGCAAAGATGCTTGGGAGCCTTGAGCACAATGGTCTTTGGACCTAACAAGAGGAAGGAATCCAGAATGGTCTGGTAGACCTGAATGCTCCCATAACAAGCTCTTCCTGGGACTCTGGTCCATGTTTTAGGCAAATTCAAGCAGCCCAGCTCCTGGGCCATGGCAGGACTAGGGTCAGAGCATTTGGGGGTTGGAGTTGTTTATTTCTTAAGTTGGAGGAGAGGAGACCTAGTTGCGTGGGCCTGATTGGTTTTCCACCCTTGAGGCCACAGGCAGGGAAACATCAAACAGCTGAGGAACTGGAAATTTCCAACCTAGAACAGAAGATTCTTCATGAGAAGGGTTCCAGAAAAGGTCAGGGCAGAAAGGAAGAGAAACTGCTAGGGAGCAGACAGCCTGTTGGAGAGAGAAAGACCAGGGCAGAAAAACTGGAAGAATTTCCGGGCAATAACAACTGCCCAAGCTGGAACCTTGCCATTCTGACTCCCCAAGTTCAGTGTATCACAGGATAATCAGGCCATAAATCTAGAACAGGAAGGGACTCCAGAGATAATATAATCTAAGACCTTCATTCTACAAATGAGAAATGAGGCCTGGAGAGTTTGTGCAAGGCTACCTTACGCAAGTATCAGTGGCTAGAAGTTGAGCCTACATCACCCAACTCCAGAGACTGGAGTTTTGGATTTTTTCAAGTAGAGTGAACCCAGCCAAAGACAGAAAGACACATAGCTTGTCTTTTGAAGAGTCTTTGATTTTTTAAAAAATGGAATGAATAAGTGGTGTCATGGAAAGAGCACCGGGCTTGGAGTAAGGAAAACAGGGGTTCAGATCCTGCCTTAGACACTTTCTAGTTGGGAAACCCCAGACAAAGTCCCATGACCCCTCAGCTTCCTTTTCCTCATCTGTGAAATAAGGGAGTTGGAATCAATGACCTCCAAGGCTCCTACAAATTCTAAATCTATGATCCTATGAATTCATAAACAAAACCTATCAATGACATACATCATTGCTGGATATAGCAAAGCTTTGCCAGTGAACTGCAGCCACACAGAACATTGGAAAAGTACTCACTAGGAATTGGAATGCTGGTTCCTTAGAGGATTGTTTTTAGCGGGGCTTCTCCTAAGGTACTTAAAAGGGATAAAGAAGATTTCATATTGAATATAAATGTTTTTATTAGTTCTTTTTTTCAGAGTTACTTGCTGAAACCAGTGGAGGTCATATCTATAGTATAACAAATTGGATGATCTTTGTAAGCCTGCCCCCTCCCCACAGGTTTTTTGTGTTTCATTGAAGAAGTCCTGGTGTCTTAGGTCCTTAATTAAGCAGAGTTCTTTCATTTATTTCACTGCTAATAGCTCCTTGTGGTTTCATTTACATAAATTTCTATTTAGGAAAGCAAGTAAGATCCCAAAGTACTAGAGTGAGCCAGTGAGCAAGAGAATGAGGCCATGACCAAGGGGCCTACTCTGCCCACCTTGAGCATGGCCACCATAAATCATCTGCTCTCTACCGGCCAAGGTCGCTAACACCAGCTGACTATCAGCCCAAGTAGCTGTACTGGCTAGAGTTCTAGTTCATCAATTTCTAGCCTGACCTGTGTGTCCTTGGTTGTTAATCTTCTCCTGGGCTATGGCCAATCCATTAAAAGGAGGCAACTCATCTTTCAGAAGGTTCTGGACTCTGATTTGCTTCTTCGTCCTCTGACCTGCTGTTCTTATCTTGTCATTTCAGGGTGTGTGGCTTGGTGGTGGCGAGACTTTTGCAAATGAGGCCAGCACGTAAGATGTATTTGGATTATGACTCGTTGAGTTGATTCACTGAGCTTATGTTCTCTAGCTTGGATCCAAGCATCAGGAGTCAGCCAGCCTGAAACATCAGTCTTTTTCTGGATGTTTTCATAGAATCCTCTTGAATCCGAGATTGCTTAAATTTCAAGGAAAACTTTACTCAAAACTAGTCAATGCCTGTGGCACTGACAGGTTCTAGATATGTTGTGCTCCATGTCATTCAGCGTGTGGCTGGTCCTTATTCGCTTGGGGTGTCTCCACTAGCTAAGTACTTTTCCATTTCTGATGTCACACAACGCTCCTGATGGAAAGGCAGAAAGAGATCCTACACAACTTCATTAGGGAGTACTATGAGTAATGGGGAGGAAGAAAAGGCCTTTTTATAGACTACTATGGAAGAGCCCTTTCCCCCTGTATCGTAAGGGATGGATTAAGGAGGCGGCACCACAGTGTGAGCTTGGCCTTTGCTTCTGTTTTTAAACATATTTATTCAATTTTAACTGTGATAATATTACACCATAATATTAAATCCTTGTGATCCTTCTTTCTCCAGCAATCCTGCTGAGATTGGGTTTGTTAATCTCCTCTGAAATGAAATTCTCATTGAAAAGGAGCCTTTCTATTCAATTCAGACCAAAACGTCCAGGTAGCAGAGCTATTGGTCTTCTTTGTTTTATGACTGGACCAAGCAGGTTTGTTCAACCAGTTAGGTTAATGTTAGAAGTGTTAGGCTGTATTGCCATTGTTCATTGCTGGGGAGGAAAAAACCAAATCTTAAACTAATTTAAGACCCCAAGAGCCAGATACATAGAGGATTTCCCTGGTCTAAGCCACCCTGAGTGGTTAGAATGAGTCCTTCATCACCCCCTTCTTGCTCCCCTGTTCATCGTGGGGATAGCTTTCAATTCCTGAGTCCTCTTGAGTTTCATGAAGGGCTCAGAAACAATTGGAGAAATGTGCCTCTAAACAATCTCCCCATCTGGCCATCAGTTCCTTTGGCCTTTGGCTACCTGAGCTGCCCTCCTCAGTTACAGGGCGGCAGTGAGAGGAGGTGGCAGCCAAACGCAAACCCCCCGCCATCTCTGACCTCTACGACAGGGAGCACGGTTCAGCTGAGTCAGTTGGCTGGATTCAGTATAGACAAGAAACAGGAGGATCTCTTGCCACTTCTCACTTGCCACTGGGTTCTCAAGGATCAAAATCATTTTATTTTTATTATTCCCTCCTCCGTCCCCTGGAACTCGCCTCTCTTTGTCCTCCTCACTGCACCAATCATCTCTTGCTCCCTCTCTTTCTCCCTAAGACTCAGGCGGGTGAGCAACAAGGATTTACTAAGAGCTAACTATGTGCACCACGGGCACTGGAGATATAAGTACAAGCAAAAAGAACGATGGTTCCTGCCCTCAAGGAACTCACATTCTAATGGGAGAAAACAACATATAAGAGGGGGCTGATAGGGAGAGTGTTGGTGAAGTTCAGAGTCAGACACACAGCAGGGAGGCAAATGGCTTGGGCCGTTCCCAAAAGGCAGGCCCTCCAGAAGGAACTCCCCAATGGAAAAATGGGGCTGGCTTCGTAGAGAGAAGTTCCAGAACGAGAAGGCAGATGTCATGGTGGCTCTTGGAACCATTGGAAGGGGTGATTCCACAATGAAGGCATAGATATGCGCTGATCAATAAATGGCATATATTTATCATTGTAGAGAAAGCATGGCATGATGGAGGGAAGGCTGGCTTGGGAGGCAGGGAGACCTAGATTTGAATCCTGTCCCAGATACCTACTAGTTGTGTGTGTGAGACCCTAAGTAAGTTACTTAACATTTCTGGGCCTCAGTTTCCTCCAGTGCAAAAAAGATACTCTAAGATCTCTCTGAAGTCTTAATCTGTGATCTTGTGATGCCATCAGAGAGGTCACCTGGTGTGATGGGTAAAGAAGTGCCCTTGAAGTCAGGAGAAGGAGCATTCAAACTTTGTTTAAGTCATTCTCCTGACACATACTGCCTGTGTGATCACAGGCACATCTCTCAACTTCTCAGCGCCCCAGGCAATTCTTTTGAGACCAAAAGCTACTGCAGAGCCACTGACTTACACAGGTAGAAGGAATGGAATTCCTTGGGGAACTCCCCATCTGGAGTCCAGATACTGGTTGGGCAAAGTTGACTTGTCAGAATCCAGACCATGAACAAAATTTCATACCTTTGTTCACCGTGAGCTCATGGTTCCCAGGGAATGGGGGCATACCTGGGACTCTGGGAATGCTTCCAGAGTGTAGTCAGAGCCAAGAAGAGCAGAATGTAATCCCTATGAAAACAGGTTCAAAGGCAACCAATGGGATGAGTCAGATTCTCCTTCCTTCCCTTTTCCCCTTCTTTACCCAACAGTTATGATGCTCCAAGAGCCCAAAAGGTAGAACTGGGAGCAGAGATGCCTGAGGGCCCCTGGAACGATCGGGTAGTGATTTGACCAACTGGCTCAAAGGCGGGACTTTTAATAATACTAACAATGATACTTGACATTTCCATCAACTTTAAGGTCTGTAAAACATTTTACATACATTATCACATTTGATTCTGACAACAACTCTATAAGGTAGATGCCAGTATCATCCAAATTCTACTCATGAGGCCCCTTGAGATTCATCTTGTGACTTGCCCAGAGTCAGAGCTAGTAAGTGTTTGAGGCCAGATCAGAACTCAGCTCTTCCTGACTCCAAGTTCCATGCTCACTGAGCCACCTCGATGGTGCTGTAGGAGCTCACGGAGGAGAGTAATCTCTGGAAACTGCTCCACCTGCCACACCCTCACCCCCAAATCGGACAGGTGGCAGACTGGGAGATTTGCAGCTCCGTAAAAACCTCTCCAATCCCCTCAGATCTCAGTGGACTTTAAAACAATCATTTCAGTATTTCTCACTTAAATAAGAAAATGTTGTGGATGGGCTCTCTCTAATGTTTATTTCTCACAGAAACATTTATTTGGAGAAAAACTTGTTGCCAGATGTAGGAATTGAAATGGGTAGGGGAATTCACCAGTTTCTTTATTTCTTTTAAGGAGAAATCCTGTGGACCTAGAGAAACAGAATTTGTTCAAATTGGTCTGGGAACTTGCATTCCATCCTGGGAAGAGGAGGGGGAAATAAACATTTATGAAGGATTTGCTTTGTGTTTGGCACGTGTTAAGCACTTTACGATTATCATCTCATTTGATCCACAACATGCCTGTGAGGCAGGTGCTAATACTATCCCCATTCTACAGCTGAGGAAATGGAGGCTGAGGTTAAATTACATGCCCAGAGACACAAAGCTAGAAAGTGTCAGAGGCTAGATTTGAACTCAGGTCTTCCTGATTCCAGGTCCAGAGCTCTATTATGTTTATCTACCTAGCTGACTCTGGGCACTTGGCAGGTAATCTTTTGCTTTATTTTATTTTTTGAGGGGGAAAGGCAAGGAAATTGGGGTTAAGTGACTTGCCCAAGGTCACACAGCTAGTAAGTGTCAAGTGTCTGAGGGCAGATTTTAACTCAGGGCTGGGCTCTATTCACTGCACCACCTAGTTGCCCCCTTTTGCTTTATTTTGCCAGGCTCCAAGTTTTTTTCTACCCATTGTGTGAGACATTACATGTAAGACTTATACATAATGATGGATAGAAAAGATGAACTTGCTTGGAAGGGACCCAGAGGCCACCTCATCCAGCTTGTGCCTGAAAAAGAATCTCCCTACAAAATATCAGCAAGATAGCCACCCAATCTTTGCTTGAAGGCTCCAGGGAGAAGGAACCCACTACTTCCAAAGGCTGTCCATTCTGGTTTGGGACAGCTCTAATCATCATGAATCCAGACTAGACCTGTCTCCTTCCAACTTCCACCCATACTGCTCCTTGTTTGCCCCTTTGGGATCCAGTAGAGAGTGTGATCTCTTTTCCACATGACAGCCTTCTGGATAGTTGAACCTGGTATTGTATCTCCTCTTCTCTAGAATAGACATTCCAAATGCCGGAACCTAAAGTATTCCATGCTCTAGACGAGTTGAGTTATCCATGGTCTGTGTCCCAAACTTGATGGCTTTCATGCTTTTGCTTGGAATGCCCCTATTGAATTGCTATCAATTTTTAAAGCCGAGTCAAATGCCACCTACCCCATGAAGCTTCTCCTAATCTCCCCAACCAGTAATGACCCTTCAGAGAATAAAAAAAGTTAGACCTGAAAGGGATCCCAGAGATCATTGTGGACATTTTCTGGAACAGCAAGAAAATTAACATTATCCACACTTGAATGACAAAGAGAGTGAAGAGGATGGGGAAGAAAAGCCCTAGCCACATTTCAGCACAAATGTTTTTCTGTGGTTTGATTCTTAGTGTTCAAGCCTTTTGCCATTGGAGGGGGGCATTTTCTTGTGTTAAAAAAGATGAAGAGAAATCCTTACTAATGTTTAGGGAGCTGCAGCTGCTAGCCTAGTAAAATGTGGGCAGTCCTATAAAAGAACATAGTCTCGAGGTCAAAAAATGGCCTGTGACCTATCCTCTCTTACAAGAAAAATAAGACAAGATGTCCGAAATAGGAAACAGGAAATCACAGCATCATCCTCCCCTGTCTCCCCACCAGTATCTATGTGGGCTTTCATAAATTGCATGAGTCAGAAGCAAAGGATTCTACAGGGCAGAGCTATTAACATGAAATCTGGCTGAGGCAAGGAGGTATATTTAGAGGCAGATACCTAGGTCTGAAACCCGGGTCTGCTATTTACTACCTCTAACCTTAAGTGAGTCATTTAAACTCTCAGGAGCTTGAATGAGGGACTTGAATTAAATGGCCTCCAAGGACTTTTTTAGGGCAGCTTGGTGGTACAGTAGATAGAGTGCTGGGCCTGGAGTCAGGAAAAACTGAGTTCAAATCTGATCTCAGACACTTACTAGCTGTGTGACCCTGGGCAAGTCACTTAACCTGTTTGCCTCAGTTCCTCATCTGTAAAATGAGCTGGAGAAGAAAACGGCAAATCCCTCCCATATATTTGCCAAGAAAACCCCAAATGGGTTCATGGAGAGTTGGAAATGAGTGAAATGACTCAACAATGAGCAAACAAATGTGTACAAATTATATACAGGATAAATAGGGAATAATCAATGGAGAAGGCACTAAAATTAAGAGAGGCTGGAGAAGGCCTTCCTATAAAAGACAGGATTTTTTTGGGTTGTAAAGGGAGCCAGAAAAGGCAGGAGGAGAGATGAAGGAGAGAGTTTGGGGCATGGGATATAGCCAGAGAGAAAGCCCAGTGTCTGGTTTGAGTACCAGTCAGGAGGCCACTGTCACTGGACTCCAAGTCAGAGATCCCTCCACTGTCATCTAGACTAAAGAATCTCATCACTCTGTGACCAACCTGGTCACAAGCTTTTCTAAAAGGAGTCAGACTGAGCTGAAGATGTCAACTTGATGCCCGACTTTCCCTGGACCCATACGGAGGCACTCACTGGATGGAGCTAATCTTCTGTGGGTGGATACAGCTTTTGAGGATCCAAGAATCTCCCTACAAAATATCAGGAAGAGAGGGGTGCAGAGCCAAGATGGCAGCGTAAGAGCAGCAACATATCGCAGCTGTCACATAGCCACCCCAAAATACCCATAAAATATGACTCTAAACTAATTCTAGAACTCCAAAACACACACAAATATATTTTCCACTAAAGTCAGCTAGGCTACGAAGAACCATATCAGCCCTGTGAACCGAAACCAGCCTAGCCTGAAACCATGGCCCTGCCCCGGAGGCGGCTGGACGAGAGGAGCCGGGAGGTGGATGGACGAGAGGAGCCAAGCCCTGGCTGGAGCTTTGGGTGAGCGGATTGGCGGCAGCTGCGGCAGTATCCAGAATTAGGTCAGTGGAGAGAAAAGCGATCCAGTTGAAACGCCTCCAGAGCAACAAGGCTGCAGAACTGGAGGTGTATATATATATATATATATATATATATATATATCAGCAAGAAAGCCACCCAACCTTTGCTTGAAGGCTCCATGGAGAAGGAACCCATTACCTCCAATGGTTGTCCATTCTGGTTTGGGACAGCTCTAATCGTCATGAGTCCAGCCTAGACCTAACTCCTTCCAACTCCTACCCCTACCGCTCATAGAGGCTCCTTGTCACTGGGTTAGCTATAAGTTAATGGATCTTTTGGCCATAGCAGCTGTTGAAGACCATCTACCAAAAGTGGCATAAATGGAATCACACATCGACAAAATCATGGATTCTTGAAGTACTTAATTAAGCAAATGTTCAGTTTTATTGATCCCATCATTTTAGGTTGGGGATGAGGAGATGCTTAATTTTTATTGCTGAAGAGAAAAGTCAAATAACTGGGAAATGTGCACTTTGGTCTTCTCTGTGGCCAGAAGACTGATCAGTTTTTCTTTTCTACGTAACCAAAAAAGTAAGCAATCAACCCACCATTTAACAGCTGCAGATTCAATACCATAAAGCCGCTCTTCACCTCTGGTTCCTAGAATTGAACACCATTGCTCAGATGTGCTTTGATGGGGACAGGGCGTTAATGCTTCCCTTGATCACTTCGCAAGTGTGAATTATTGTTATTATCATCTCTCCACTAAAGCCCAACTCAGATTCTTTATCGTGGCATGGAGCTGGCTCTAGAAGACAATACTAGTGAGATGTTGCACTCAGCTAGAAGGCTCTCAAGCATAGGTGGACTGTCATATCTGTTATTTGAAGACCAGCCTGGCTAATTTCAAAGACTCATCAGCAGGTAGGTTACAGGATAATGTTGTTGTTGTTGTTCATCCTTTTTTTCTCAAAGAGGACCAATGATGTCAGAAGGGTGATATCTTGACTTACAAGTGAATTGGATTTGAGGGAGGCAGTGCTGTGCAAAGTCACCAGCCTTATTCTCTCTTCCAGAGTCATCAGAGTCCAGTGACATAGGTCAGGATGACTGAGGATGGCCTCGGATGAACTAGGAGATGTTAGCCTTTGTAAGCTAGGTCTTTCCCAGGTCTCAGTTTGTCTAAGGCAAATTTATTAATTAAAGGCTAGGTAAGAAAGGAGGCAAAAGATGGCCTAGTTTGCCTTCACAAAAGAATCAGTTCTGCAGGGGAAGTTTCTGGCCAGAACAGAAACAATTGCTCCTGGTATAATGAGGCTTTTAGCCAAAATAACATTCAAATACTGTCTACTAAGTAGTAGGGAAAGACTGCAAGTTGCACTGGTAGAAGGAGTTATTGTTGTTCCTTCTTCATTTTTTAAGAAGACCAGTGACACAGTGGGTGATTTCTTGACTTGCTCATGAACTGGATTTAAGTGAGGCAGAGTTGCAAAAAGTTGGCAACCTCACTTTCTCTTCCAGAATCATTGAGGTGGATGACCTTGGCATCTTCAATGTTTGACCAAGCTCTTCACACTACCTGCTTCAGCCAACTTCATGGCCGTTGGAATAAACTATTCTCATCTGCCCATGGAAGAGGGGGAAGGTGAGGAGTCTTCACATACTTGAGATAGACATCCCCCTAACTTGGTGAAAGGAGTACTTGCATTAACAAAATCATAGAACAATGAAATATTTTTGTTGTTGTCATTATTACTACCACTGTTACTACTATCACTACTGCTACTGTTAGTGTTACTACCACTATTATTACTACTGCTGCTATTACTACTACTTCTATTACTACTACTCCTATTACTTCTACTGATCTGGATTTCTTATTGCTATTACTTAACACTGGCATTTACTTTCTAAATGGCCACCCTCTTGGCTCATAGGCTTGTTTGTTTGTTTTAGATGATGTACTCTTTAATCAGGTTTTCCATCCTGTACTTATGCAATCAATTACTCAAACTTTATTGAAAGACTTTACTTTTGTCCTCATTAGATTTCATCTTCTTTTCTTCCTATGTTTGCACCTGCTGAGAACTGGATCCGTGTCATGTTCTCATCTTTGGGTTGTTGCAAGTGGTGCAATAAAAATAATCATCAATAAGGAAAACATAAGCAAGAGACAGAGAGCTAAGTGGAGACCCGGTGCTGACGTCGTCAATAATGAGTAGGTCAGAAAATACATCGTTGAAACAACAAACAACCGTTTTAAAGAAAAGAATGGCAATGAGATAGTTACACCAAAGTTTATGGAACACAGCTAAAACAGTTATCACAGGAAAAAAGTATCTCTGAAAATACATATCAACAAAACAGAGAGTTAATGAGCTAAATGTGGAATTTTTTAAAACCCAAAAAATCAACAAATTAACAAGTTACAAACAGGCACAAAAGAAAAAAATGGAAATCACAGGAGAAATAGGTGAAATTGGAAATAAGACTACAGTCAATAAAACCAAGAACTAGATTTTTAAAAAATACTGGACCATCGGATGATTTTTCTTTTAAATGAAAGAAGAAATTCAAACTGACAAAATAAATGATAAACAAGATGAACTCACAAATGTGGGGGGAAAGAAAATGATAAAAAATTAGTTATGTGCAATTCTATTCCAGCAAATGGATAATTACATACAAAGCCATAAAATACCCAGGTTAACAAGAAATAGAACCATTGAACAATTCACTCTCAAAAAGAGAAATTGAGCAAGTCTTAACTGAACTTTTGGGGCAGGGGAGAGGGGGGGAAGACAACAAACCTTGTCCAGATAGACTTAAAAGAGAATTCAATTAGACTCGTAAGGAGCAATTAATTCCAATGCTTTAAAGTTGTTCTTACGAATAAAAAATATCTTAAAAATTGTTCTCCTAATTCTGCTTATTTTGTTCCTCATCATTTTATTGTTCTCAAAACTGCTGATTTTTCTAATACTGATGTTATAGCATAAATTACTTTTTGATTCTGCTGACTTCACTCTGCATCAGTTCATCTGTCTTTCCACGTATTTTTGAAATCATCTGTTTCCTCATTTCATACAGCACAATAGTCCTCCATTACATTCATACATCTAACTTATTCAGTCATTTTCCAATTTTTTGGACATTCTTTTAATTTCTAGGGTTTTTTTTTTTATTGTTTTCAACTCAACAAAAAGAGCTGCTATAAATACCTTTGTCCATAAAAGAATATTTCCTCTTTCTTTGATCCCTTTTGGGTAAAGGTGCATCAAAAGACATGCACTGTTGAACTTTTTGTGTATAGTTCCAGATTACTTTCCGGGATGACTATACCCATTTACAGCTCCAAGAAAAGATGCATCAATGCACCTATTTTCCCACAGCCCCTCCCACAGTTATTATTGTCCTTTTTTTTGGTCATCTTTCTCTCTGTGATGGGTATGAGATGAAATCTCAAAATTATTTTTATTTGTATTTCTCTAATTAGTAGTAATTTGGAGCTTTTTTTTTTTTTTTTAAAGATCAGAGGTAGCCTAGATTTCTTCCCTTGAGAACTGGCTGTTCCTAATGTTAGACTACATCTCGATTGAGGAATGGATCTATTGCTTATAAATTTAAATCTTACATTTCTTAGAAATGAAACATTTATTAGAGAAACTTTCTGTAAATATTTCCAGTTGTTTCCCTTATAATTTTGGCTTCAGTGGATTTGTTTGTGCAACCTTTTAAATTTTATGTAATTAAAATTACTCATTTTATCTTCTGTGATTCTCTCTATTCTTTTTTTGATTATGAATTCTCCCATCCATAGATCTGATAGGTGGTTTTTTTTCCCATGATTCTCTAACTTGTTGATGAAGTGACCTTTTATGTCTAGGTCACATATCTTATCTTGGCATAAAGAGTGAAGTGTTGATCTAAACCTCCATATTGCTGTCCAATTTTCCCAGCAGTTTTAAAAAATATATACTCAGTCCTCATGCCAGTAGCTGGGGTCTTTGTCTTTATTGAATACTAAAGTACTAGATACCTTTATCCTGAACAGATAGAGCTAGCTGATTGATCTATTTTTTAACCAATACCAAATTATTTTGAGAATTGCTGCTTTGTAGTATTATTTGAGATATCACTGCTAGGCCTCCATTCTCACTTCTTTTCATTGTTTCCCTTGAGATTCTTGACATTTTTTGCCTTCATATGAATTTTGTTATTTTTTTTCTAGTTCTATAAAGTAATTTGTTATGCCACTGATAAAGTAAATTAATTTAGGTAGCATAATTTTTTTAGTATATTAACTCATCCTACCCACAAACAATTAATATTTTTCCAATTATTTCAGTCTACCTTTATTTCTATGAACAGTGGTTTGTAGTTGTATTTATATAGAGCTGGTGTATATCTATTAGAAACATCAAAAAGCACAGGAATAAATGGAACTTTCCTTAAAATGATAAGCAGAATCTATCTAAAACCATCAGCAAGCATTATCAGTAATGAGGATAAACTAGAAGCCTTCCCAATAAAATCAAGAGTGAAGCAAAGACACCCATTATTATCCCTATTATTCAATACTGAACTAGAAATGCTAGCTATAGCAATAAGACAAGAAAAATAAAATGAAGGAATTCAAATGAACAATGATGAAATAAAACTATCACTCTTTACAGATGATAAGATAGTATACTTAAAGAATCCTGGAGAACCAATTAAAAAACTAGTTGAAATAACTAACAACTTCAGCAAAGTTGTAGGATATAAAATAACCCACATAAATCATCAGCATTTCTATATATTACCAACAAAGTCCCACAGCAAGAGATAAAAAGGGAAATTCTATTTAAACTAACTCTAGACAATATAAAATACTTGTAAGTCTACCAGCCAAAATAAACTCAGAAACTACATGAAAATTGTTTTGTAATTGTGTTTACATATAATATATGATAATGTATTATTATATATTAAATATATGTTCATATATAATAAAATGACAATTTTATTGATGAGATAATAAAAATGACTATTCTATTTAAATTAATTTACTTATTATTACTACCCAAAATTATTTTATAGAGCTAAAAAAAATAAAATTAATCTAAAAAAAAAAAGATCAAGAATAT
>CM053585.1:34564931-34601510 GCA_028646515.1 Pseudochirops corinnae | reverse complement strand
GAAGAATATTTTTCATCCCAAACAACAGGGTACACAGTTCTCAGATATTTCTTGTCACAGCGATAAAAAGGATGCTGCAGATAGATAACATTAGGAAAGGCTTGGTCACTGGTAGTGGTTTTCCAGGGGGCCTGGCACACACTTCTTCAAATTATATCCTTATAATAGTAACCTTTACCCTCAAGAATTTAATTAAGGGTTCTGGGTCTTTAGGCTTCCACATAGCTCTACAGGAAATGCTAAAACCAGCTTGATGGGTTAGAACTGGTTGTAAAATTTCAGTGTGGGCCATTACACCTCACAAGTAGTCAAATGCTAACATCAGGATTTGATTTATTGTTTTGTTGACTGTCTAGACTTAAGAAAGTGATGCGGGAAATGTTAATAATGTAGATTAAATTTAAAAGTGCGCTGTAAGGACAGATTCCCTCCCCACTCCACCACCAGCCAGTTGTTAAATATTTACCAATACAACCCTAGAGGCAACATCTAGCATTCAGAGGTTTATACATGGAGGTGACCATGTCACTTCTAGACAAAATGACAGAAGCTGGTGGCGTGGGGGTGGGGTAGAATAAGGTTTAAGATTCCAGAGCAAAGGACAAAGAGGGAGAGAAACAAAACGTTGTTTCTTTTTAAATGTTCTCTTTTCGTCTTGCCAGCTGTGTTGGCCTCTCTTTGAATGCGTCATGGCTGTTGGATCTTGTAGTCAGAGAATAGAGTGTGATGGTCTACCCTGATGGTCTAATAACATAAAATCTGTGTCCCTCGCTTGAATCTGAGGTGCTGAACTTCTAGGGTCCGGAGAGCTTTCTTTACATCACATGTCTGAGTCTCCCTTCCTCCATGGTGTTTTAAAATGCAGTAACCCAAGCCCAGCCCAAGGTCTCCAGTTACTGGGCCTACATTGTCATTAGCTCGCAGAGGCATGCATTACATCTCTATCTCTTCCAATTTTGATGAAGAGCTATGAATGAGAACGGACAGGTTTTCAGTCCTTGGAGAGGCATGTTTACAGATTAGAAAGAGATTAGACCTGGTTCAGAGACTCCCAGAGAGGGATTTTTAGCATGAAGCCTTATTAATTCATGGAAAGGGTTATCCTTCCAGACAGCCAAGGTTGAGGTTTGCCCTTGAGCTTCGTCTAGGAATTAGAGGTTTGTTCAGGGCGTTATCAGCTTAAGTGAGACAAAAGGAATGTAACTGTTCTGGCAGAGAATAAAGTTGGGAACACACCCATAACAGTTGATGGGAGAGTCACCAAGGATGTGTAGGTGCAATCTTAGTCAAGTGTAGGGGGGGAGAGGGAGGGGAGACCACATGTAAGAACTGAAACCTAGAGCTGGAAGACACCTTAGCGATTGTCCAGTCCAACTCCCTCATTTTACAGATGAAGAAACTGAGGCTGGGAGAGAATAAGTGAAATGCCCAGGGTCACATAGCTATAAAGTGTCTGAGGTAGGATTTGAACTCAGGTCTTCTTGACTCCAAGTCCAAGCCTCTACTACACTGCACAGTCTCCACTATGCCATGCCAGTGGCCGTGTTAGAGCACAGCATCACAGATTTAAAGTTGGAAGGAACTCCAGAGTTCATTTAATCCAAACTTCTCATTTTACAAATGGGGAAACTGAGGCCTATAGAAGTTCGGTGATTTACCCAAGGTCAGTCACTCAACTAGAATTAAGTACCTACTGTGTGCCAGGTACTGTACTACATGCTAGGGATACAAAGAAAACCTAATGGGGGAGACAGAACCAGAAAGTTCTGTCAATACTATAGGTCTCCCAGTAATTACTTGTAGGAACCATAAAAACCTAATGGGAGCTATATATGAACAAGATATCCTACACAAGCAAAATACAACGTAGGTGAGTCTCAGAGGGAAAGAACTAAGACTAAGGAGGGCTAGGAAAGGCTTCTTGGAGAAGATAGGATTCAGCTGAGAAATCTGGAGGTGAAAATGAGGAAGGAAAGAATTCCAGACATTGGGACAACCAATGAAAATGCACATGCTCCAAAGGTGGGATATCTTATGCAAAGAACAGGAAGGAAGCCGAAGTCACTCCACTGCAGAGTACTGTTGGGAAATAAAAGGCGAGAAGACTGGAAAGGTGGGAGGGCCCTCGGTTATAAAGGACTTTGAATGCCAAACAGAGCATTTTGTATTGGGTCCTGGAGGTAATAGGGAGTCCCTGGAGTTTATTGAGTAGGGAGGTGATATGGTCAGATTTGAGGTTTAGGAAGATCTATTGAGTGGGACTGGGAGGATGGTATCACCCTCTACAGTAAAAAAGAAAGGTAAAAGTAGGAGAGGGTTTAGGAAGAAAGATACCAAGTTCCAATTTTGGAAATGTCGGGTTTAAGATGTCTACTGGTCATCCAGTTTGAGAGGTCTGAAAGGCAGCTGGAAGATCAGGGCAGGAAACAAGGATTTGAGAATCATCAGCATAGAGATGGTCCCTGAAACCATGGCAGCTGGAGAGATCATATTAGTTCACATGGTGAGTAGCAGAGCCAAGATTCTAAATGAAGCCTTGTCCTCTGGGTTCAAGGTTCTTTCCATAGAAGCCTTTCATGCTGCTCCAGTCTCAGCTCTTTGAGTTAGCTCTTCATCCTAAAACAAAGATAACAATACCCATGATGCTGCCTAAGAATGATGATAACAGCTAGCCATTTATCCAGGGTGTCCCACAAGTCTTAGTGCTGTTTGTAAGCTTTAATACCAGTTTGGGGATCCCCTGCGAGGCACTCAAAGGTTTGCAAAGAGTTTTCCAAAGGTGATCTCATTCATACATCGGCATGTTGGATGGTGCTCATGTACGGATTTTAGGGGAAGCATCATAAAAGAATTTCTGACTTAACTTAGTTGGAAGTGAATTTTGGGGAGAACATAGCTGACTCTATTTTGTTCTATAGTTGCCATTTTGCTACGTACAAGCCCTGTATGGAGCTCAGAACCAATCACAGGAAGTGGTTCTCTTCAGGGTTTTTCTTTACTCTCCTGATTGTACTGTAGTCAGGGCTGCCTCTGACAGGTAGTGTGGGGGTGTCGTTGCATGGCCTGAAGGAAGGAAGAATAGACATCTGTCCCCTTTTCTCCCCCATCTTTCCTCAAGGGAGACTTTCATTCCTGCCAGGAGAGGAAGCAAGTGATTGGGGCCAGAAGCTTGGACACTGGTCTCCTCTGAGAGAAGGGTACTGGGCTGGGAGTTTATCTATTTGCTCTCTTAGTGTTAATGCAGGGGATGTGATTTTCAGGCTTAACCTAAACTTCTGATCACTAGTCATTATGGGGGGGGGGGGCGGGAGGCAGGGTCCCAAACTTTATGCCCAAGGCTTGCTTTCCTTCCTACCAAATACCGTTATCACAATAACAGTTAGCAAAGAAACCCATTTATCCAAGTTGAGAGTAAAACAGAAATCAGAGAAAGTATACAGAGGAGAATGTATACCAAACTATCTCAAAGGGAATAAGGTCATTCAATGAGAGAGAGACAGAACAGAAAACAGAAAGGGGGGAGAGACACAGAGTGAGAGATAGAGACAGGGAGAAGGGGAAGGGAGAGAGAAAGAGAGAGAGAGAGAGGGAGAGAGAGAGAGAGAGAGAGAGAGAGAGAGAGAGAGAGAGAGAGAGAGAGTTCTAGATCTTACCCAAAGAGAAATTCTTCCCTAAAGTCTCTAATGTAGTAAGTTAGGGACAGGGACATAATGGAGACTTCTGGCTTCTTCCATGTCCTCCCAGAGTCCTTTGCTTCAGCGACCTGAAGTGTGGTTGGCCTTTTCCATATTCTCTCCCAACATGGGCAGTCCAAGGTGCCTGAAGTAATTACAGAGCCAGAAGAGGCTACAGAACCTGGAGAAGCTTCGTGGAATTGGAAGAGCCCAAAGCTGCCCTTCCCCAGCTCCTGCCAGCTCTGCCCTGCCCCTCACATAGGTGCAGAACACTGATCTCCAGGAGGAGAGGGTCCCATCCTCACAGGTTTTGGGACTCAGATTACAATACCAAAATAAAATAAAAAGATTTCATTGCTAGCAAGGGAGAATTTCAGTTTCTGGCAAGTCTCTCCCCCCCCCCCCCAATCCAGCCTGTCAGGTGGTTCTGATTTAGTGAAACTAGCTCTCCTTTGGCTGTTGGATATGTTTACTTAATTATCTCCTATGGTTAATGGTAGCCATTCTCCTAAAAAAGCACAGTTTTTTTCTTTGTAGAACCAGCTCTCCTAAGATGAGCAGCCACCTTTGGGGGGGTTTCTCATGTAATCTATAAATACTATTTGCCACATTGTGAATGCCAGACATTCCCATCAGCTGTCAGAGGGGTGTGTCACATCAAGTACAATAAAGTCCACCCTCTGAGTCACGCCGGCTGATTGGTGAATCAATGTCCAAATTCATGCAACAGAGGATATAGATGAGAGTGCTTCAAGGTGCAAATGCATGGACAGGTTGTGATCTGCCCCATTGGTGGGAGTGTGCACATCCACCAAGTGTGAGGACAGGACTTCCCTCATAAGGCTGTTGGGATAGTCATGTGAATTAGCCTACAAGCCCTATGTAAAGGTCAGCTATTATATTGCCGCTCTATTGAGTATTTATGGATTTGGACACAGCAAAATTCAATTAACTTAGCTCTAATTATAGATTGTCCTCGAAGGTAACAAGACTGCATTTCCTTAAAAGAGGGGAAAAACAACCTTCGGTTGATATGGGATAATAGATAGGACCCAGAATCAAAGTAAGAAAAGCTTGACTCTGATATGGAAATGTCCAAGGATTCTTTGATAGGTAGCACTGCCAGTCATGGCTATGAACATGCAGAGACCTTTTAAGAACCAGTCTTTATTATGGATGCTCAAAGCAAGCCTCAAGGTTCTAAAAATAGCCACCAAGCAGAAGACAAAGTTCTTCCCAAGGCATATATAGTTTCCAGTTACATCAGAGGAGAAAAATACAATTTTTGGATTTAAAGTTACCAGAGAGAGATAGGAATTTACAACTGCCAAAAGCAGAAAGAGTAAAGATTCATTTTTCACAGAGACACTTTTAAGATTTGCATTTCAAAGACATTCTTGTAAAATTTACAGTGGACTAATTGAGAGGAAAGAAGTTGACATGTCCAAAGATAACTGAAGAGGAAAAACCACATCAGATCAAGATTAATCGATAAATAGGGAGAGGAGTTATCTGGGATTTACAAAAACCAGGTGGCCACTGTAAAAACTAAGCCAGAATTCTTTTACACTTGACCAGTTCTTTATCTAGGTTAAAAGCTAATTAACACTGGGACCCCCAGGATGAGGCATCGAAAGAGTATTTGAATAGAGGAACTCATATTCAACTATGTCTTTAATGTTTACAAAGGCCTTTTTTCATAACAATTCCAGGAGGGAGGTAGTAGAACAGGGACTATCCCCATTTTACAGATAAGAAAAATGAGTTATTTATGTACTTTGTTCAGGGTCACATAGTTATTAAGCATTGGAGCCAGGGCTCGTTTGGTCTTTCCTTTATTCCAAATAACTGAAACAACGGAAATTGCATGAAAATAGAATTCTCAAGGATTCCAAAATGTACAAAACGAAATAACATCATTCATTCACTCTAACACTCAAAATGCTTTTTTGCCTTCCTCTCTCTCTTCTTCCCTTCCAGTGTTCAGGGACCACTAACTTTTAGAGATCCTTTTTATCCCTTGGTAAAACAGGCCCTATTTGTGGCATTTGACCCTGCTCCTCTCTTGAGTTTTCATCACACTCCTCTCTCCTCCTTCTCCTACTTGTCTGATCCTTTCTTCTCTCTGTTTCCTTCGCTAGCTATCATCCAGATCCGGATCCTGCCCACTAACTGGATATCTCTCAGCCCTGGTTACTAGGTCTGCTCTTCTCCATCTATATTCTCCTACTTGTTGACCTCCTCACTTCCCATGGGTTTAGTTATCATCTATGTGCCAATAACTCATTTATTTAGCCAACCCCAATCTCATAACTGATGTTCATTTAGTTCTAAGTCACCAGTTGCCTATCGGACATTTCAAACTGGTTTTCCCTGAAGCATTTTAACCTCATCATGTCCAAAACAGAACACATTATCTTTCCTCCAAAACCCAGCCATCCATCTTCTAGATTTTCCCCTTCTTTTTCTCCTCTCCCGCTTCTTCCTTCCTTCCTTCCTTCCTTCCTTCCTTCCTTCCTTCCTTCCTTCTTTTCCTCCTCCTCCTCCTCCTTCTCCTCCTGAAATTGAAGCTAACAAAGATAGAGTAACTTGCTTAGGGTCACTCGGTAAATTAACAGCAGATCCAAAGACCCTTGACTTCACTACAGTGCTCTTTCCCTTACACCATGAAAGCCATTCAGGATGATCTTAATTACCAGTAACCTTTTTTGTGTGCTTGCTACAGTCTTTGTAGGTGTTTCAGATCATGTGGTATGATGGTCATATGTTTTGCAGACTTTTTGTGTCTTGTCTCCTCCATTAGACTATGAGTTTCTATGAGTCCCTGAGAGTAGGGATTGTTTTTTGTCTTTCTTTGTATCCCTGGGTGTTTAGCACAATTAATTGTTAGGCACATTGGAGTAGTTTAATAAATTTGATGATTTGACTTGACTTGCAAGAGTCTGGCCAAATAATCTCTTGGAATGACCAGGGTCAGACAAGGACAGACAGGAACGCCAATTTCTTGGTATGTCTTTCTTATCTATACATTGATGGTGTTGGGTCATTGGAAACCAGCATAATTCAATAAGCAAATTGGGGACTTTCCTCATGGCTTTAGAATAAAGAACTCGCAGGTAGTTGGACTCATTGTTTTCTGTTGATACTCTCTTCAGAGCACACAATGATGTTAAAATCATGAAGTTGAGAGTTGCCAAATCAAAAATTATGCCAAACTAGGAATTTAACAGGATTAGTGATATGGGAACCCCCGTATCACAACAAATTTAAAGCTGCCTCAGTGTTTGGTACAGTGGAAAGACCTGAGTTCGAGTCCTGACTCCAATAGCTATATTCTCTGGACGAAGCACTTAAGTGTGCCTTAACTTCCTTAGAGAGAGTCTCCCTATAGCTTGACTACAAAGTAAAATAATGTTTTTTGACTCAACAGTTCACAAAGACTATCTAAATAGTTGTGGTTGAATTGGACTCCATGTTGGTGGACCAAAGATTCCCACACCTTTTAAATATTAAAAAAAATAAGTCCTAGTCCAAACACCATTCTCCCTCCACTGTCATTTTACGATAGAATTGAGGTTGTCCATGATTACATTGCTTGCATCCCAGGTAGGATTTGAACTCAGGGCTTTGTAAATCTCAGTCAAGCCCATTATCCACCATGCCATACTTCCCCTCAAGATGGTCTCTGCGAGACACTATGGCTGAATCAATCCATTACTGAGTAGTCAGCTCTTTGTTTATGAGCCTCTCTGCTATTAGCTAGACTGGTCTGTAAGTGACAAGACCTCCAGTCTGTTATTGGGCTCATACTCAAAGCCTTTCCAGCTTTATGGGCCATGTTAGAGCTGACTTGCTGCTGCTCCCTTCAGGAGCCCAGGCTCACTTCCATGCTGTGATCAGAACATTTGAGAATCAAGTATGATTGAAATGACACAATGGCATTCTTCCCAAAGCATATCATATTTTATTTGGATCATCACATTTCCAAACATTTTTTGCCACTGGCTCCCCACCTTCACTCAACATTGTGAGTCTTTTTTTAATTTTTAAAAATTAAAAAAAAATTTTAACATCATGGGTTTTAATTCACATTCATCTTCCTGGATGGGTACAGGGTGACACATTTAAACAGACTAGTATGCTTTAAGGGACACCTATTGTGTTGTCAGAATCAGATTTGGAATATAAACTCGTTAATGGAAGGAATTGTTCTCTCTCTCTCTCTCTCTCTCTCTCTCTCTCTCTCTCTCTCTCTGTGTGTGTGTATGTGTGTGTGTGTGTGTGTGTGTGTGTCCCTAACACCTAGCACACATCTGCCTGGCACATAGAAGATACTTAAAAAATTCATGGCAAGTTAACTTAAATATTCCCAGTGCCTAGAACATAGCAGATCTTAAAGAAATGTTTATTTGAGTTGAGTAATTAAATTGAATTGAAATGACTTACTCAAAGAATAAACATTCAACTAGTCAGAGAGAATCCCTGGGGATAAGAAAGAATAATAGGGGTGTGCTGATGCCAACTCTAACCTGATATAGCCCATTGTTAAATTTCAACTGATCATTTACACCTCAAAAATTAGCAGTTGTTACAAATCAGGACTTGACTTTATTTTGTTGATTGTCTAGACTTAAGAAAGTGTTGATAATGAATATTAAACATGGAATATAGAGCTGAAAACTTTTGCTTTCCCCATCTCTTAGATTCCAACAGAATATGTATCAATCAACCAACAAGCATTTATTAAGTGCCTACTGCATACCAGGCACTATGCTAGGTACAGGGATACAGAGATAACAATGAACCAGTCTGTTCTTAAGGAGTTTAAATAAGGAGAAGCTGAGCTATTTTCTGTGAGTGTTTGTATTTGGGAAAAGGAGAGGTTTTACAAAATAAACTAGACCTTGGTTTGGAAGGGTTGACTCGAAGTTTCCTCTCAGGATCAAAGGATCTGGAGCTCTAAGGGATTTTAAAGATCTATAGATGAGGAACTAAGACCCATTAAGAGAGCTCAGGGTGCATGTATAAGAATCATTTCCCTCTGCATCCCAGTATTAGCCTCCAAGACAGAGTTCAGTGACCTTTCTTCTTCATCCCTTCTAGGACGTGCTGGGACTGCACCCCACTTCAAGAAACAGAGCAGGCAGGACTCTTCGGAACTCTCTGTATGTTGGGATGCTGTCTGTAAGCTGTCTGATCGGCTTCCACTGTGAAGAAGAGGAGGAGGAAGAAACACAGTTAGCCCCAGGGACGTCCTGCCCTCTCATCTCAGGTAAGGGAGGAGTTAAGAACAATCCAGATCTTAAAGTCTTTTCCTTGCAGAAGATATGGGCAACAAGATGGCAGCTTTTAATGAAACTAATTGACAAGTTCTCCCTTACCCTCCCAATTAGCAAAGTTTGCCAGTATCTCAACCTTGAACTTGTTGCAGAGGAGAAGGAGCTTATTACGGAGGGAAGAGGTGAGCAGTATAGACAGATCCTGCTAATTTGTGCTGGAGAATATGCTGGTCTAGGAAGTCCCTGATGCCAAGTCATAACTCAGAATGTTTGCACCTGAGGTGGAAGCAACTGGGAAAGGGAAGGGTGGTGGCACAGAAGAGAGTCCAGTGTCATCACAGTCTTGTCAGGAGGAGTAATCTGACCCCCTGGGTGGGGCGTCTGGTTCTCTACACATGAGAAGCACTGTGTAGGGAGGCTCCTAAGTAGGGGTTCTTAGCCATCTTTCTGTCCTGGTACCCTTTGGCAGTTTGGTGAAGCGTTTTCGGGATTTTTAAAAAAATTATTGAAGGGAAATGCTAAATATCAGTTATAAACTAGTGAAAGTAAATATATATATATATATATATATATATATATATATATATATATATATTTTTTTTTTTTTTTTCCCTATCCAAGTTCACGGACCCCTGAAGTCCATCCATGAACCTCAGGTTAACAGCTACTGCTTTAGGGGGATGGCCTGGTATAGCCTAGAAGTCCCTAAGGCAGAGGAGCACCAGGAGGAAGAGCGATGCGGCCTCCTCCAAGACCAACTCTCTGTAGCCAAGCCCTCCTCTCCCCATCCTCTCTAGAGCTCTGCTGATTCCCCTGATCTCACCTTGAGGGTTCAGGCAGTGGGGTGTCCTTGGACATCCCACTGTCCTGGAGCCTCAGCTCCTTTAGCCCACGAATGAGCTGGCTGATCTGTCGAAGAGTCATCTTTGGGGCTGGACAGGCCAGGGGCTTCCGGGGTCCAACAAGGCAGGGAGGGTTTGCAAAGAGAGAGAAATAGCCACCTTGGCCCAGCATCTGCATGGCTTGCTTCTTCCGGTAGCATGATGCATACTATATGGGAGAGAGATAACAGTTCGTGGATGGGTGCCTCCATGCCTGCACCTGCCTTATAAACAGTTTCCTCCTAAAATGATTGATCCTGATATGATCTAATAGGTAGATAGATGAATAAATAGATAGATAAATACATACATGTATGTAATATAAAAACAAAGCACATCAATAAAACGTAAAACCACAAAAACAAAAAGAAAATTCTGGAGAGTGAATCCAGCCTGGTATATTCCCTGAGGTGATAACCTTTGGCCACCTCTTGGGCTGAGAAATTCTCTCATCAGCAGGCATAGTGGCTTCTGTATCCTTTGGGACCTGTCTGACAAATATCTTATTTTTTATATAGGCTAGTATGTTTCCCCCTCCCCTCAAAATGCCATGAATTCAAGGATCACTTTCATATTTAAAGGAGCAAAAAATGTTTAAATGCAGTCTCAGTGATTATTTAATCTAGGAGTTCTTAACCTTTTTTTGTGCCATGGACACTGAGAAACAGGCTGGTGAAGGTTAGGGATTCTTCAGAATCATGTTTCAAAATGCATGCAATCAAATACATAGAGTTACAAAAGAAATCAATTTATATATTTTTTAAAAAGATTAATTCTTCCCATCCAGGTTAATGGGCCCCTTGAAATATGTCCATAGGCTTGGGGTACACAGACCCCCATGTTAAGAACCCTTGATCTAATCCATTCTTCTTATTGGAAAGACGAGGACACAGGTACAGAGCCATTAAAGAATTGCCTGGACTTAGTCATTGCAAAGCTGGGTTTCAAAACCAAAACCAGTGCCCATTCATCACACCACACACTGCCTCTTTCTAACGTGCCACTTCAGTGTCCTTCCTGTTCAGCCAACCAAATCTGGAGGCAAAGACCTACTTTGCCTCTTGTCTCATCGAAACTAGCCCTGAGCAAATTATGTTGTCTTTATTGACCTAAATGCTTAGTTTATATTGACACAGCATAGTTGTGTTTAGATAATGAGGCCTGTGGAACAGCTGACAGTCACAATCATCCTGGTCCCTGTTCCATTAGGAACTGGCTAGACCTAGCATGGACCGCTGAGCCTGTAAAACAGAAATAATCATTCCTGATCTTTCTCTTGTCGAAACTATAATGCAAGTCTACAATGTGACCATAGATGGGAAACTTCTTTGGACACACATCTGTGTTGTTATCATGTAGGAGCCAGGACCCAGCAACTCTGTCCCAAGCCCAACAGAGGTTGAGTATTATCGCTTAGATAAAGCGACATCCAGGTAAGTAACCCCATCTTAGCCAGGATATGCTGAGAAAATAGATTCCCAGGATACCTACCCAGGTATCATTCCCCAACCCCTTCCTGAAGCAGAAATCATGCTACTTACTGGAACAAAGGTGGCCATGCCTGCCAGCGACAGAGTAGATAGAGCAAGGTGTCTCAGAAATGGTTCTTGTCCCTAGGGCTTTTCTGCCTTTTATATCCATGAAATTCCAGAGCCCACAAGTAGCAAGCTCCACCCAGATCCAGCTCCAGGCAGTCCTTCAACCATCTCCGCTTCCCACATCCCCTCCCCAAAAAACCCCATGGGATGGCTATATCTCAACTCAGGTTTCCTGGAGCTAGGGCAGCTCAAGCTAGTGGAGACTCAGGTTACGAAAAACTGACGGAATCAGGACATCCATTATTGATCCCTCCATTGTGGGTGAGATGGACCAAAATTCCATCACCAACTCCCCCCACTTGGGTTGAACAGGAGAAACCATTCCTGGTAGGGCTAGAATGGGGGTGATATTAATATTTGTGGTAGGGGCATAAACCATTTCTTTTCTGCGTTAAGTCAAGAAGTCCAACCCTGTTCAACAACCATATAAGTGCCTACTACATTTCAGGCACACTTGAACTCATGGAGGGCTGCTAGGGACTTACTTACTTAATGCTTTTGGTGAGTTCAAGTCAACTTGGCACAGCTGAGCTCCATTCCAGAACACCAAAGTCATGAACAAGTCAGTGACTTCTGATCTGACTTCTGATCACGAAGAACCAGAGGCCTTGTGGCCCTGGAGAAGACCAAATGTCCCAAATCTCCAAAAAAGGAAAGGAATGGAACTTGTAAGCTATAAGCCAGGGAGCTTGACTTTGGTTCATAGCAAAATTCTAGAATATACTGTGTAAAAGGTCATTAATGATTCACTCATAAAGGAAGGAGACATTGGGAAGAGTCACTATGACTTATTTGAGAATAAGTCACGCTAGATGAAATTTTATTTCCTTCTTCAGACAGGGCTACTCTACCCATTGTGGTTAGGATAAAATGAGATATTCTCCATAAAGTGCTTTGCAAATCTTAAAGTGATATATGTACACACACACACACACACACACACACACACACACACACACACACATATATAAAATCACATATATAATAAAAATGCTAGTTATTGTTAACATTCTTATTCTTATCACTATTATGTTAGAGGAATACTGTAAATACAGTTAACCTAGATTTTAATAAAGCATTTAATAAATTTAATAAAGCAAAGTATCCTGTGTTGTTCATATGAAAAAGATGGAGAGATGCAAACTAGGTGATTAGACAATTTAGGTGGAGTCAGAGCTTGTTGAACAACTGGACCCAAAGACTATTTCTTAATGTTTCTATGTCAACTTAAAAGAAAGTCTCTCTACTAGAGTTCCTTGGAGATCTGTGTTGGCCCTGGCCTTCAGACCTTTTTATTACTGACCTAGATAAAAACATTCAGGGGTGAGGAACTTGCAGCCTTGAGGCCATGTGCGGCCCTCTAGGTCCTCAAGTATGGCGCCTTGACTGCTTGGATTCAGTCAAAGGGCTGCACTTGAGGACCTAGAGGGCCACATGTGGCCTCAAGGCTGCAGGTTGCCTACCCCTGGCATAGATGATTTGCATATCAACTAGCAGGCACCACAGAGATAGGAGGTAGACCAGGTGAAGCCCCTATCAACTGAGGCCTTATGAAAGGGCCTGACTCATGTTCCTTTTATCATTCCAGGTTGGGTTAGCTGGCCCTGCCTTCAGGGCTGCTATGCCTTTGCATGGACTTTAATCCAGTGACTTCTCTGTTCTTTTTGTGGATTGTCCCCTGGACTTCATTTGGAGAGCATTTCCTCCTCAAGCTATCTTCTCCACCCTTACTGACCCAGGAAATCTTACACCCTGAGAGATGGGAATGGTATGGTAAAAGTTCCCTTGGGTCACTGAGAAGTTGCAAGGGTTTGTGCTTTGGAAAGAACCCCCAAGGGTGTTCTATCCCTCTTTCTGAAATAGCAGTCCAGAAGTTCTTAACCTTGTTTAGCATGAACTTCTTGGGCAACCTGATGAAGCCTATGGACCTATTCTCAGAAGCATGGTTTTAGATGCATAAAATAAAACAAATAGGAGTACAGAAAAAAAAAAAAACAACCTACTGAAATTGAAATACTGTCATCAAAGCATTTTTTTAAAAAAGTTCCCAGACCCAAGGCTAAGATTTGTGCTGTGTAAGCATCACTTTCTGATAAGCCAATGACCAACACATGAAAAACAAAAATTCAAATCCTTCCTTGTACAAGGTATAGGATTAGGAAATGAGGGGAGTTAAAAGGAAGATAAACAATCTGAGGCTGCCAGAATATTAGTGCTAGAAGGGACCTAAGAAGTCACATCATCCAAGTGCTCTCATTTGGACTCTGAAACTTATTTTAAAATATCTAGATAATTGTGTTTCCATATGATTTATTTGTTGTTTAATAATTTGTTTTTTAATTTATTTATATTTTGTATTTTATTTTTACATTTAAAAACATGATTCTAAGCAAAGGTCCATAGGCTTCCCCAGACTGTCGCCTAGGTCTGGGCGCCATGATACAAACAAGGTTAGGAACCCACTCAT
Organism: Pseudochirops corinnae; assembly: GCA_028646515.1. NCBI lineage: Eukaryota > Metazoa > Chordata > Mammalia > Diprotodontia > Pseudocheiridae > Pseudochirops > Pseudochirops corinnae. The sequence goes on along the minus strand of CM053585.1, from coordinate 34,587,611 downwards.
TCAACCCTCTCCTTTTTATAGAGAATCTAAGGCCCAAAAGTTGCACCAGTAGGAAATAGCGGAGATGGAATTTGAATTCACTTCTCTGATTTCAGTGTTTGTTCTTTCTACTACAATGACTTTCACTTCTACTGTACTTTTTACAGTATAAATACAAAACATTTTCCTCACAGTGACCCTGTGAGGTAGGTGTTATTCCCATTTAACAGATGAAGAACTGAGGCTCAGAGAGCTTAAGGGATTTGTGCAGGTCTCAAAGCTCGTATAACAGCGATTGAACAGGACAGCGCTCAGTCAGACACATGTGGTTGGCTTTTCACAATACCTTGTCCAAATGCTGTTATGTTACTAAGTACTGGAGTTGGTATTTTAGACCAAAGTGATTTTCACTACCTCATGCTGCCTCCCTTTGTGTATGATAATAATGCCAGCATTTATATAACTCTTTAACGTTTACACAATTTTTTATCCTTATTTTTCAGATAAAGAAAATGAGGCTGAGTGACTTCCCCAAGGTCCCATAAGTATCTGAGACAGAATTCAAATTCTGTTCTTCCTCAACTTTGGAGTCTAGTGGATCCATCCACTATGCCATATTTTCTCTTGAAGATGAGACCTGTGCTCTCCATAAAACATGAGCCCTCTTCCACCTCTCTTCTCAGACATTATCCCCCTCCTCTCAGGTGGATGGGAAGGTCTTTACAAAATAGCCCTTAAGTACAGTTCTGAAGTTCCAATAAGATGATAGAGGGGTAGGGAGCTCAGAGCTAAGAGTTCAACTCTACCACTTGTATGCTCTGTGGCTTGGAGCCAGTCATTCCCTTTTTCTCCTTTCCCTTTCTTCACTAGGAAAATAGATTGAATAAATCAGGAGGATGACTGGAATATTAAGCCCGCAAAGGATTCATGATGACTTGCAACCAGATCAAAACAGCATTTCCTTAATTAGATATTCAGCCTTAAAGGATTTAACCACTTAGCAAACCAGGATACCTTGAGCAAGACGGCACAAAGAAGGAAGGCAGGGACGAGGGCAATTAGTGCGTGTGAAGTTCCCTTCCTTGAAAAGAGTGAAGGCTTGACTTGACTCCAGTTCCTGGTCCAGGTCCAGGGACTGGCAGCGTCCTTGACCTTCTGTTGCTGTAGATTATATATTATTGCTATTGTTCAGTTTTTTCCAACTCATCATGACTCCATGGACCATATCACATCAATGCTGTCCATGGGGTTTTCTTGGCAAAGATACAAGAGTGGTTTATCATTTCCTTCTCTAGCACATTTTACAGATGAGGAAACAGAGATGAACAGGGCTAAGTGACTTGTAAGGGGTCACCTAGCTATTAAATGTCTAAGGCTGGATTTGAACTCAGGTGTGCCTGACTCCAGGCCCAATGCTCTATTCACTGAACCACCTAGCAGTCTCACTAGGTCATATGGTGACGCAAAAAACGAGAGTACCAGGCAGAAGGGCAATGTGGGCAGTGTCACCTCCCCAGAGCCCAGGCTGTTTCTATTTGACTGGTGGGGTTCATCCCTGGGCATAGAGTTGGTTCAGGACAGACGTGAAGAATGAAGTGCTAAGGAAGTCGAAAGGGGGTGCAATTGACATTTGCGTGTTCTAGTCTTTAAGGGCTCTGGGAATGAGGCAAAGCTGCCCTCTGGTGCTGAAATGGGGGATAGCTATTGCAGTAGAAAATGCAAAGATATCGAGCCCTGCGCCCCACCTTCCCCGGGTTCAGTGTCCTGTGTGCCTCCCCCAGACTAAAGAATAGGTTCTTCCAGCTCACATACCTGACACCAACCCTTACTCCATCCTCTGGGCCTTTCCCCGTCAGCCTGCCCAGAGTATAGCAATCCTCCACCACTCCCAGGGCCCCAGGCAATCCATCCCCACTGGGAGGGAATACTGACTGACCACAGACATTCTCCTGCTGCACAGCGCCTGTCAGGGTCCCTCTCCTTCCTTCAGGCTCTAATTATAATCCCTCCCTCTCTAAAAGGACCTCATGAGGTGAAGGGAAGGGAGCAATCACTGGCAAATTGCCTCCTTCGTTCCAACCACTGTGCTAAGTGCTTTATAAATATTATCTCACTTCAACCTCACAACAACACCCCAGCCCCATGAGGTAAATGGTGTTATCATCCAGATTTGCTCAGATTAAAAAGTGAAAAGGATGTGGTATAGCAGAATATCAATTTTTGTCAGAGCACATTTTGCAGATGAGAAAATTGATCAAGTGACTTGCCCAGGGTCACATAGCTTGTAAGAGTCTGAGGCCATATTTGAACTCAGGTCTTCCAGATCCCGGCCCAGCACTCACTCTATCAATTGTGACATCTAGCTGCTCTATTATTTTTTTTTTCCTTTTTGGAGGAGGGGAAGGTAGGGTAATTGGGGTTAAGTGACTTGCCCAAGGTCACATGGCTAGCTTTTTTGTGTCAAGTGTCTGAGGCCGATTTTGAACTCAGGTCCTCCTGACTCCAGGGCCAGTGCTCTATTCACTGCACCATCTAGCCACCCCATAGCTGCTCTATTCTTGAGACCACAGATGTAGAGCTCAGAAGAGGCCTTGGGAGATCCTTCAGGTCCAGTCTCATCATTTTACAGATGAGAACACTGAGGCCTAGCCCCAACATTACACAGGTAGCAAGTAGCAGAATCAGGATTTGTACCCGGGGCCCCTTCTTATTATTCCATATCCAGTGATCTTTCAGCTCTAATATTCCACTTCTCTCTCTAGCTCCCTCCCCCATTTTGCAAATGGAAAAACTGAATCCTAGAGAAATCAAGCAACTTACCCCAAATCAGACAGGTTGTAAGTGACCAAGGAGGAATCCAGGTCCTCCAGCTCCTATTCAGAGCACTTTCTGCTGCTACACACAGCTTCAATCCTACTCATTGAGCCCTGTCACTTTCTATACCAAGATGGCGCCACAGTGCACTGGGTCTGGAGTCAGGAAGACCTGAGTCCAAATCCTGCCTCAAACACTGTACTAGCTGGGAGACCTTGGGCAAATCACTTGACCTCTGACTGCCTCAGTTTCCTTCTCTGTGAAATGTCCATAATAATAGCACCTACTTACATCCCCGGGTTTTTGTGAGGACCAAATATGACAATAACTATGAAGTGCTTAGCACAGTGCCTGGAGCATAATAGGTCCTATACATAAAAATGCTTGTTCTCTTCCTTTCCTGTCTCCAGCCCCCAGCTTTTTGGGCAGTGTGGTGCAATGGCTAGGATACTAGATTCAGAGTGCGAGGACCAAGGTTCATAGAGTCCTAGAGACCCTTTTTACTGATGAAGAAACTGATCCCCAGAGAAGTGAAGTGAATTGTCCAAAGTCATAACAATATGGCTGGCTTTTACAGAGCACTTCAGGGTTGGCAGATCACTTTTATATAAATATTATCTCATTTTTAAGAGTACTTTATTTTCCCCAATTACACGTAAAGACAATTTTTTAACATCCTTTTTAAAATAAATTTTTGAGTTCCATATTTTCCTCCTTCCCTCCCTTCCTCTCCCCCTTCCCCAAGAGGCAAGCAATCTGATATAGGTTATATATGTGCAATCACGTAAAGCCTATTTCCATATTAGTCATGTTGTGAAAGAAGAAACAGAACAAAAGAAAAATAACACACACAAAAATAAAATGAAAATAGCATGCTTTGATCTGCAATATTATCTCATTTAATCCTCATGACAACCCTGGGAAGTAGGTTGCTGCCGATTATTCCCATTTTACAGACGGTGAAACTGAGGCAGACAGGTGAAGCTCCTTGCCCAGCCTCACCCAGCTAGCTAGGTTCTGAGGCCAGGTTTGAGCTCAGATGTTTCTGATCTCAGGTCCAGCTCTCTGTGCACTATGGCGCCCCCTAGCTGTCTCAGTAACAGGTGGCCAAACAGGTTTTCTGATCCTTCCCTAGATTTCCGCTGAGGACAATTCCCTCTCTCACCCCCTCATCCAAACAACTGCCAAGTCTTGTCCATCTTGCTTGCTCCACATCTCACACATCTTCCCCTTTTGCTCCAATGGCCTAATATTAGCTTAGGCCCAGCCCTCATGACTTCTCACCTGGCCTATTGTGATAATTTCTAATTGATCTCTCTGCTTCTAATATTATCCACAGCTGTTAAAACAATCTTAAAGCACATGGCTGGCCACGGGCACTCTCCCACTCAAGAAGCCAGAGAGGTTCCCTCTTACCTCTTAGAGGAAAAAACAAAACAAAGAAATGTCCTAGCTGGCATATAAAGCCCTTTACAAAGTGTCTAGTCCCCTCTGTCTCCTTCTTCCAGTCTTCCTACACCTCATTCATCTCCTCATATTCTAAGATCCAGTGGCACTGGCCTTCTTGTTGATGTCCATCTCCAGTCTCTGGGTGTTTTCTCTGGCTGTCCCCCACGTTTGATTGCCTGTATGTATCTATCCAGATCTACCTCAGTTACCCTCCTACACCCCTCATGCACTCTCTGTTCCAACTGATCTGTCCTATGTATCATCACTGCATAAAGCATGACAGCTTTTAATTCAATCGCCTTTGCCTAGGCCCAAGGCTGACCTTGTCCTCCATGACTGGAATGTTCCACCATCTCTGGGGCTACTTCCATAGCTAATGCTCCAGATGGCAATTCTCAGGAATATATGAATTATATGGAATATATGAATATATGAATTATATATATACAGCCCTGAGGGGCTGTGCTTCCAGGATTGTTAATTAGGATTCAATCAAGTAAGTATTTATTAAGAGCCTACTATGTACTGACCACTATTCTAGACATTGTAGCTATAAGCCCCCACCAGTGTGCTTCTCAGTAACAATGATCTAGTTGGTATAATTAGTTTATAGAAAAGGTATTTATTAAAACAGTATAGCATGAACAGTTGATTTAAAACAACAACATTCCCTCCCCGCAAACCTTGGGGTACACTCTGCCACAGATATCCATAGCATCCATGAGAACAGGTTCAAATTCAGAGCATAATGATAGTGAGAGGCACATGTAGAGAAAGGTGAAACAGAGGAGTAAATTGCAACTCATCATCCTAGCAATCCTTTCTCCCCTCATAGAAGTTCCTCCTGAAGTTCCTCTTAAGTGCAGATCTCTACTGGCTTCTGTGGGGTGTGCCTTTGTAGAGTTTATAGCCACTACTTCCTTCAGTCATGCCACACTTTCTGAAGCTGCTTTTCTTTAGGCAGCTACTTTTTTTTGCATGGATATCTGTCGTCTATATCCCTCTCTACTTTTGGCTGGATGCTTTGTCTCCCACTGGACTAGTCTCTCTAGCATATATACTTCCTCTGCTATCATCCACTACCACTCTGAAGACCCTCCAAATACCACCTCTCTGGTCTCCCCAAACCACCTGAACTTTCAGAACTCACAAGGTCACCCATTCTAGACACACTCATTGCAGGACACTCATTCATCTACGATCAGGAAAGCATAAACACAAAATAAATAGAGGTAGCCATGTGTTCATGGACATATAGAGTCAAGGACAGTATCTACCTTCCACTACCAGAACCTGCAGATAAAACTGGAAACTGTCCACACAGTGGTTATCAAGAGTGCAGAGGGAGAGGAAGAATGCTCCTTTAGTAAATTGTCTAGTGCAGGGGTGGGAAACCTTCAGCCTCGAGGCCACATGTGGCCCTCTAGGTCCTCAAGGGCAGCCCTTTGACTGAATTCAAACTTCACAGAACAAATCCCTTTAATAAAAGGGTTTGTTCTATAAAACTTGGATTTAGTCAAAAGGACACACCCAAGGACCTAGAGGTGCTCTCCTGCAGTTTCCCCCCAAGCTTCCCCCTGGTCAGTTGGAAGCAAGCAGGGAATATCTGTGCATACTCCAAGGAATGGCCACTATGGGACACTTCATCTTCTATCAGCTTTCCTTAAGGTCCAACTCAGGTGCTACCTCCCACTTTCTCAGCTTCTCCTAATCCACCCTGGCTAATCCCTTCTCCCAGGTCAAGTTAGTTTACATTGACTTCTCTGTGTACATGTTGTATCTGCTACCAACACGGAAGGCTTTTGAAATATAGTGGACAGATTTCTGAATCCAGAAGTAGAGGATCTGGATTTAAATTGTACCCCTGACACTGGTTACCCATATAACCTTGGATAAGACACTTTTCTCCTAGTCTCCTCTGTAAAATGAGACAGGTGGCCTGGAGGATCTCTTCAGTTCCTTTCCAACCCTAAATCTTTTGAGTATCTTCAATGAGTGAAGCAGGAATATCAGTTGTATTGCTAATTATGTGATAGACTTGCAGTAATACATCTTATTTTTAAAAATCATATTGAAAGGGCCGGACATGGAGTTCCCGGAGCTAGTTCGGCGTGTGAGGCTGCTGCAAGCATGTGTGAGGGGCCGCCAGACCCAGGGACAGTTGCAGAGCTTGAGAGCCGAGTGCAAACAGGTGATGTGGCAGGTGGAGGGCAGCCTGGGCGGGCAGCTGCGCTGGGTGGGACGCTGGCTGCTGAGGCTCATTTTCTGGAGACCCAGAGAAGAACCTACAGCTGCAGGGAAGGAGGAGGCAGCAGCCCCAGCCCAGGTTGGGAGCCCCCCAGCAAACTCAGGGGTGAAGAGCCTCAGAGAGATGGAGGCCGGAAGGAGCTGTGTCCAGTGAAGGAGCCTGAGCAGAGAGCTGGTCCTGGTCCTCAGCACAGCCTCACAAAGGAGGCTGGTGGCAAGGCGCCGACAGGGGACCCAGAGGCCCTGAAGCTCACACTACCATCCCAGCCTGCCCAGCTCCAGAGACTTTGAAGACATTTGGCCATGGAAATGCTATGGCTACAGCAGGCCATCATCAGTCAAAAGAAGTATCTGCTTCTCAGACCAACACTGGATCTCCCAGAAGATTAGTTGGAGAGGGCTGTACCTCCAGTAATGGGACCACCAGAATGCCATTATCTGAGTGACCAGGCTGCTGATAGGACTGGGCTACTTCCCAAGCTGAGAAGCAGATACTACTGGCAAAGGTCTTGCTGTGGCTCTCTCCTGCAGACGCCTGTTCTCCAACCTCTCCCAGTGGGGCAGAGTGATGTTGAAGCACGACTTCTGCCTTGTCCTCAATGCTGATTGCAGCTCTATACACCAGGACCTCTCTTTCTCCATCCCCTGGCCAGAGGACAGGGACTTGGTGAGAACTGGAGGGGCGAGAAGCAAATCAGGCCACTGGGTTATAGGAGGAGTAAAACTCCTTCCATTTTGGAACCTCGGTAAAAAAAAAAAAATCATATTGAAAAAGGGTCCTTTATTTCACCACCACTCCCCCCCAAACTGAGTGTGCCCTTGGTAAGCAATTTTTTTAATTATTAGTTTTGGCCTCGAAACAGAAAAGCTAACAAGGGCTTACAGGAATCGGTAATGTCTTGACTGATGCCAAGTTGGAATTGCTACTGTATAGAGATAACCATCTTGACACAGTTCTTGTTTTCTGGGAGCTTACCACTTAAACTCTTCTAGTCTTACACCTTCCCTCAAGTAGGGCCTGCAGCTGTCCAGAGAAGCTCTGAGTTCAAATCTGACCTCAGACATGTATGAGCTGTGTGACCCTGGGCAAGTCACTTATTCCTGTTTGCCTCAGTTTACTCATCTGTAAAATGGGCTAGAGAAGGAAACGGCAAACCATTCTTATATCCCTGCCAAGAAAATCTCAGATTTGGGTCACAAAGAGTCAAACAGAACTAAATAACAAGAACAAAGTTAATTCTGCCAGCCTGTGAGATCCTGAGTGTTCAATCCTTGATGCCAGCATTATACCTCAGAAAGGACCACAAATCAGGGCTTGATTTATGTTCTGTTGATTGTGTAGACTTCAGAAAGGATTGATGACACAGAGGAAATTTGAAAGTGTGTGTGTATACATTTCTGCCAGAGAGCCCGCCTGTTAAACATTGAGCAGCATATCCTCGTGTTGCTCTTGAGTTCGGCAGAAATTCAGTAGAAGGCTCAGGGAATGAAGCCATTGCCTGGGTTGACTGGAGGCCTGGTGATCAGAGGCTAATTATTAATTATTCTAACTGATGTTTATGTAGTGACGGTCCACCTCACTACCTGGCTAAAGTGGTTACTTCCAGTTATAGGCAGATCGACTGCCACCATCTCTATCTCTTTGTCTGGATTAGATTCAAAGCCCATCCAGTGGCAGTTTTGATCTCTCTTCTCTCCGTTCCCTTGATATATACCTCCTTGCATCTCTCTCCCCATAGGAGTCAGGCCTGCCTTGGGCAAGCAAAAAGCAGCTTGGAGGACCTGGTCTTGGCACTGAACCCTCTCAGGGTTGGGAAAAGCATCACAATGAACAAGAGGGAAAGAAGCCACTCTTGTTGTGTAGCAGCTTCCCAAGACACAATGGGCCTCTCCCTTTCTCCATGACTGCTCTCCCCACCCACTCCACTCCCAGAGCCCAGCTGCACTTGAATCTATTGAATGTCCATGAAAGTGGCCTTCATAGCTCTGGCCTAAGCTCCAGAGATGAACAGACAGTCTACCCTAGAGTATCTTAGAGCTGGGAAAGACCTTAAAGATTGTCTATTCCCATCTTCCCTCCCCTATTGAACAGGTGATGAAATCAAGGACCACGAAGGGAAGGGCATTTAGCATGCCAGCACTGAGGCTTACGATTGAAAGGGACCGCAGGGGTCACACAGTCTAGTTGGTGCAATAGGAATAGCATCGAACCTAGAGTCAGGAAGGCTTAAGTGTCCACTCTAGCCTCACACATGTACTAGCTGCATAACCTCTGCTGGCCCCAGTTTTCTCATCTGTGAAATAGGAACAATAATCGTACCTAAGTCTCGTGGTTGTTGAAAGGATAAAATGTGATGTTTGTAAAGTGCTTTGCGAGCCTGAAAATGCTACACAAATGCTACATATTATTAATTTAAATGATCTTAATAGTATCTGTTTTTAGATCATCTAATTTCCAAATGTATTTCTCTTGCTGCCTTGTTTAACAAATGAGCCAAAAAAGAACAAAGGTAAAAAATCAGATCAGCAGGTCAAAAAGTAAGGTAGCTATCACACCGCCTTTCTCTGTGCCTTAGTCATTGTAACCCTGTTCTTTGTACTCACTGTGACTTTCACTCCCAACACTCCTTAGTTTTTTCCCAGGCTGTCATTATGGGCTGACCAGACTCTCATCCCTTCCCTGTTTCAACACCTTGGTGAACCCTTTTAGCCCTTCACTTTCCTCCACTTTTGACTCATGTGTCCTCTTGTCCTAAGGCTAGTCACACTTTGTCAAGCCCTAACCTTGGATTACTTCCACCACCTACCTCCTTTGTTTCTATTAAATCCATCCCATTATATTATAAGCTCCTTGAGGACAGGGACTGGCCTTAGCCTCTTTGTAATCTCAGTGCTTACCACAGTGCCTTCATCCATATTTGAAACCATCAGTTACAGCAAATGGAGAAGTTTCGAATGCTGTGGATAAGTTCCCTTGCCTTGGCAGAGTACTTTCCAGGGATGGACACATTTGACAAGGAGATTGGCTCATGCATTGTCGGAGCTAGCTCAGTGTTTGGGAGGCTCTGAAGGAAAGTATGGGAGAGAAGAGGTATTAGATTGGCTCCCAAAATGAAGGTCTACAGAGCCATGGTGCTGACCTCATTGTTGTATGCCTGTGAAACCTGGACGGTCTACCAGCTCCATGCCAGGAAACTGAATCACTTCTATTTGAATTGTCTTAGGAAGATTCTGAATGTCACCTGGCAGGATAAGGCACCAGACAATGAGGTCCTTACTTGAACTAAACTGCCAAGCATTCAATTTCTGCTTCAGAGAGCACAACTATGATAGACTGGCCTTATGAGTCTAGGGCAAAATGTATGCTTGCCAAAAAGATTATTTTATGGAGAACTCACAGGGCAAGCGTTCACATGGCGATCAGAAGAAGCGATAAAAGGACACTCTCAAGGTCTTTCTCAAGAACTTTGGAATTGATTATGTGACGTGGGAGACACTGGCACAGGACCACTTAGCATGGTGTTCCCACATCAGAGAGGGTGCTGGGCACTTTGAACAAAGCAGAATTGAAACCACTAAAGGAAACACAGGATGCACAATTTTCCCCCCTTTTTGGAGGGGGAAGGTAGGGCAATTGGGGTTAAGTGACTTGCTCAAGGTCACACAGCTAGTTTTTTGTGTTAAGTGTCTGAGGCCAGATTTGTACTCAGGTCCTCCTGACTCCAGAGCCAGTGTTATATTCACTGTGCCACCTAGCCACCTTAAGGATGTGCAAATTTAGAGAATCCACCCCAAATGTTCACATAGACTATTTGTGCCCAACCTGTGGTAGAGCATTCTGAGCTCATATTGGTCTAATCAGTCAGTCGGACACATTGAAACTTGACTTTAGCATAGTGATGTCATTTTGATCCTCTTCAATAACGGAAGGACAACAACCATTCAACCACAGTGCCTGGTAAATAATGAGTGCTTAAATGTTTTTTTTCTTTGCTTTTTGGAGAAGGGAAGGCAGGGCAATTGGGATTAAGTGACTTGCCCAAGGTCACATGGCGAGTGTTAAATGTCTGAGCACTTAAATGTTTTTTGACTGACTATTCACAAATTCTTGGACAGAGCTGGAGGACATCATAAACTATGCTCATTAAGATCAATAAAAATTTATATTTATAAATATATATATATATATTTATAAATTCAATTGGGCCCTCACTGCTGCAAGGCAATATAATCATTCTACTTCCCTTTAATAAATTCATCATCCAACTAACCACAGACCTTTCCAAAACCTCTTCTATCCTCAAACTTCCCATGGTACCACCATGCCCAGTGCATCTCATACATACTTCACCCCCAAAATTGAAGCCATTTGCCTGGAGCTCCCCATGCTTCCCAACCAGGTTAAGTCAATAAGCATTTATTAAGCATCTACTGTGTGCCAGGAATTATATAAAGTGCTAGGGATACAACAAACTGTAAAAAAACACAACCATCCCTGCTATCAAGGAGCTCGCCATCTAATGGAGAAGACCACATGACATACAAACAAGACATAGATAGGACAAGGTCGAGTTAATGTCAGAGGAAAGGCACCAACATTAAGGGAAACCAGGAAAAGCTTCCTGCAGAGAGTGGGAATTTGGCTGGGACCTGAAAGAAGCCAGGGAAAAAGGAAGAAGAGATGAAGAGACTTGAGAATTCCAAACATGGCGGACAGCCAGAGAAAACGCCCAGAGGCTGGAGATGGACATCAGCAAGAAGGCCAGTGCCACTGGATCTTAGAATATGAGGAGATGAATGAGGTGTAGGAAGACTGGAAGAAGGAGACTGAGGGGAATAGACACTTTGTAAAGGGCTTGGAAAACCAAACAGAGGATTTTAGATTTGATCCTGGAGGTGACAGGGAGCCATCGGAGTTTTTTGAATGGGTGGTGCCCTGCGCTTTAGGCAAATCACTTTACAGGTTGAATGGACGATGGATTGGAGTGGGGAGAGACTTGGGGCAGGCAGACCCACCCGTAGCTATTTCAATAGTCCATTCATGAGGTGATAAGGGTCTACACCATAGAGGTGGCAGTGTCAGAGGAGAGAAGGGGGCACCTTTGAGATATGTTAAGAAGGTAGAAACAACAGGACTTGGCAATAGATTGGATATGGCAGGGGAGGGGAGGAAGAGAGTGAGCCTGGGTGACTGGCAGGCTGGTGGTACCCTCAATAGTAATAGGAAAATTTGGAAGAAGAAAGAGTTTTGTGGGTGGATGGGGAGAGATAATGAGTTAGTCTCAATCATGTTGAGTTCAAGATACTTATGGGACATCTAGTTCAAAATGGGTGCAAATGGCAGTATAAGAATAACAGTTGAGCTACTGTGTAGATTCCAGGTCTTCTGAATACTGTTATGTGGAACAGAGGGAGAAAAGAACATAAGACTGTACTTTATCGATACTATAAACAGGTGGAAATGCAATTCTTGTCCTGAAGAATAAAATTTTATTAAAAATTGGAATAGAAAACTATATCTACTTTCTTTCTTCTCATTCACTTCCAAACTTTCTGTAATTTGGCTTCTGACATCATCATTTAATTAACACTGCTCTCTCAAAATTATCAATGATTTCTGACTAATCTAATGGGCCCTTTTCCAATCCTTATCTCTTCTTGACCTTTCTGTACCCTTTGACACTGTCAATCATCTTCTCCTGGATTTTCTCTCTCCTCATGGTTTGGTGACACTTGTCTTTCTTGGTTCTCCTCCACTCTTTCTTCATCTCCTTTGCTGGATCTTTGTTCACTAACCATGGGAGCTCCCAAGGCCTTGGTCTGGGTCATCTTCTGTACTCTCTCTTTGTCATCTCATCAGCTCCCAAGGGTTCAATGATCATCTCTATACAAATGAAATGTAGATTAGTTAGAGATAGATAGATAGATAGATAGATAGATAGATAGATAGATAGTCCTAGTCTCTTTACTGAGAGCTTCAGATGTCACACATCACTATCACCATTCGGCCTTTTGAACATGTTGGACTGGATTCCCCATTGCATCTCAAATACAACATGCACAAAACAGAATCCATTACCTTTACACCATTACTCTTCCTCCAAACGTCTCTATTACAATCAAGGGCACCAGCATCCTTCCAGTCAGCAAGGCTCACAACCTTGGCATTCTACTTGTCTCTTACCCTCACTTACCCCATATAACCAATACAGTGCCAAATCTTGACTTTCTACTTTCACTCTTTGGTATAGGCCCCTTATCTCTATTTACACAGCCATTCCCCTTATTACCTCTTGCCCAAATTATTGCAATAACTTCGTGAGTGGAGTCTCCCCACCTCCAGTCTCTCCTCTACCCCAAAGTCCCCTCCTCTCAGCTGCCAAAGTGATTTCCCTAAAGTGCCCATTTGACCATGGGACTGCATTACTCAATAAACTCCAATGATTCCTATTACCTCCACTTGGTATCTAAAAGCTCTTCATAACTCAGCCCCTCCCTACTCTTTACACCACTCCCTCCACATACTCTACGATCCTACCACACTGGCCTGTTTACTGTTCCTTTCATGCAATAATCAATCTTCTATCTCTGAGCCTTTGCACTGGCTGCCCCATGCCATTCTTTTCTTCTTCCCCACCTCTGTCTTGGCAGCTCACTTCTCATCTTCTTCAAGAGGACTTTCCTGTCCTGCACCCACAAAACATTCTTCTCTGAGATTACCTCCTATCTTCTCTCTCTCTCTCTCTCTCCATCTCTTTTCATCTTTCTCTCTCTCTCCCTGTTTCTCTCTCTCTCCCTCATATATATGCATACATATGTATATGTATATCTATATACACATATTCATGATTGGAATTAAGGTAAACTGAGGCAGCAAAGTTCTGAGCACATTCAACTTATTGGTGAGGCTATTAGCTACCACTGAAAGGGGTCTTAACTCCTCAGCAAACCAAAGACCCTGAATGAGGGCTGACAGATCATTTTTTGGGACAAAAGAGGGAGCATCCAAAAAAGTAGAATGCAGCACCATAGACTGGAGAAACAATACAATCGGTGTGAAAGTCAGAAGCATCATAGATGTGGGGGACAATATGATTGGTTGGGTATTTGGAATGTAGGACTAGCAACAACTCCTCCTTCCATCTTGTCACTATGAAAAGCTCATCCGTGGTACCCACCTGCATGGCTAGTTAGTATCACAGTGATAACAGACCAGACGTCCTTGAAGGACAGCCAGCGCTGCAGAGATAACAGCCCTGACTCCCTGGCATCCACCTGCTTCCTTCAAGGATAGCAGATTTCCTTGACACAAGGACAGAACAGTGATTAGCAGGAAAATAGAACTTCTAAATTTAACTCAGAGACGATGAGTGATTTACAGAAAAGCTGAACCTCCAAACTTAACTCAGAGACAAATGAAACACGACTTAGGAAATGACACAAAATATCGCTAGTGATACAAAATGAACTCGATTACAGAATAGAATCAATGCAATTTTCTCAATTTTCAATATAAAAAGTACTTACTTATTTTTAGTTTGTTTCTTTCATTAGAATGGAGCTCCCTGAGGGCAGGGACTGTTTTTAACCTTTTGTATCCCTAGCTCTTAGCACAGTGCCTGCCTGACCCACAGTAAGCACGTAATCAATGCTTTTTTGATAATTGGTATAAGCCAACAGCTTGGTTGGTATAAGCATGGAGGAGAAAGAGATGTATTTTCTCATCTCTTCTCCAGGGAAAAAACTTAATCACTACAGAGTTTGGTTTTGCTTCCTGTTGCTCTTCTTTCCACTTACATTATTCTGGTCATTATGTGTATCATTTTCCTGTTTGTGCTTTCATCTCTCTAAATTAGATCATGTAAATACCCCCGTACTTCTCTGAATTACTCAAATTCACTATTTCTTACAACACAGTAATATTATATTACAGTCAAATTTGGGACTAGAAAGAATGCTGTCTAAATATTCCATTGAAATCAACCTTTTTTGCCTACAGTCTTTTCCTGGTTTATACATCAGTTTTGCCAAGCCAAAGCAAAAGCCAGGTTCTATGAGTCACATTTTATTTAAAGAAGAGAAAACGTAGACACATAGAAGAGAAGTGATTCCACTTTGGAGACACGCAATAAGGAGACAGTAGATTCAGGATTTGAACCTTTAGATGTCCAGCACTCTTCTGCTTGCCCCATGTCACACAGCTAGTAAGGGGCAGAATTGGAATGAGCTGAATCAATGTCTTCTTAGTTCAAGTACGGTGTTTGTTCTGCTACACCAAAGGTCTCCAGGTAAAAAGATTAGTACAAAAGACATGAAGAGAGAAAAGGTGATGGATTCCTTGGGTGGGCATTGTGGGCTTCTGGCAGAAGCCCCTCTATTAGGGATGATAAGGTCTATGGCCAATTCTGTGCTTTGTATAAGTATATACCTGCTCACTTTCCCGAAGGTTGTTGTCCTTCATTCTCAAAGAGAACCAAAATGACATTATTATGTTAGAGTCAATTACAATGCCTCCAACTGTGGTTGATCAGAGCAGTATGAGCTCAGAATGCTCCACCACAGGTCGGTATCAATAGTCCAGGAGAACATTTGGGGTGGATTCTCTAAATCTGTGTATCTCATGTTTCTTTCAAGCTCTTTCAATTCTGCTTTGCTCATAGAGCAGAGCACCCTCTCTGATGCAGGCACGCCATGGAGGGCAGTCCTATGCCAATGTCTCCCAGGTCACACACAATCAATTGCAAAGTTCTTGAGAGAGACTTTGGGAGTGTCCTTGTCTCACTTCTAACCACCATGTGAACGCTTGCCCTGTGTG
Source organism: Pseudochirops corinnae (assembly GCA_028646515.1). Classification (NCBI taxonomy): domain Eukaryota; kingdom Metazoa; phylum Chordata; class Mammalia; order Diprotodontia; family Pseudocheiridae; genus Pseudochirops; species Pseudochirops corinnae. The sequence continues at coordinate 34,572,307 of CM053585.1, read as the reverse complement.
AATCCTCCATAAAATAGGCAAGCCTATGTTAGGCTTATCATAATTGACCCCACTGAATGCTTAGAGACCTGAGAGAATTCTTTTCCCTACAATTAGTCACAACTTAAAGTACATAAGAAGAATTTCCTAGCTATGTGACCTTAGGCAATTGACACCCACTCTGACCCTCAGTTTCCTCATCTGCAAAGTTGGCTAGGACCTATAATATCTTCCTTACAGGGCTATTGTGAGATTCAAATGAGGTAAGGTATGAAAAGTGCTTTGCAAACTTCACAGGCCCCTAAAAATGTCAACTAGGTTGGTTCTCATTAATTCTGTTGCCAGGACTAGATACAAGGTCCTTCCCTAATGGCAAAACTTGCCAGAGTTTGTGCACGACTTTCAGAGGCTTCCAGTCATCTCTATACACCACGGCGTAACAGCAAGACCAGGAATTTACAGAGGACTATTAGTAAACATTAAAGCACCATCACAGAATGAGGGTTCTATGCAAACAGGCCACAGTGCATGGCTAACAAAGAACTAGAAGAAAGAACCAGAGTAAAAAGGATCATTGAAGAAATGCATGAGCAGAAAAGGAAGGTGTGTGGTTGGGAGTGTGGTGGGAATAAGAGGCGATCAGAGAGAAAGGGTTGGGTGGGGAGAGATTGAAAGAGAGGTGAGAGAAAGAGAGAAGAGGAGAGAAAAGGAGAGGATAATGAAAGAGAAAAGGAGAGAAGGGGAGAGAAGAGAGTAGAAGAGAATGAAAGGGCGAGAGTGTGTGTGTGTGTGTGTGTGTATATGTGTGTGTGTGTGTGTGTGTGTGTGTGTACAGGGTTAGTGTACTTTTAAGCTCTTAAAGCTAAATATATTGAATATTGAACTTTAAAAGCTTAAAGCTTAAAAGTGCACTAAGACCTTTGGGACACCCTGTATATCTACATGTATAAGCAGTTTGGTGGGGTAGTGGACAGAAGATCAGGCCTGGAGTTAGGAAATCATCGTTCAGTCATGTCCAAGTCCAATCTTATGACCCCTATTTGGGGTTTTCCTGGCAGAGACACGGGGGTAGTTTCCCATTTCCTTCTCCAGCTCATTTTTCCAATGAGGAAACTGAAACAGAGTTAAGTGACTTGCCTAAAGTCACACAGCTAGTGAGTGTCTGAGGCCAGATGAGAACTCTTAAAGAGAGGTCTTCCTAATTCCAAGCCCAGTGCTCCATCTGCTGTATCATCCAGCTGCTCTGGGCTCAGGTCAAGAAGACCTGATTTTAAATCCAGCCTAAGACACTTCCTATCTGTATGACCCTGGACAAGTCCCTTAACCTTTTTCTGCCACAGTTTCCTCAACTGTTAAATGTGAGTAATGATAGCACCTACCTAACAGAGTTGTTTTAAGGACCAAATGAGATATTTATAAATGTCAAGCCTTAAAGCACTATGTGAATGGTGTCATTATTACACAAGCTATGGTCTGTGTGTATAAGTGAGGGTGTATGACTTTTGGTCCCTATCCCTCTATTTGTGAGAACGTCAAAGTTTGAGTATCTAGGAGATGAGTGGGTGGAACTCACTTTCATCCTATACCAGTAAAATTAAGCTTTCTTCCTTTCTGGTTTCCCTCTAGGAGCCTTCCCCACCTGCCTGTGTACTCAGAGACTTTAGGTTCACCTGGTAACCCAGACAGCTCACTTTGCACCAGGAAACTCCAGAGCCTGGTAACTAAGCAGAAACACCAGCAGGCATTGGAAACATGTTAAATGAATAAATGAATGAGTGGCCAGGTCTAGTTTAGCACCCCTCAGCAACTGAGGTGCTGGAGTAATCAGGGGTCCCAGCCCTATCTTGTTTCCTCTGGGGAGAGAAGCCCGATAGGACTTGCTCTAAGAGAGGGCCTCTGACTCCTCCAGAATAGGCTATGAGCAATCGGGAAGAGCTGGGAATCTTCTGATCTTACTACCCCTCCCCCCTGAAGCTCACCTAGGCCAAACTCTACCTGCTCTCAGATGCAAGTGTGTCTCCAGGAGGACTGAGGGGCTCAGGGAATGATTAGTAGAGTCTGGGATGGCTAAAGGATGGGAGCAGGGCAGGATCTTGAAGAAGAGCTCTATCTTTAGAACAGTGGTTCTCAACCTTCCTAATGCTGTGACTCTTTAATACAGTTCCTCATGTTGTGGTGACCCCCCCCAACCATAAAATTATTTTCGTTGCTACTTCATAACTGCAATTTTGCTACTGCTATGAATTGTAATGTAAACATCTGATACGCAGGATGTATTTTCATGGTTACAAATTGAACATAACCCACAGGTTGAGAACTGCTGCTTTAGAGGCATCTCTAGGTGGTGCAGTGGATAAGAGAGTTGGACTTGAAATCAGGAAGATGCATCTTCTTGAGTTCAAATCCGGCCTCAGAGATTTACTGAGTGACCCTGGGCAAGTCATTCAACCCTGTTTGCCTCAGTTTCCTCATCTGTAAAATGAATTGGAGAAGGAAATGGCAGATCACTCCAATATGTTTGTCAAGAAGATCCTAAATGGGACACAGAGTTGGATGTGTCTGAAATGGGTCAACCATAACCAATGGAAATGAAAAACCAAACGAGGGGGGTGGCTAAGGAAGAAAAAGGAAGGGAACAAATGTAAGAGATTTTTCAGAGGTAAAATGGGCAAGATTTAGAAACGGATTGGCTCTATGCGGTTAGGAAGAATGAGACGGCAAGGATGAACTCCGGGGGTGCCCTTGGCAGAAAGAGGGAAGCTCAGAAAAGGGATGGGCTTGGGAGACGAGACAGCAATGGACAATTGGCATTGGAAGATGAGAACTCAGGCCCAAGACTTTGTAGAAACATCTGCATAGCGACGGTAATTGAACCCAAGGGTCTGATGGGTGACGAAGAGAAACAGAGTAAAGAGACAGAAGAGGCCTCACGATGGGATCTTGGGTCAGACTCACCATTAGAGGGTAGAATAGAGAGGAGACTGAGAAGGTGCGGCCAGACAGGTAGGAGGGAATTCTGGCCCATTGTCAGCCTTTGGGGAATGACTAATGCATTCTATATTTCCATGACCTGTGATCTTACTAGTGTGGGTGCTCTTTCTGATGACCCAGATCCTGATTCAGATGCTGTCTCCTACAGGAGCCTTTTCCTAATTAATTAGCCAATGGTACTTTTTTTTTCAAATTATATTGTAGTAGTTGTGGTATAGGAATGTAATGGATACTATTTGCTATGAGAAATGATGGTTGGGCAGATTTCAGAAAAACCTGGCCAGACTTACATGACCTGATCCTGAATGAAAGGAGCAAAACCAGAACATTGTACACAGTAACAACACTGTGTGAAGATCAACTATGATTCACTTATGTTACATAACATGTTACATAACCCTGTTTGCCTCAGTTTCCTTATCTGTAAAATGAGCTGGAGAAAGAAATGACAAACCACTTTAGCGGTTTCTTTGCCAAGAAAACCCCAGACGGGATTGGACATGACTGAAAAATGACTGAATAACAACAAATTTAAAAATTAGAAGAGAAACATCATATACATCTCACAGCTCTGGGTAGGAGGTGTATTTTTTTTTTTGCTTTTTTTTTTTTTGGAGGGGGGAAGATAGGGCAATTGGGGTTAAGCGATTTGACCAAGGTCACACGGCTAGTTTTTTGTGTTAAGTGTCTGAGGTTGGATTTGAACTCAGGTTCTCCTGACTCCAGGGCTGGTGCTCTATTCACTGCCACACCTAGCCACCCCAGGGGGATATATTCCTAACAGGTCAACTATTTATTTCCTCCAACCAGTTAACTAGCACCAAGCACTGTGCTAGGTAGTGGGAATAAAAACAAAGGTTAAGGGGTGGCTAGGTGGCACCATGAATAGAGCACCGGCCCTGGAGTCAGGAAGACCTGAGTCCAAATCCAGCCTCAGACACTTAACACTAGCCATGTGACCTTGGGCAAGTCACTTAACCCCAATTGCCTTGCCTTCCCCCCTTCCAAAAACAACAACAAAAACAACAAAAGTTAAAAAAAAAAAAAAGGAACCGTTCCTGCCCTCAAGGAGCTAATAGTGTAATGGAAGAGACAACATTCTGAACAACTATGTAATTGAGATAAATGCAGAATAAACTGGGAGTAGTCACTGAGGGAAGACAGGGAAAGATTTTGGTTTTTTCCCCACATAATAGTATTTTATTTTTTTTCCAATAACATGTAAAGATAGTTTTCAACATAAATTTTTATAAGATTTTGAGTTTCACATTTTTCTTCCTCTCTCCTTCCTCCCCTATCCCCTCCCTAAGACAGCAAGCAATCTGATACAGGTTCTACATGTACAATTATGTTAATCATATTTCTACATTAGTCACATTGTGAAAGAAGAATCAGAACTAACAGGGAAAACCACGAGAAAGAAAACAAACAAACAAAAAGACCAAGTGAAAATAGTGTGCTTCAATCTGCATTTAGACATCAATTCTCTCTCTGGATGTGGATAGCATTTTCCAGTATGAGTCCTTTAGAATTGTCCTGGATCATTGCATTGCTGAGAAGAGCTAAGTCTATCAAAGTTGGTCATTGCACAATATTGGTGTTACTGTGTACAATGTTCTCCTGGTTCTGCTCACTTCACTCTGCATCAGTTCATAGAAGTCTTTCCAGGTTTCTCTGAAATCCACCTGTTCATCATTTCTTACAGCCCAATAGTATTCCATTACTTTCATATACCACAACTTGTTTAGCCATTTCCCAGTTGAAGGGCATCCCCTCAATTTCCACTTCTTTGCCACTACGAACAGAGCTGCTATAGATATTTTTGTCCATGTGGGTCCTTTTCTCTTTTTTATGATCTCTTTGAGATACACAACTAGTAGTGGTATAGTTGGATCAAATGGTATACAGTTTTATGGCCCATTGGGCATAGTTCCAAACTGCTCTCCAGAATGGCTATATCAGTTGGGAGAGACTTTCTTGCACATGGTGGAGCTTTAACTGAGACTTGAAATAGGCCAGAAGAAATTACAGGGAGTGATAAGGAAGAAGAGAGATCCAGGTATAGGGGGCAGCCAGTGAAAACACTTAGAGCAGGGGTGGGGAACCTACGGCCCCGGAGCCCCATGCAGCCCCTCTAGGTCTTCAAGTGCAGCCCTTTGACTGAATACAAACTTCACAGATCAAATCCCTTTCATAAAAGGATTTGTTCTGTAAAACTTGGACTCAGTCAAAGGGCCACACCCTAGGACTCAGAAGGCTGCAGGTTCAGAATCTTCAAGGAACAGCAAGGAGGCCAGTGTTACTCCATCATACAGAGGAGTGAGGTATAAGAAGACTGGAATAGTAAGAAGGAATCAGGTTATAAAAGACTTTAAAAACCAAAGAAAGGATTCTGTATTTGAACCTGGAAGGAAGATTTTATTGAGTGGGGAAGAGAGGGAGGGGTGACGTGGTAACATCTGAGTTTTAGGAAGGTCCTTTTGACAGCTGAGTGGAGGATGGACCAGAGAGGGGAGAGGCTTGAGGCAGAGAGACCCCCCTCCCCCAGCAGACCCCCAGTAATAGTCCAGGAATAAAGTGATGAGGGCCAGCTCCAGAATGGTAGCGGTGTCAGAGGAGAGAAGGGGGTACGTAGGAAAGATAAAACACAAAGATAATCCTTAAAACATGAAGGACTCATAAGTTCTCAGATACTATAGATCAGGTATTTAGGTTCTCCTAGGCAATCTGGTGTTCTTCCTGCCAAGTGCTCACAGCTGCCATTGTACAAAGGGAAGAGAGGAATCCCCCTCTCAGTCCCCATCCTCTTTGGAAGTCCAAAAGGAGACCTAGTAGAATCCTAAAATAATGTGCTCAACAGAGGAAGAGAGAAGGACAGAGACAAAGAGACTAGGGGAGAGAAACAGAGACGGAGAAATTCTCTTGAGTTGTTCAAGTCTATCAAGGAGGTGACCCCTCTTACCTCAGCCACTGATCCTCTTTGGGATGTTCTGGTTCCAAGGGACATCTCAGAGTTTTGCATCATGCATGACCATCCCCCCTGGTATACTGACATACTGAGAGAGAGAGAAAAACATGAGCTCAATCACAGCCAACACAAGGTCAGACAACATGGTTGAGAAACAAATGACTGTAGCTCATCTTTGCTCTACAAAACACATTACCTATGTTGCCTCATTTGTCTCTCACAACAACCTGGTGACTAGCAGGTGTGAACACTGACTCCATTTTAGGGATGGGGAAACTGACACTCAGCTCAAGTGATGATACAGGGCACAAAGTCAGCATCTGAAATAAGCTTCAAACCAACCCACATCATCCTGACCCTACCCACTATGCTCCTCTGCCTCTCAAAGAGAAGAAACACAGGAGAACGACTGCACGTAGAGGGGAGATGACTGAAAATAGAGAAAGGAAGGGATTCTTTGTGGTTGTCTTGCTCCATGTAGGATGATGATAAGACTGCAGGAGAATGTGGACCCAGGGGCTGGGCTCCAGTCTGAAAAGATGAATGATCCAGCGTGGCTGACCAGAGCACTTGCTTGCTGGGTTATATTGAGAATGAAATAATAATTGTTTCTGTTTTGGCAGAAACCCTTAGGTTCTTCCCATCCCAGATCTATTTATTTTATTTTATTTTCCTTTTTGGAGAGGGGAAGGTAAGGCAATTAGGGTTGTGACTTACCCAAGGTCATACGGCTAGTAAGTATTAAGTGTCTGAGGCTAGATCTATTTTTTTTAAAGAGGAAATTCTTTGTCTTGTTTTATTAAGCCTTAATCACTGGACTGGCACTGCCTCAGTGAAAAACTGAGACCTGTTGAAGATCTTAGCTTGAAAAGGCCAAAGTCCCCTACTGCATCCCAGGCCATCTCCACTTGTCCTGAGCCATATCTGGACACAGCCTTCCCTCACTTAAATCCAATTCATTTGCATGTCATGGCATCACCTCCCGGATATCATAGTCCTTTTCAAGAATGGAGGACAGGGGGGCGGAGCCAAGATGGCGGCATAGCAGCAGCAATATATCGCAGCTCTCATATAGCCACCCCCAAATACCCATGGAATAGGACTCTGGACCAACCTAGAACTTCAAAAACGCACACAGATACCTCCCACTAAAGTCAGCTCGGCTACGAGGAACCCCATCAGCACCGCTAACCAAAGCCCAGGCTGTGCCCCGGGGGCGGCCGGGCGGGAGGTGCAGAGAAAGCTCTCAATAGCTCTAAGGTGAGCAGAGGATTAGCACCGGCTGGGAGGAGGGGGGATTAGCACCAGCTGAGCGAGTGGGGATTGTGAAAGAGGGAGATAAGCATCCGGCCGAAAGGTCTCCTGAGCTGAAAAGCGAAAGGCAGAGGTTTTGCACCCGCCTCAGCATTGTAGCTTCCCGCCCTGGGCCTGCAAAAAG
>CM053585.1:34540815-34564431 GCA_028646515.1 Pseudochirops corinnae | reverse complement strand
ATCTTTCCTCAGCTCATCTCTAGCTTTAAGGCATTCTTCATGTTTATTGGAGGCCTCTGGTGGGGGCGCTCTGGCTGCGCTCTCCTCCTCCCTCTCTCTCCCATGATCTTTCTTTTCCCCGAAGAAGGAATCTAGGGTTTGGGAGCTGTTCTTACTTAGCTTCTTATGCTTATTCTTACTCATGGTTGTTCAGACCGTGATTTTATTTTATTTTTTGTAATCTCTATGGGGCTCTGCTTCCAGTAGGGAAAGCTCCGTCCCAAATCGCTGGGGTCCTCCCGGCTGCCGTAGACTTCTGGCTGACTGGATAATGAAGACTCCAAGACCGAGGCCCAAGACAGCGATCCGGATCCAGGCCACTCAACACAAGAGCCCTGGCCTGAAAACAATCGCTCAGTCCCCTTGCTTTCTGCAGGCCGCCGGCGGGGAGCTACAATGCAGAGGCGGGTGCAAAACCTCTGCCTTTCCCTTTTCTACTCTGGAGACCTTTTGGCCAGAGGCTTATCTTCCCCTTTCGCAATCGCCACTCACAGCTGGTGCTAATCCTCCGCTCACCTTTAAGGCTCTTCCGCTACCCCCGGGGCGCAGCTGCAGCTTCAGGCCAGGCTGGCTTCGGTTTGCAGTGCTGATATGGTTCCTCATAGACGAGCTGACTTTAGTGGGAAGTATCCTTGTGTGTGTTTTGGAGTTGTAGGATTGGTTTAGAGTCCTATTTTATGGGTATTTTGGGGTGGCTATGTGAGAGCTGCGATATGTTGCTGCTGCTACGCTGCCATATTGGCTCTGCCCCCCCTTGCATATAATTCTTTATAACAAAACATTAATTCTGATAATATGTACTTTTCCAAACACAGGAACCATGAAATAACCCAGAAAATGCAGTGCACAAGATAAAATTAGTAATATACAAATCATTTTTTCTTGCTAGTAATTCCCAATTCTTTAATCTTTTGTGCTAACATCTCAGTTAAAAAACAACAATATTGATTTCAAACAATATTCACTTTTCATAAAACAAGAAATCTACAGTGCCATAAATACTTTGTAACAAATAAAATTCTTAAACATTTAAGTGAAAATGAAATTATTAATAAAATCATGTGAATGCTTAAAGTCACAGAAGTTAAACTCACAAATGTAGATGATTGACTGGAATTAGGCAAAAAGAAAACCATAATAATTGCTTCAATTTCATCTTCAGTGGTGGTGAATTCACCTTTTAATTTTTGATACTGATATTTGGTTTTCTCTTTTTAAAATCAAATTAACCAATGGTTTATACTAATTTGTTGGGTTCTCCCCCCATAAAACCAGTTCCTAGTTGTCAGGTTTTTTTTTTAATTTTCAGTCTTATTAATATTTCTTTTGATTTTTCAGGATTTCTATTTTGGTGTTTCAATTTGTTCCTTTTCTATTTTTTTTTAAATTGCTGGTCCAATTTTTTGATCTTCTCTTTCTCTCTCTCTTTCTTTCTCTCTCTCCTCTCTCCCCTCTTAATTGATGTAAATATTTAGAGACATAAAATTTCCCCTAAGTAAGCTTTGGCTGCATCCCACAAATTTTGGTATGTTGTCTCATCGTTGTCATCCTCTTCAATGAAATTATTTATTGTTTCTAAGATTTATTCTTTGCCCCTCTCATTCTTTAGGATTAGATTATTTAACTTCAAATTAATTTTTAATCTATGCTTATAAGACCCTTTATTGAATGTACTTTTAAAAAATTTTATTGGTCTGAGAATGATGCATTTAAATTTTCTGCATTTGTTTGTGAGGCTTTTATGTTCTTATACATGGTCAATTTTTTGAAGGTGTCATGCACAGCTGAGAAAAAGGTATACTCCTTCCTATTCCCATTCAATTTTCTTCAGAGGTGGATCATATCTAACTTTTCTAAAAATCTATTTGTTCCTTAACTTCTTTTTTACTTATTTTATGACAGATTTACACAGTTCTGACAGGGGAAAGTTGAGATCCCCCACTAGCAAATACAGACACATATATACACATACATACATACATACATACATATGTGTATATATATATATGTTTAGATTTAGTATTGATATTACTTCATTATCTATGATACCTTTTAGCAAAATGTAGTTTCCCTGATTACCTCTTTAATTAGATCTAATTTTGCTTTTGCTTTGTCTGAGATTATAACTCTCCCTGCCTTTACCTCCGCTAAAGCATAATAGATTCTGCTCCAGCCCCTTATTTTAATTCTGTATGTGTGTCTCTAGTTCAAGTACATTTACTGTAAACATCACATTGTTGGATTATGATTTCTAATCCATTCTGATATCCACATCTGTTTTATGGGGGAGTTCATCTTATTCGCATTCACAGTTATGGTTACTATCTGTGTATTTTCCTCCATCCTACTTTTTTTCTGTTTATTCTTCTCTGTCTCTTTTAACCCTCTCCTTTCTCAAAAATCTGTTTGCTTCTCACCACTACCTCCCGTACCCTACCATCCCTTTTATGACCACCACCACCCTTTTCTTATCCTCTTCCTTTCCTATTTCTCTGTTGGGTAAAAGAGATTTCTATACCTAATTCTACGTGTTTGCATACATATATAAACATATACATATATTTTTCTTCCTTCTTTGAACCAATTCCTATGAGAATGAGGTTCAAATGTTACTTTCCACCCACACCCCCCATTTTGCACACCACTGTAAAAGCTCTTCCTTGCACATCTCTTTTTATGTGAGACAATTTTCCCTATTCTTTCTCTCCCTCCCCTCTTCTCCCAGTGTATCCCTCCTTCTCCCTTCTTCACTTTTCTAAAGATCATCTCAACATGATAGATATATACCCATGCCCTCTAAGTAGACTCTTTCTAATTGCCCTAATATTGATTAAGATCTTAGAAGTTATATGTATCATCTTCTCATATAGGAATGTAAACAGTTTAACCTTATTAAGTCCCTTATGATTTCTCTTTCATGTTTACTTTTTTATGCTTTTCTTGAGTCTTGTGTTTTGATGTTCAATTTTCTGTTCACCTCTAGTCTTTTCATCAGAAGTCCTTGAAAATTCTCTGTTTCATTAGATATCCATTTTTTCCCTTGAAGGATTATACTCAGTTTTGCCGGGTATTCTTGTCTGTAACTCTTCTCTGGAACTGCAACCCAGAACTGCATATGGACAATGACATTGCCAAACTGTGCCTGGTTCAGCACCCAGTGCCAGCACAGGAGTCCCCTGTAATCTCTTTCTTACTAGCTGCCCAATCCTCTTACTGTCTCTGTGATGAGAGCTTCCAGAGCTGCTGCTGCTGCTGTCCCAGCTGCCTCCCAGGCCCTCTGCTGGTATTGCTGCCACATGTACACCTTACCCTGGTGTCACAGACCTCTCCTTCTCACCTCCTAAGTTGTCTTGGACTGGCAAAATGTCTCACCTTGACCTTTTGTTGGCTCTGCCACTCCAGAATTCAACTTGACATGTTATTTTAAAGTTGTCTGGTGGGGAATTCTGGGAGCATTTGGCTAGTTTGCTGTGTCTACTCCACTATCTTGGCTTTGCCCCCCCCACACACACACAATCCAATTTTTAAAAAATGTAAACATATATTGGGTACAGGATAACATTTATTTGATCTGACAGATAATTCAGGAAACACATATGGGACTTGTAGTAACCCGTAAATACTGGATACAATGTTTCTAAGCAAGAAGAAGACTTCCTCTCTGTTGAGTCCCATCTTCCTCCTTTTATGGGTCCCCAGACTCACAATATTTCTAGCTCAGACCATCTTTGTGGGAACACGAGAGAATATAATACAATATAGTCTTTAAGTAGATATAGTTGCAAGACTGATCTTCTTAAAATTGGCAACATCTGAGAAGCTGTTGGGATTTACCCAGGATGATGGGGTCAGTGGGAGTTTTCCTCAGCCTTTCCTTTTGTCATCCTACGTGTACGTCAGAAGCAAATCTACAAAGATTTAATGCTGGAGTATTAGGTGATTCTCAAAAATGTCAATTTTCTCCTCCAACTGTGTGCATACATCCTGTCCAGAACTGCTTCAGGATTCACCATTCTCTTTGGAAACATAGGCAACAGTGCCAAATAAATTATTTGTAAACCTTAGTCCTATGATTTCTATGTCCTCATTTTTTCCATGCCCATTTCCTTCAGAGGACCTGAAAACCTGTAAATTTAGGGTCCAGTGGTGAAGATCAGAGCCCTCACTGGCCAGCCCCACTTTGATGACTCATCATTGTCCCAATAATAGCCAGTGTTTTTATAATGCTTTAAAGTTTTCAGAGTGTTTCACATGTATCATCCTGTGTGAGCCCCAAAACAAACCAGTGCAGTAGGTGCTATTATAATCCCCACTTTACAGATAAGGACATTGAAGCAGAGGTTAAGTGGCTTGCCAAAGGTCCCACAGCTAAGAACTAAATAAGTCAAGATTCAAACTCAGGTCAGTCTGATTCCAAACTTGCTTCCCGATCCACTGTGCTATCCAGTCGACTCCACTTAGAAACCTGGGGTCTCAGAGGTATTGAAATTGGAGTATCAGATCCAGCAGACCTGTCAAGCTGGAAAGTCTTTGAGCATTGGCCTAATGAAGGACAGTATGTCTGCTGTCCAGCAACCAGAGGAGCTAAGCTTGGAAACACTCTTTTTTTCTAATTTATTTATTTATTTTTAGTTTGCAACATTCATTTCCACAAGATTTTGAGTTACAAGTTTTTCTCCTCATCTTTCCCCTACGCTCCACCCCAAAATAGCAAGCCTACTAAATACTCCTTCCCCCAACCTGTTCTCTGTTATATCCTGGAAATATTCTTAATTAAGCTGACTAAAAGGTGATAAATTTTTAGATCATTAGAAAAATTTTCAAAGACCATCTACTGAATCATATCAAACAAAAAAGCATTTATTAAGCATCTACTGCATGCCAAAACATTCTTATAGGCACCACAGAAACTGTTCCCACCTTCAAGGGGTTTGCACTTCTAATGGGCAAACTGCATCCATATATAAGTAAATGCAAAACAATCTCTATTTTGGGGGGTGCAGGGTGGGGAGAGGTATTAGTGTCTATGGGGAAATCTGGAAAAGCCTCATATAGGAAGGGGTATTTGAAAGGAGCCATAAATCCTAAGAGTGAGGAGAAAGAGTATTCCAGGCATAGCAGACAATCAGTGAGATGGGAGGTAGTACCTCGTATATGGGGAACAGCAAGAAGGCCAGTTTGTCAGGAATGAAGAATGAGCGAAGGGCGGCAATACGTCCCATGCCTAGAAAGACCAATGATACTCTCCATTAGGGAAGTTGTGTGACAACAACAAAGCCATAGATCCTTAAAATCTACCCCAGGATCCAGCTTTCCTGATTGCTGAGTGAGTGAGGGTAAAGACACTGAACCCACTCTGGCCAATTACCCTGGGACCACACTTCATACCTGGGACTCCTAAAACTTCAGAGTTTAACCTGGTCTCTGGTCATGCCCAAAGGGAGAAGAGACAGTTGGGAGAGGGGAATGACCTGCTAGAAAGGTGACTTTATTCTGAATTCCAAACTTGATCCTGATGGTCTAATGGGGAAAACAAGGCAGAAGTCCATGAGGGGACAAGGGAGGGTCAGCTGTTTTTTCTTTTGTACCAATTGATGGAATGGCTCCAGAGCTATGCTCTGGCTTCCAGGGTTTTCATTTCCTTGGGTTTCCATTGCAATAAGAGAGCTGGAATTCATTGGCATAGGGAGATCCCCAATGAGAGAATCCTTTCTCCCAAAGGAGGTCTCCACATTCTCTGACACTTGTATCATCTTAGAATTTCTTGGAGCTCTGAAAGGTTAAATGACTTACCCAGGGTCATGCAGTCAATAGGTATCAGAGGTGGGACTGACTTCAAGGCCAACATTTTTAGCCACTACTCCATGTTGCCTTTTCTGTTGTACTTCAAATCCAGAAAATATATAATTGAGTGAGGGAAAGGATAATGGTACAGGTGAAGCCCAGTAAAACAAAGCAAATGAAGGTTTCACAGCTAATCCATTTGTGGCAGAGCCAGGAAGGGGAAAAAAAATAAATTCTCCTAAAGCACTCTTTATAATACTAAAACATGGGGTCTCCAAACCTTTTGTATGAGATATGGTTAACCAAGAGATGACGAGCCAGAAATCTATTTCCTTCATATTTTAAGGGTTAATGAAAATTGTTTGCAACTGGAAAAAAAAAGTTTTTCTAGTTTTATCTGGATATTCAGATAAAAGGAAAACCCTAGGAAAAGAATGTTATTCATCTGGTCATTTGATTTAGTCCACAGAAGAAGGGAATAAAATTAGTATCAATTGGTAAATCGTCAAAGGATTTGAACAGGTAGCTTTCAAAGAAAGAAATCCAAGTTGTTAACAATCAACAATTCAAATCACCAATAATTAAAGAAATGCAAATTAAAGTCATCCTAAATTTAATAATATCTAATAATAGAGAGCATTCATTTAGTGCTTTAAGGTTTGCAAAGTGTATTTTATATATTATCTAATTTGATCGTCACAATTCTATGAGATAGGTGTTATCAACCCCATTTTTCCAGATGATGAAACTGAGGCTGGAGAGAGATAAAGTGATTTGACTCATCCAGGATCACACAGAAAGTAAATGTCTGGGTCCAATTTTAACTCGTCCTCCTGACTCCAAGTTAGCATTCCCTCCATTATACCAAGGCTCAGACTCACATTTCCATTTCATATTCCACAAGTTGGCAAATTTGACCAAGAAAAAAGAAAATGTCAAATTTTGGAAGGGTTTTTGGAAAACAGATTCCAAAAGCCCCAGCTTCCCAGACTTTCATTAGTCATTCTTCCCTGTTGCTTTCTCTTGGTGGTCTCTGCTCTTGGTCTGATTCCTTCAGTGATGACGATCAGTGAGAGGGTGTATGGTAAGAATATATTGTAGAGGCAGTTAGTAGAACAGTAGATAGAGTACTGGGCTGGGAATCAGGAAGTCTGGAGTTCAAATACAGCTTCTGACACTTAATAGCTGTGTGACCCTGAGCAGGTCACTTAACCTTGTTTGCCTCAGTTTCCTTATCTGTCAAATGAGCTGGAAAAGGGAATGATAAACCATTCCAATATCTTTGCCAAGAAAACCCCAAATGGGGTCATGAAGCGTCAGACACAACTGAAATGACCCAACGATGGGCCAGTTAGGTTGTGTCATAGGGAGGGAGATATGTCTCATGGAGAGTTAATAGACTGTAAAGAGTGGGAAAGGAAAAGATTTAAGATTAAAGCAATTTTGTTGACTATAGAGCAGGCATTCCAGAGAGCATAGTAGGTGGATAGCTTTAGAGTAGGACACTAGAGCAGGGGCAAGTAGACAAGGGGAATGAGAAAAGAGATTGGGAAAGGGTGGGATGGGGAATGGAGTTTGAATGATGATCACTGCGGGCTTAGAATCACTGGGATAGGAAAGGCATGAATGTGGGGAATTTATTAGTCATTAATCATTAATCATCCAGGACCTGTGATGGCTCCTTACGCCAAATACTTCCTGATGGAATCCTAATAAAGCTGTCCCCAGTCCCAATATTCTAAGTTCATTATGGGTCCAGCCTCACTGAACAGCAGCCCACTGTACCTACCTGGCCCCTTCCCCCACCCCCCAATGTCCTAACTTCTTCATATATGCCTCACTGCTCACTAGAACAAAAGATGTGTCCCTGAACTCTTAGTTCCCACAGGCGTGTCCATGTGATGGGAACCTAGCTACTATTTCTACCTCGTCACTGCCCCCAGACCCATTCCCACAGAAACAGGTGTGCTTGTGTTCAATCACAATCACATCATCCATCTAGCCCAAGACAGGACCATAATACCTATCTGTCTTAACTGGACAGGACCACAATAGCTAGCCAGTTGGAGGGCAGAATGACCAGAATGTTTAACCACCGAACCATAGATGGGACCCCTCCTCCATTACCTAATCCCTTAACAAACTCCTCCTGCCTTTTTAATATTAATGATATTCCTCTATTCTATGTAAATTTCTGTTATGTACTTGCATCTTTACCCTACAAAAATCCATCATGCTTTCTCTAAAGTTGCTGGTTTCTGTTAGAATTTAGCCCGCTTCATGAGAAGTGTCAAACTCAATAAATCCCTATACTTGAATTAGAGGTGGTCTGATTCTGAATTCTTTGAGACAGTTCCACATCATGAAACCACAAGTGTTTTTGGGTGGGCAGAACCCCCACTGCAACAGTTTTTGGTGTCCCTGGGTTTAAACCATAACACTATCCATCGCTCCATCCACAATGTGTGACTTGGAACTGGGCAGCAAGCAACAAAACTCCCAGATGGCACCAATTCTGATTGGTGCTCTCCATATGGGTCCTCATTTTCCCTGGTGCACAGCTACTCCCTGTGTTCTAGAATGGTCTGAGTCATCATTCCTGACCAGACTCCATGCCCCAATATCTGAAGACTTCTCTATCTGTGTCTCTATGCCTATCTAGGCTGGAAAAAAAACCTCAGTGTGACTCTTTCTTGGATTTTCCCATCAGGATTCAGTCTGGTATGCTTTCTAGATTTGTTTGGAGAAGAGGCAGGGTTGCCCTCAAGGTGCACTCAGGAGGATGAGAAAGAGGGAGATAAAGGCTAAAACCCAGGAACCTCTACTGATGGTAGCCCCTGGGAACTAATTTGCTCATCCCTCCCACACCTGTCTTCTATGGTATGTTAGAGTCAACCCAGACACAAAAGTCAGTTGTTAAACTTTCAGTGTGAGCATTTGCAACTCTGAAATCTTGACTTATTGTCTTGTTGGTCATCTAGATTTAAGAAATTGACAAAGTAAATGTTAATAATGCATATTAAGTTTAAAAGTGTGCCATGGGCACAGTCCCCTCCTCTGCCCAGAGCTATTGTTATACATTTATCAGTGTACCACTGCACCTAGCATCCAAAACACAACCCAACCAGCAGACCAAAGAAAGACCACCATCTCCTTCCTGGTAGCATCTCACCAGCCTTCAGTGAAGAAGGGTGAATACTCCAGGAGGGAGGCAAGCCAGATAGACTTAAGGGAGACTTCAGGGCCATTAATTGTAAAACCTTAGGGTTCAGGGCTCAACAAGAGGTGGAAAGTAACTTCAGGTTGTTGTTGTTCGGTCCTGTCCAATTCTTTTGGACCCCATTTGGGGTTTTCTTGGCAAAGATAATGGAGTGGTTTTCCATGTCCTTCTCCAGCTCATTTTATAGATGAGGAAACTGAGGCAAATAAGGTTAAATGATCACCCACAGCCACATAGTAAATGTCTGAAGCTGGATTTGAACTCAGCAAGATGAATCTTCCCTACTCTAAACCCAGCACTCCACTTCACCGACTAGCTGCTCCAGTTTCAGGTATAGGAGGGACCATATTATCAGAGATACACCCAGTATTTGCTAAACCTTTGTAGCGTCTATCCCCATTCCCTCCCCTCCAAGTCATGATTATGACTTAGTAGTTACTAGCATTTACACAGGACTTTAAGGCTTGAAAAGCTCTATACAGATGCTATCTCATTTGAGCCTCAATAACTTGGGTGGGCAGATACCCAGTAAGGCAAGATTTGAACTCCAGTCTTCCTAAATGACAATCTCCCACCACATTCCAACTTTGACACCCAGTTGCTAGGCATCATCTCAGCTGCAAACCAGAGTGAATAGAGCGGGATAGAACAAAGGAAAAATGGACTTGGGGTCTGGAGACCTGCATTCAAATCCTGGTTCTGAACTGGGATGCCTCAGGCAAGTCAACCTCTTGGCCTCATTTTTTTAATCTATAAAACAGCGGCCATAATCCTTGAGATATCTACATCATGGGGATCCTTGCTACAAAAATGTGTTGGATTATTAGAGCAGTGTAATGTGGTTATCAGAAGTGGCCCTATGCACAGGAGATACTTGGAGGAGAAAAGGAAAGAGAAGTCTTGCTGTGAGCCCTAGAGGAAGAGTAAAAGTAGCAGCTCCCCTCATGAGAGGGGTTTTTAGGTCTGAGATCTAGTCTGAATTATCTCTGACACTGATGGGGTGGGGTGAATTCCCCCAAGTCAGCCAGGCACATCCCCAGAATGCCAGGTTACCAGGCAGCACACTTCTCTACCCCCACTGACCCATCTAGAAACATGGAGTTTTCTCCAAGGACACAAAGTAAGTGCCCCCACTGTTCTATGAAAAAAAGCCCTACATCAGACACAGCTGACACTCATTTCCATGGTCCAGAAGAGGGGCAAAGTATGGTTAGATGAAATCCCTGTTCTCTCTATAGAGTAGGATTATAAGACTGAGATCTAGGAAGAAGGACAGTTACCTAGGTCCCAGGCTATGGTTTGGCATTTAAGTACCTACTCAGTAGATAAGTGTTATGGATCTAGAGTTAGAAAAACCTGAGTTCAAATCCAGCCTCAGACATTTACTAGCTGTGTGAACCTGGGCAAATCATAATCTGTTTGCCCCAGTTTTCTTAACTGTAAAACAAAGATAATAATACCATTTGTCGAGGGCCAGTCTCTGACCCAGTCCATAAATGGGAAGAGTCTGGTCCATGATTTCTCCCAAGCCAGCCCCCCGGGAAGGCTATATTATGTCTTAAGATTGGCTCACCCTCCCTTCCTGACTTGCAGGAGTTTAGGACATGATAACCGAGTAGTGATCCAGACATAGATGCATGCAAGGTAACAAGGATATTAAAACATGCAGATTTATGTAAAGTGAACAAGGACATTAAAACATACAGATATGCATAAGTGAACAAGGACATTAAACATTTTCTCATGTAAACCTAAGAGATAATGCTTTGCATTCATTATATAAACCCTGCTCTCTGATCAATAAAGAGGAACTGCTATGACAGATCCTGCCTGGCTTGTGTCCAATCATTCCACACTCCTTGGTTTGGCCCATGCCCATTTTGATGCAGGCATCAACCACCTACCTCCCAGGGTTGTTGTGGGGATCAAATGAGACAATATTTGTACTTGTCCTTAGCATGGTGCCTGGCGAAGAAGAATAATTATTTATTAAGCACCTGCCCTGAGTCAGGCATTAGGCTGGGTACACAAAAAGGCAGTCTCTGCCCTCAAGGAGTTTACAGTCTCATGGAGGAGACAACATGCAAACAAATACATGCATGCATACATATACATACACGCACATACATGTACACATATACATGTACATACATGCATATACATATACGTACATACACATTATACATATATATATACAAAGCAAGCTATATAGAGAATAAATAGGAAATAATTAACAGAGAGAAGGCACTAGAATTAAGCTTAATAAATGCTCCTTTTCTCCCTCCCCTCATGAAAGTTCAAAAGAATCTTCTTTGGATAGGCTAAATTGTTGGCTCTAAAATTTTCTGCGCCCTAGGAGATGGAGTTCCATAGCAGACCTAAATCGAAGTTCTGCCCTTGAATCTGTGACTGAAATGGTCACATAATCTCTCAGTGGCCCAGGCAACTAAGACTAGTGGCTAAGCACTTTCTGATTAACAATGTTATAAAGGGAACTTTCTCCTCAAACTCCCCTTAGACAGGTAAAATCAAAAGTTCAAAGAAAAATCCTGCTAAGTTTTGGGCTGTATTAGTTCAGTAGAGTTATATATATAAGATCAGCTAAGTGCAGGTACAATGCCTTAATTATCTTCCTCCCCCAGGCTCAGGACCCGTTACATTGAAGATACTGAATCATAGCTGACATCTATACACGAACAGCATTAAGCTCTGCAAAGAGCTTTACATATATTAGCATGTCTGATAAAAACTTGTTGAAGAAATGAGTGAGAGAGATGGTGAATTGAGGGATAAGCTTTAGCAACATAGGGTAGTATACACAAGCACTGAATTTGTAGTCAAGAGAACATGGATTCAAATCTTAGTCCTATGACTGTGACCTTGAGGAAGCTCCTTCTCTGGGTCTGTTTCCTCAACTGTAAAACAAGAGGTTGGGCTGCGTAAGAAACCCTTCAGCTCTCAATTCTACCATTCTTAATTTTTTTAGGTCCATACCTTTTTCATCCCAATCTAACCTCAGGCATTTTCTCTTTGGGACCCAGTTTCCCCACTTGTTAATGTTAATGAGTTAATGTTCTCTGGTCTTCTACACATTATTTTCTTCCTCAAATCCTATAGCTTGGCATTTTATGTCCCAGCAATGCTGACCTACTTGTATTCCATCTCCCATCTCCATACCTTTGCATTGGCTGTATCCCATGCCTAGAACACTCTACATACCCACTTACCTCTGCTTCTAAGTTTCTTTGACTCTCTTCAAGACTCAGGTCAAACCCCTCCCCCCTTAATGCCTTACCCTCTGAGATGACCTTCCACCTACTCAGCCCATACCTTTTATGTACCTAGTTTATTCATTTATCTTCCATTACAATGGAAGCCCCTTGACATATATTTTCAGACATGGCCAATGTGGGTATTTGTTTGGTTGGACCATGCATATATGTTTGTTTAGAAGAATTGTTGAGAGGAGGGGCATTGGAAAGGAAAGAGAATAAATGATTGTTTAAAAAAATAACGGAAACTCTGTGATGGCAAAATTGGTTTCGCTTCTCATTGTATTAGCTCAGTGCCTGGCACACAGTAGGCATTTCATGAATGCTGTTTCCTTCACCTTCCCCATCAGACTGTGAGCTCCTGGAGAGCAAGACTGTCTCCATGCTCAGCTCAGTGCCTGGCACACAGTAGGAGCTTCATGAAATGCCTGTGTCCTTCCCCTCCCCCCCCCATCAGACTGAGCTTCTGGAGGGCAGGACCTTTTCCTGCCTCCGTGTCCCCACACTGGGCTCAGCTGCTGGCACACGATAGGCATTGTATGAATGCCTGTTTCCTTCCCCCTCCCCATCAGACTGTGAGCTCCAGGAGGGTGGGACTGTCCCCATCACTCAGCTCAGCGCCTGGCACACAGTAGGCACCGCACGAATGCCTGTGTCCTTCCCCCTCCACACCCCCCACTCCCGGACTGAGCTCCGGGAGGGTAGGACCGGCTCCTGCCTCCCCTGGTGTCCCCACGCTCAGCTGCCGCGCCCGGCACACAGTGAGCGCTTCCTAAACGCGGGCTGAGGATTCATTCTCCTCGGAGAGAGGAGAGCGTTCTCCCAGGATTCGGGACTGACAGCGCTGGGCCCGAGGCCACAAGCCACCCATGCTTGACACTCTCCGGCTTCCAGCCCCCGAGGCCACACCGCCCTCACTTAGGGCAAGCCTCGCTCCCAGAGACCGGGCGGCGCAGCCAGCCCCGGCCGGGCAGGCCCCGCCCCTTCCCTCAGCCTTCCACCAATCCGGAGGCGGTACCCGGGCCCCGGCTCCTCGGGCCGGACGCAGCGGCCAATGGGAACGCGGGAGCTGGCGGCATGCAAATGAGCAGGTGTGCCGAGGCGGCGGCTGGAGGGAGCGGGGCCGGGCCCCGGCCAAGGGTTGTAAGAGGAGCGGCAGCGGCGCCGGAGAGCACTCGGGCCCGGGCTCCTGCGCTTCCTCTGCGGCCATGGCCTCCGCTCCGCCGCCGCCGCCGCTCTTCTCGGCCGCCGAGGTGCAGCGGCGCTGCGCAGCCGGCGCCTGCTGGGTACGGCGCGGCGCCCGCCTCTACGACCTCACGGGCTTCGTGCGGCGCCACCCGGGGGGCGAGCAGCTACTGCGGGCGCGCGCCGGCCGTGACGTGAGCGCCGACCTGGACGGGCCGCCGCACCGGCACTCGGACAACGCGCGCCGCTGGCTGGAGCAGTACTACGTGGGCGAGCTACGCGGCCCCACGCAGGTACGGTGCACGCGAGCAGCCCCCCGCCCCTCTCTCGCGGCTTCCTCGGGCTCCGCTGCCTGTGCCCTCGTTCACGGACCCCTCCATCGCGGCAGTGCCCCTGCCACCCGCGCCTACCTAGGGCCGTGTCCACCTGGCGGTCACCTCCCTTCTCACCTTGTCCTGTTCTGATTCAGCCTGTCCCCTCCGCTTCGGCGATCTGGGCCAGGGAACCCCCGCTGCCCCTGCCACCCGCGCCCACCTCAGGGCGGTGCCCACCTGCGGGCCGTGCCCACCTGGCCCTCACTTCCCTTCTCACCTGCGCCCTCATTCACCTTGTCCTGCTCTGACTCACCTGTCCCCTCCGTCTTGGCGAGCCCATCCCGGGAACCCCTGCTGCCCCTGCCACCCGTGCTTTACCACGCTGTGCACCCCTGCCCGTTGTCCCCAACTGTCTGTCATCTCCCTTCTCACCTGTGCCTCCATTCACCTTGTCCTACTCTCCACTCACTGACCATTTTTGTCTGCCTGTCCCATCCACCTCCACTATCTCAGCCCCTCCGAGCTCTTGCTGTTCGTCTATCATCTTCTCTGCTTACCTGTCACCCAACTTATTCCTCTTTACTGACCTATCTCCCTCCTGTTCATCTGCTTTCCCATTCACTGACCACTTGTTTGCGCCCCCACCCCCATAATTCCACTCTCCTTGTCTCCTTCCTGCTCAACTCTCCTCATTCATCAGCCTCTTCTGTTTGTCGCGCCTCCCCTCTGTAATTCCAGCAAACTCAATCATGAGGTGTTCTCGATCACCTCTCTTCCCCTCTCTGTCCCCCACTCACCTGTTTTCCCTTTTCCTAAGTCCCTCCTCCTGTCTCACCAGTCATGCTCCCAGCTCACCTGCCCCCTACTCATCTGTCTACCACTCATCTATTTCCACTTCCCCTGAAACTCTCCTGTCCATCTGCCACCCTGTCATGTTCTCAACTCACCTATGGCCATCTGTTCCCCTAATCTGTCCTTTTTTCCTGCTCACCTATCTTCACCTATCTTTCCATGTCTCCCACACACACACCTGTTTGAGTCTGGACCATGCTTCCTGCCTATCCTCTCCTGCTGGGGTACAATTGGTTCATCTATACCTCAGCAGGTTCACTTGTGATTCCTCGCCTTGTCCCAACTATTCCACCTGCCCTCTGTGCTTCTCTGTTCACCTCAAAACAAAATTCTCTGTTGTTCCCTAAATTAACAATGCAAATGATTTCTCCTGGAGCCTCTCACTCATCTTCAATCCCTTTCTTCCTCTCTCCAGAAAACCATCCCTTCTTCCTTCTGTTCCGTAGTGATTTCTCTTCATCTGACTTCCTAATTCCATTTCTTCTCTGGGTCATTCTTCCTTCCTGTGCTTTCTTTCTCCATTTCTTTCTATATGACTCTACGTCACCAAACCCCATTTCTAGTCCTAAAATTTCACATCCCTGCCTCCTAATAGCCTTTCCTTTCCTCATGTGCCTACCAGAAATAAGGGATTCAGCCATCAAGGACAAGTCTTGTTCCTTCACTCGCTCTCACTTTGGACTCCCCGCCATTTGCAGTTAGCAAAGATTGCTCTCCTTTACCTGACTTGGATTTCCTAGTAGATAATCTCTGTTGCTACCTTGGGCTTTGTCTCACCTTCTTTAAATCCTATGATCCCTGTGACTCCATGGACATTAGAGGCAGGGCATATTTCTGCTGGTCTAGCAAAAAATCAGACAGCTTAGCTCTTCCCTTCCTTGTCTGGAAAGTAGAATGTGAAGACTTAACATCAAGGTGTATAGAAAGGACCTAGCCTCATCTGGCTCATTGATCATAGATTACTCACTTTTCTTTGAGCCTCAGTTTCCTATCTATAAAAAACCAGGGGTAATAATGGCTGCACTCTGTACTTCTGAGTTGTTTTTAAGGAAAAGCTTTTTGGTTTGTTTTTTATTGTTGTTACAAACTGTAAAAGAGTTATATAAACACGAACTGCTCTTAGTATCCCACTGAGTCTCTCGATTCTTGGATTTTTTGTAGCTTCCCCTAACAAATACTTTGAAATCTTTGGGAGTTAACTAAGGATAGCTTCTGGCTCTGGCAGCACTCTCCCCATGGGGCCAGAGATTAAGTCTCCATTAGGCTCTCTTACCTAATTCTCTGGTGGTTGTAGAGTATCCTCAGGAATTGTTTGATAATTGGACCAGGCTGAAGATGCCATCTGTGGTCACAGTCATGAATTAAGTAGGAAAGGACAGGATCTAACCTGCAAAGCTCTATAGCTCAAGTTTCTTCAAAGCAGAAACTTCTCATTGTATCTCCCAGGACTATTAAGCACAATGTGTTGCCAAAGTGTGTACTCAAAAATATCTACTGAATAAGCAAATATATGTGGATTTCTCCTGTGGCCCCAATTTGAAAATATGTGCTGGTGCTTCCAAGACCATGAGAGAAGGCTAAGTAAAAGGATTTTCCTTTTTTTCTGGGAGGGGGAGATGAAGAAGCAGGGGTCATGAGTGTCCTAGCCTTCCTGCCTCACAGCCCCTTTCTCATTTCTCAAGTTCTGCAGAAGGTGGTGTCCTTGGTCCTGAGCATTCCATCTGTACCTCACTCTGTTAATGATCCTAACACAAATCCACCTTTTCTCATTCCTCCTTATCTCTTCTCCCCAATTCTCCAAAGATTACACCTCCTGCCTTGGATGGGTGACTTAACCTAGTCAGTTTAAACAGCTGTTCTTGTCATCTTCTGCAGGCTGGTTCCAGGGTAGAGGTGAGAGTTTGAGTCAGAACTTGAACCCTGCCCTCCTCCCCCCAACATAAACTTGGCCAGAAGCCAGCTAAGGTACTACCCCCTGGAAGAGATGTGACTGCTGATAAACACTTGTTGCTCCACATTCCAGTTACCTGTTGCCTTAATTTTTTTTAGATTCTTGTTATAAACTTATTAAATTTAGTTTGAGAGGGTTAAAAAAACTTTTTTAAGTAGGGCTTCTTCATAGACCCTTACTGTTTTATAAACTGAATCTAGACCACTCTCCTAGACCTAAATGAATACAACAAATATTCATAAAGAAATAATCTAACAAAAATGGAGTAAATCTTCAAAGGAAAATCAAACATAAACTATTTTGCTTTATTGTTATCAATAATCATACATATATATATATATATATATATATATATATACATCTTAAAAATAAGAAAAAATATTTGCTGTATCCCCTTCTTCATCTTTGCTCAAAAAGAGGCATTTCTATCTTTTTAAAGGTGGCTATCACTAAAGTATATGCACTTTTCTTGTTCTGACCTCTCTTTGCATCTCTTCATGTAGATTTTTCCTTGTAGTCTTCATATTTGTCATTTTTATGGTGCCATGGTCATCAGTCAGGCTGTTCCAGAAGTCTTCATGCAGTTTTAAGCTGTTAAAACTTAAAACTCTGGTATCCCAGAAATCTTTGCTGTTTGGAAGTTCACATGAAGACTTTTGGGACACCAGAGTTTTAAGTTTTAGCAGCTTAAAACTGCCTGAAGACTTTTGGAACCCTATTAATTAATATAGTATACCTTAACTTGTTCAACCCTTTCCCAAAGCTTGGACACATTGGTTGTTTCTAATCTTTTTTAAAAAAAATTTTAACCACAGCACTCATACGATCCCAAATAACAAAACACATAACAAACCACTTCCTTCTAAAAGTACTCTTCCCCCCAAACTGTTCAGCATTAAAAAGTATGTGTGACTGGAAATGACATACAAAACATGCTGCCTGTCATTTTAGTTATAAAAGGCAAGGCAAGGCAAGGGAAGGCGTGGGGCTTTCATTTGAACAAATTATCACCAAGATGGTCCGTTTTATTTAACTAGAACTTTGTCACAGTTGAA
Organism: Pseudochirops corinnae; assembly: GCA_028646515.1. Classification (NCBI taxonomy): domain Eukaryota; kingdom Metazoa; phylum Chordata; class Mammalia; order Diprotodontia; family Pseudocheiridae; genus Pseudochirops; species Pseudochirops corinnae. The sequence continues at coordinate 34,546,759 of CM053585.1, read as the reverse complement.
AATTCTCTTCCTTTATGTAGTTCCTGTCTCTATTATTGTTTTGGCTCGACTTTCTTTATTTATTATTCCTAGTGTTCCATTAAGGCAAATGAAGCCACCATGAGTATTTTTGTGTTGTTGTTCAGCAGCATCTAACTCTTCATGACCCAGTGGACTTCAGTACACCAGTGCTGTCCATGAGGGGTGTTTTTGGGGTTGTTTTTTTTTTTGGCAAAGATACTGAAATGGTTTGCCATTTTCTCCTCCAGTGGATTAAGGAAAACAGAGGTTAAGTGACTTGCTCAGGGTCACACAGTTAGTAAGTGTCTGAGGCCACACTGAATCTTCCTGACTCCAGGACCAGGGCTCTGTATCCACTGACCCATCTAGCTGCCTCTATAATTCCTATAACTCCCATTTTCCTTTAAATTATAGCTTTAGGATATAGTACCAGCAAAGGGATCATTGGGTCAGTTTAAGTAATTCTTAAATGCATGAATTTAGTAACTCTCATAAGAAATAAGCACAATGTTGTCTTTAACCCTAAATAAAATAATGTAGTTTGAATTATTTCCATTTTTGGTGAATATACATGTATGCATGGATATGTGTGTATCTATGTATTGATATATGATACATGTAGGTATTAATACAAGATACATACATATATGTATGTATCCATAAATTTTTTTTTGTTAAAATAGGACCATTTATTTGCTCTATGTGCCTTTCTGCACACTCATCTGGGTACTTATAAAGCTTTGTTGACCTTGTTTCTTTCTGTGTACTGTGTATGTCATCTGTGTTCATTATTCTTCTTAATTGACTGGCTTTGATTTTCATTACTTATTAGAAGTCTTTCCATGTCATCTGTCATCTTTACTCAGTTTCTTATCACCTTCCATTCTACCCTTGACCTAGGGAGGCACACCCAGCTCAGGGCCTCTTCTGTCCCTAATCCAAAGAAAGGTTGTATTTATTTGTCCTATGCTTTAAAATCTTCCTATTTGTCCTATGCTTTAAAATCTAGTGCATTGGGGTAGTTTTAAATGGAAAGGTCAGGAAAGAAACTGTGGATAGTATATCATAAGACTAATGAGAACTAGCATTTTTACTTGGTTTTATAAGCATTATTTCACTTAAACTGCATGACAAATCTCATGATAAACCCTGTGAGGTAGATGGGAAAACTACCTATTTATAACTCTACAGTCAGAAAGGGCACTTTTTGAAGGCTGTAACCAATCAGTTAATCAGCAAGCTTCATGAAGCACCCACTTTGTGCTGAGCCTGGAGAATGCAGAGATAAAAGTGAAACCACCCCTGCCCTTGTGGAGCTTACATTCTAATAGGCATGGGCAAATAGTAGTATATATATAAATATATATGTGTGCACATATATATATATATATATACATATATATGTATATATGCACATATATCCATGAAATATATAGTGCAGAATATAGGAAATAAATACAAGGTAATTCAAGGAGAGAGGGTAAAGGCAGCTGGGGGTGGAGGGGGGGGGGTAGAAACCAAGAAAGTCTTCCTTTAGAAGACTGTAGAAGATGGCCCCTAAACTAAGTCATGAAGGACACCAGAGTTTCCAAGAGGATCAAGTGAAAAAGGTTGGAGAACATTCAGTTTGAAGGTCCCTGAGAAAACAGGTGGAGCACTGGGTATGAACAATAGTAGATAGGCCAGTATGACTGGACTGTAAAGTATTGGAGGGGATCTCTCTCTCTCCCTTTTCTTCTCACACTCCCTGCTCTCTCTTCTCTCTCTCTCTCTCTCTCTCTCTCTCTCTCTCTCTCTCTCTCTCTCTCTCTCTCTCTTTCTCTCTCTCTCTTTCTCCCTCCCACCCCTTCTCCTTCCCCCCTCTCTCTTTCTCTCCTGTCTCCCTCTTTGCTATCCTTCTCCCTCTCTCTCCCTCTTTCTCTTCCTCTCTTCCATCAGAATTCTTCTAAAACATATGATGTCCCTTTCAGCAATTAACTAAGCAAGCTTAGCAATGCAAAGGAGAGAAAACATGTTTTTGTTTGGGTATTACAAGAACAGTGACCCTCTCTATCCCCATCTCTTATTTCTGGGACAGCAATGCTGTGACCTGCTATTTAAACCAATAGACTGGCAGCTCCATAGTCCCTCCAGTCAGGACAATGAGAAGTGAAGATTGCTCAAGGTGCCAGTGACAGTTGTCCATGGGGAGGGGAGAGGCTTCAATAAAGTCTTGTTATTTTAGGCTGAAGTTCAGTTGATGAGCAGGATCCAATATCTCAAAGAGTCCTTTCCCACAAGATGCCCCAGACTAAACCCACTTTCTCATCTTAGAATTTGGAGGTCTTGGAGTAGAGGTGGGAGAGTCTAGGGTCCATGTGAGAAGGGCCAATGCTATTTAAACCTTCCTGAGCCACCCCCTTCCTATCCCCCACTTTGCTCCACTCCTGCTTTGCCCCTCCCACACACAAGGAACAAGTTAGACAAGTTTGAGCCAATAAGTTGTGGGGTAGCTGGACAAGTACTGTTTTAGCCGTTGGTTAAGGAAGGAATGAAGCTGTATCTGTTCCATTGGCAGTGAAATTGCTGGCCAAGGATTTCTATGGTGCTTTCAAGATACATCTGCCCCCAAGGTCCTGGGTGGGAATTGGGCTGCTACTACAGGCTTAGAATTTTGAAGAAAGCTTAAAGGAACTGGCATTCTCAGTCTAGGGAGAGGAAAGCTACAGAGGGATTGATGGAGGATAGTTATGTCCAAGATCGTGACTGTTTACCTTCCAATGAATATAGAACCAAAGGAAATGGGCTTAAGCTAGAGCATGAGAGTCAGAGGTGAGGAACAAGGTAGGTCATGTTCTGTGTTAGGTTGGCTTCTGAAGGCAGCATGTTATGTGATAAAGGGGGCCAACTGTGTACAAATCCTGGCTCTGTTACTTACTGCCTAAGTGACTTTGAGCGAGTCTCTAAAATCTCTAGATCTCCAGGTCCTTGATTTTTAAGATGAAAAGGTTGGACTTGGTGATCACTTGGGTAGCTTCTAGCTCTAATTCTTTGATTCATTGGGCTCACAGGATCCCACAAACCAGAAGGAATAGATTATTATCCCACCTCCACTGCATCTGTGGTAGTCTTTAGATTATACTTTCACAAGTTTCTTGTAGTCTTAGGGTGCTTGTTGAACACTTTGTAGGGTAGTCTGTCTTGCCACACCCCAAGCCATCACTTCCAGTCTTGTCACAGAGATCATGGCACTCCAGACTCAACCTTCTCCTTCCAGTGGCAAACTCTCTGAATCTTCCTAGTGATCTGATATCCACCCATTCGTGCTCACAGGTGTTTTCAGGTTTAAGTGACCTCACTTGGATTTATAAGCCTGACCCTGCCATCTCTGATGCATGCAGAGACTGAACTGTAGGTCTCTGTTCCTCTTGCCCTCTCTCAACCCTCCTAGACCTTTCGGTGGTCCTAGAGTTCCGCTCTCCCCCAGAGGCAACCTTGCAAAAGGTATGTACTGAAGGGACTGTTAGTGTCTTTTAATTTAGCCTTTGAATGGCTTCCCATATGAGATCTTCTGTCTCTTGTGCCCCTCTCTGGAGGGGTTTATGCTCTAAATACCTTCCTCAGAGATTATCATTTCTTTTTTGCATTTTTTTATACTAAACCTGTGATATTTTCCTCATTTGTGTGGGTAGTTCCAGGTGAGAAGACTTCCTCTACCCATCAGCATCTGTCCTGGAACCTTTAACCTTAGAGAGTTGCTTAAGACCCTGGGAGGTTAAGTGATTTGCCCAGGACCACTATACCAGTATGTACCTGAGAAGAGACTTGAACACAGGTCTTCCTGACTTTGAGGGTAGCTCTTTATCCACCATGTCTTTCTGTCTTTCTTGGTACTAAATGCAAAAAAAAAAAGTTAAGCGAATCACAAAATGTTAGAGCTAGAAGCAGCATTAGCAACAATTCCATTCTCATTGTTTTACAGAAAAGGAACTGAGGTAAAGGATGGGATTTCAGCAGGATGGCTCCCAGTCATTGTTGGTCCCTCTTTTCTGAGTGCCTTCTTTTTCCTAATATACCAGTTTAGTGGATAGTGCCCCACCTTTTCTGACCTGCCCAGGAGACCCCTGACCAGGACCTTCTAAAGGACCACCTCGGTCATGGGCCTTTTTTGTCATTCCAGAGTCACACCTATCCATGAGGAAGGCAAGACTGGCTAGCTTAGGAGGTGTGGAGCTGAGCTCTTATCTCAGATCTAGGTGCCTAAGGATTCTAACGTGCCCAAAGCCACAGAGATGCCTGGTGGCTGATGAGACCCACACTCTCAGCTCCTCTGTCTTCAAGCCCACTGTTCTTTACTACACACAATGCTTCAGTCCACAGCATGTCCACCCACAGTCCAACACTTAGAGAAAAGCAGGAGAACTGAGGTTTCACAGCCTCCCTCCATGATCCATTCCAAGGGTTAACCTTCATTGCCATGAAGTCTTAACAGCTACATGAAATCTTTCCTGTTGCCCTATCTCTGCGGTGGGCTAGGATCTGATATTTAGTGGTCATGTCTTCTAAGAGTTTACTAATTGAAACTATATGTTGTAATGGAAACAGCATTCATTCATTTAATAAGAATTTCCTAAGGATCTCCTATGTGGCAATGGATTGAATGCTAGATTCAAAGTCGGCAAGACCTGAGTTCTAATCTTGCCCCAAGCCCTACTAAGAATGTCACCCGGTGACCCTTGAACAGTCATTTATGTGCTCCCTTCCAGTTTTCTCATCTGATAAATGAGGACATTAACTACAGCTACCTCGAGAGCTATGAGAACCAAATGAGATGCTGAAGATAAAGTGCTTCCCGAGCCTCAGAGCATGGTATAAATGCCAGCTACCATTGTTTTTAGCACTGTGTGCTAGATACCATGCTGGGGATACAGAAACAAGAAACAAGGCCAAGACCTGGACTCAGACGCAGAAGACTTGCATTTAAATGCCAGCTGCCATTCATTGACTAGCTGTGTGGCCTTAGAGTGAATCGATTCTTTCTGGGCTTCAGTTCCATGTGTAAAATAAGGGAATTAGGGGTGTGGGTGGGTGTGTGTGAAAGAGAGAAGGAGAGGGACAGACAGAGACAGAGATGGAGAGAGACGGATGAGAAGCAGCCAGGCCTAGTAAATAAATGGACAAGGCGTTTATTAAATGCTTCAGATGTGAAAAGCATTGTGCTAACTGCTGAGCTCACAGAGAGCAAAGTAAGCCGGCCCCTGCTCTCAAGGAGCTCCCATTCTAAGGGGGCAGACCACAGATAACAGGGAAGGTTTTGACTGCAAGTCAGATGGAAAAGTCCGATGACCCGTTGCATTCAAAGGCAAAGCAGCCTAGTAGATCCAGAATCGGGAAGATTTGGGTTCAGCTCCTGTTATGGGAATCTGAAGATCTTCCCTGCCCCTAGGCCCTTTGCTGAAGTGGCTACATGACTCTGAGAACCTTCCCAGATTTGAAAGTATACTCTGTTCCCTAATAGGCTGAATGTGGTCACGTGGAGCCTGTGGCGCCAGGCTTGTTTTCCAGGAACGCCCATGCCTTGTGGCTTTGTGATTGGGCAATGGGTCTAGAGGGCTGTGATATTCTCCAAGCCAGGAGAAGGCTATATATACGCCCTGATGTGAGGTTTTGGTTTGGGGCTCACTTTGAGAAGAGTTTTGCGATTTGGCCAGACGAGACTCTGGGAAGCCGTTGAGCCCCCCCGGCTGTGAAAAACCCAGATGTTGGTGCTTCCCTCTCTGGTAACTGACTAGGTAACTGATGTAATAGTCAGACGCTAGAAGCCGTCTGCTGATCTGTTTTTCTGTTTGTTTGTAACTTCTGTTTGTATTCTCTGAAGTTCAGGGTGCTGCCTTTTCCCCCTGAACTAGTTAAATGATATGCTTGACTAAAATAAGATTGTTAACCCATTTTGAGTTGCTTTCCT
>CM053585.1:34504395-34540315 GCA_028646515.1 Pseudochirops corinnae | reverse complement strand
GGGGGAGGGGTTATACAGTGGGATGGCTGTTTTGAAGTGTTGGGTAGGGGAAAGATGGGGAGAAAATTTGTAACTCAAAATCTCGTGGAAATGAATGATGTAAACAAGAAAATAAATAAATAAATTTATTTTAAAAAAAGAATCACAGGACAAGAAGGTGCCTTAAGAGGTCCCTTAAGAGATCATTCAGTCTGAAGTTTTCCAGCTAACTGGCATTAAGGCACTTCATAAAGCAATCTTTGGCATGTCCTGGTATTTTGCTTTTCCCCATTCTTTCCTCCTTGCTAATTTTTATGCAGAAGAGTAGAGTTGGTTTTGATCAGAGTGGAGAAAGGAGGGAGGACCAGGTGCTGTGTATCCATAATCCATTTGCTAGTCCGGGCCTGTAGACCCTGATATCGTGAACCTAGGCAGCTTGGTGTAGTGGAAAAACCACTAGATTTGTAATTAGAGGTCCTGGGTTTAAATGTCGGCTCCAGTAATCATCACCTGTGTGACCTCTGTGACCCCCACTAAAAAGGACCTCAGCTCACTTAGGCCAGTTTTTATTTAACCCAACCCAAAACACAAGGAACTCCCACCTGAGCCTATTAAAAAGTCAAGACATTCTTCCCTTTGATGAGCCCATCTCCACTAGGTACCTTGATAGTTCTTCCAGATTTAGAATCACCCTGGGGTTGACATCACAGGGAGGGACTGAATTCCCTTTAAAAGACCAAACCTAGAGGTATATGAACTTGAATGACCGTGTCTGAACAATGCCTTATCAGTAGACCCAAGAGAGTTTGAGAAGAGAGGAGTTCACACCCTCTGGAGGAAGTTCACACCTGTCCCTGGACTCCCCAGAGGAAAGAGGGGCCTTCCCCAGGGGCAGGCATGGGAATGTCTGGTTTTTTCAGCCCTTACTGGAAGAACTCTAGTGAGAGTTTCTCTTCCTGCTTTCTGGTGTAGCCCATTCCACTTTGGGGGTAGCTTTAATTGTTAAAAAATGTTTTATTCATTAAGCCTCAGCCCTCCTCTTTGTATCTTTTTTTATAGTAAACTCTTTTTTATTTTTTATTTATTTATTTTTAGTTGTCAACATTCATTTCCTCAAGATTTTGAGTTTCAATTTTTTCTCCCTGTCTTTTCCCTACCCCCCACCCCAAAATAGCAAGCCTGCTGAATGCCCCTTTCCCCAAACTGTTCTCTCTTAGATCCTCCCCCATCGCCCCCCTAACTTTCTAGTCTTTGTATCTTTTATCTCTTGCTCCCATCCCTGTTTTCATGAGACAGTCCTTCAGTCTTTGAACATAGCTTGTCATGTTCCCGTAAATCTACTTTTCTTCTGCCTAAGCTCCCTCAATTCTTTGACAAACCCACATATGCATGTAATGATTTTAATACCAGCCAACCCTTGCTCTGTTCTTCTCCAAGAGGTGGGAGGTATGCCTCATCAGTCTTCTTAAAGCACAAAGGTCACTTCCTCCATCAGAATTCTGAACCTTTTCAAAGCTGTTTTCTTTTACATTATTGTGGTCATTATGTAAATTGTTCTCATTCTGCTCATTTCACTACATATACAAGTCTTCCTGAGTTTCTCTAAACTCTTCACATTCAACATTTCTTATGGCTCATTAATAGTACATTCATATTCCACAGTTTACTTAGTGATTCCCTAAATGATTGGCACCCACTTAGTTTCCATTTTTTTTCTACAACTAAAAATACTGATGTAAATATTTTATGTGTATGATGCTTTCTTTCTGACTTCTTTGTGGTATGTACCTTCTGGGTAGTATCACTCAGTCACAGAGCATATACCTTTTGGTAACTTTTGGGATATAATTCCAAATTGCTTTCCAGAATGGGTAGACCGATTCATAGCGCCACCACCAGTGAATTAGTTTGCTTTTCCTCCCATTGCCCCTCTAGTAATTTCCATTTTCACCTTTTGTCACCTTTACCAATCTGATGGATGTGAGCTAGAACTTCAGACTTGTTTTAATTAGCATTTTTCTTATTACAATTCGGAGTATTCTTTAAAGGGTTGTTGAGAGCTTGGTTTTCTTTATTTGTAAACTACCTCTTCATATCCTTTGCCAGATATCTCCTGGGAAATGCTTCTCTTCTATCTGCAATGATTTTGCTTGTGGAAAAGCATTTAAATTGTATGCATTGTAGGTTAGGTAAAGCATTTATTAAGTATTTACTGTATATACCAGGTACTGTCCTAAGCCCTGGGAACATATAAAAGCAAAGAGAAAGACTGTCACTTTCCTCAAGGAGCTTACATTTTAATGCAGGAAGATAACACATAAAAGGTAACTGAAAAGGGGTGGGGAGAGGAAGATCCAAGAATGAGGTGGAAAAGTCATCAAGAGAGTCAACAGGTGGCCCAATTAACAATGAGCAAGGTTGACCTGGGTATTTCCAAAAATGGAGGTTTTGAGGAGGAATTTTCCAATTAGACCAGGACACTACAGAAGGGAAGGTATTGCCAGCATGAGGGGGCTGCTGAAACAGTGTTCAAATAGGGAATTTGGGGCTGAGCCAAGTTAGAAGATATAATTAAGATGCATATAACTGAAATTGTTCACAATATCCCCTAGGATCATCTCTATATGCCTTGTTTAGTTATGAATTCAGTCCCTAAAGATATTCATATCCTTTGACCCAGAGATCACATCGCTAGGTCTATACCTCAAGGAGCTCAAAGATATAGAGTCCCCACATATACCATATATAAGACATTGGTCCCAGTTTCAGACCACTTTCTGGTTTTCCTAAAAGTTTTTGTTGAATAAGGAGTCCATATGCTATTAGTTTGCCAAGAAAACCCCATTGAGATTATAGTCCATGCGGCTATCCAATAAAGAGCTGGATGTGACTGAACAACTGAACAACAATAATGACAGTAGTTGGTGACCTTGTGTTATCAAATACTGTGCCATATGTTCAGTTGATCCTGTGTCTTGTTTACCTGGGGGCAGCTAGTGGTTCAGTAGATACAGTGCTGGTTCTGGAGTCAGGAAGACCTGAGTTCAAATGTGGCTTCAAGTACTTACTAGCTGTGTGACCCTGGGCAAGTCACTTAACCTCTACCTCAATCTACTGGAGAAGGAAATGGCAAACCACTCCAGGATCTTTGTCAAGAAAACCCCATGAATAGTATTGGCATGCTATGATCTACAGGATCACAGAGGCTGAAATAACTGAACAACAACTTGTTTACCCAATCTATTGTATTCATCAACTTGAAAGGTTTTTTTTCTGGTACCAAATGACTTTGATAATTTCTATTTTATATTTACCTTTTAGATATACTTATTTATGCATATATTATGTCTTCCAATAGTGTATAAGTTCCTTGAGGGCAGGGACTATTTTATTTTTGTCTTTTTAATCTCCAGTTCCTAGCATAGTGCTTGGAACATAGTAGGCACTTACTAAATTCTTATTGATTAATTGATTAAATAACAGCAGTTTATTTTCTTTTTACCTATGCTGATTCCTTCAATTTCTTTTCCTTGTCTAATTGCTATGGCCCTTCTAGAACTATGTTAAATAATAATTCTGACAAAAGACATTCTTGCTTTTTATTAGAAAGGCCTCTCGTGTTTTTCTGTTACCAATAATGCTAGTTTTTAGTTTTAGGTATAGTGGTTACCATAGTAAAGAAAAGCCCATTTATTCTTAATTTTTTGAAACATAATGTATTTTTATTTTATCAAAAAAATTTCTTAAGATATTTATATGAGCATGTGAGTTTTATTATTTTTGCTATTAATATAATCTATACTTTATTAAAGTATAAAAGTATATATAATTTTATATATATAAAACTATAGTTTACACTTTTCTGAATACTGAGCCAATAATACATTCTTGGTATAATCCAACCTGGTCATAGTGAGTAATATTCTAAATATGTTTCTGCAACCTCTGTTAAGATTTTTTATCAATATTCATTAAGGATAGTAGATACTGTGCAAATCTGAGAAATATGTATATTTCTTGTGGTCCTCATTCATTAATCACCAGAGGGCTATCATGTCCAGCTCTTCTAAAATTATATTCAGGCACTTTATTTATTTTTTCTTCTTTATCTTTTTTGTTAGATTTATCTACATATCTACATATTAAAGTTCTAATAAGTATTATTTTACTATTTCTCAATCTACTTTTCTGAGTCCATCACCTTCCTATTGGTTTCATCATGAGTCCTCAGAAATTGTGAATGGTCATTGTATTGATCAGAATTCTCAAGTTTTATGTGTGTGTATGTGTACATATATATGAATGTATGTGTGTATATTTAATACATATACATGGATATGTGTGTGTGTGTGTGTGTGTGTGTGTGTGTGTGTGTGTGTAGTTTTAGGGCAGCTAGGTGGTACAGTGGATAGAATGCTAAGTCTGGAGTCAAATGAATTCAAATCTGGCCTCAGATACTACCTGTTCACACAGCAAGTCACCCTGGGCAAGTCACTTTACCCTGTTTGACTCAGTTTCCTCGTCTGTAAAATGAGCTGGAGAAGGAAATGGCAAAGCACTCTAGCATATTTGCCAAGAAAACCCCAAATGGGGTCATAAAAACATGGACATGACTGAAAAATGACTGAATAACAACAACATATGTTGTTTTAATCAGCCAAGATTCACCTTCTCACTTTCCTATCCCAACTCCTCCCCATCCCATTGAGAACATAAAGAAAACCAAAAGCCATTACACACATATATAGTCAGTCAAAACAAATTTCCACATTAGCTATGTCCTAAAAAATATTTATCTCCCCTTGCATTCCGAGTCCTTTATTTTAGGTAACATGTTCCATCATTAGGCCTCCAGAATCTTGGTTGGTCATTATGCTGACAAGGGATCAGCATAATAGTATTTTTTCACACTTATACATCACAATTTGTTCATCTATTCCCCAATTTATGGAGACCCTCTTGGATTCCTATTCTTTGTCACTTCAAAAAGAACTCTTAATATATTTATACATCCTTAGAATTTAAGACTAATCTTTCTCTTAATCTAACTTCTAATTCCTCTTTTTCCCCTTTCCTTCCTCTTTCCCTATTGAGTGAAATGTATTTCTACCAACTGTGTGTGTGTGTGTGTGTGTGTTCTTCTTTTGACTAGGTCACATGAGTGAAGTTCAAGTGTCAGCCACTTCCTTCTTCTCCCTCTGTCTTATCTACTTTTGCCTCTTCATCATGAGATAATTTTCCCTAGTCTTCCTTCCCTTCTCCAAGTGTATTCTCCTTCTCTTTTCCCCCATTGTTTGTGTAAGATCATCAAGACCTAAGAGAACCACTAACAAGCCTTAATTTGAACTCCCTCTATGAGTCCTGTTGATGATGGGGATCAGAGGGGACACATATCATCTCCCCATATTTGCATGGAAGTAATTTATTCTTGTTTAGTCCTTTATCAGTCATTGAATTCTTATTTTCTGACTGTATATGGTATTTTTTTCTGGAGAGCTCTGGATCTTGACTGTGATGTTTCTGGAGGCTTTCATTTTGGGATTTCCTTCAGGAGGCACCGGTGGATTCTTTGTATTTCCACTTTGCCCTCTGGTTCTAAGAGATCTGGGGAATTTTCTTTTAAGATTTCTCAAAATAGGATATATATAGCTCTTCCTTCCTTTTTCTTTTTCTTTTGTCATAGAATAGAGATAGTACATTGATTCTTAATTTTTTCTCTTCTGTTTTTCAAGTCAGTTGTTTTTGCTTTAAGATACTTTTTATTTTAATTTTTTTTTTTTTTACCTTTGACTTAGTGTTACTAATATTTCTTATTAACCGATGGAGTCATTGGGTTCTGTTTGGTCCATTCCAATATTCAGGAAGTTTGTTGCTTGGGCAAGGTTTTGTCCCTCTTGTGCCAAGTTACTAATTCCTTTCCAATTATTTCTCTCTCAGCTTTCATTTCTTTTCCAGTTTTTTCTCAATCACTCTCATTCCATTTATGAAAACATTTTTTAGCTCTTTTTTTTTTTTAAACTCTTGCTTCATCTCTCCCAGGAATTCTAGTTGAATTTGTACCCAAGCTGTGTTTTTCTCTGAGGTGATGTTTGTAGATGTTTTAGAATCGTTCTCTTCTTCTGTGTTTGTGCCTTCTAATTATTGTGGGATCCCTTATTTGCTTTTTCACATTCTCTCATCCTACTTCCTGACTTTGGATTGGATGTTAGGGCTAGACTCTGCAGTACTTCTGGAGGGAAAGTCTGGGCAGGTCCTGTTGCTGCTTTCTATAGGTATTGAGTGTTGTGCTTCTTTTTGGGAGGGGTGTCTTTTTTTTTGGAAGGGGGAAGGCAGGGCCAATTGGGGTTAAGTGACTTGCTCAAGGTCACACAGCTAGTAAGTGTTAAGAGGCTGGATTTGAACTCAGGTTCTCCTGACTCCAGGGCCAGTACTCTACTCACTGTGCCACCTAGCTGCCCCAAGTGCTTTTCTAGTATCTCAGGAACAGACTGGGGACCTGAAATTTTCAGCATTCCCAAAGCAGTCTAATTCAGGAAAAAGTTTGATTGCTGCTCTGCTGTTTTGAGCCCTGAAAGTTCCTGGTCTGGGTTTGTATCTGAGCAGGTGTAGACTGCTACTGGACTCTACCCCTGTCAGCCAACCAGAAAGTTCTCTTGACTTAGAGTGGCAAAATTGAGGGTTCCTTTTGGTCTGGAATTCTAGCCTCAGTTATTCTTTTGTAGTCTAGGCTGAATATTAGAAGTGAGACCCTGCTTTGTATCTGAAGTCTGAACCCCACCACTGCTGTTGCTGCTGGCTTCTGAACTTCCTCATTTTTCTGTGTACAATGAAGGGCCACCCTATCTCGGATCACTACCACTATGCACAGGTCCCTTTCTCACCTCACCCTGCATACAGCCTGGGATTGGTCAATACTGCTTGTTGGCACCTGTCTCTATCATAGTGCCCCACTGTGGGTGTCTTGGTATGGGACTTCCTTTTGTCTCAGTTCTCAACTTCTTCCTAAGTGCTGGAGTGCTCAGCTCATCATGCTCCTGGCTGAGCTGCCCAACACTCCAAAGACCTCCCTGTCTGTGTCCCTATGCTGAACTGGGCTGGACAAAGGACTTTTTCTATATTTCTGCATTAGGATTCAGTCTGGTGTGTTTTTTAAGCTCTATGAGGAGAAATTCATGGAGAAGATCTCATTGCCTTGGCTTCCCATCACTCTACCATTTTGGCTCCTGACCTATGGATTATTTCTATCTGGTTCTAAACATTCCAAGCGGTTTTCTTTTGTGGTTTCTTGACATGCAATATTCAGTGGTTGGGTTTTTTTTGTTCATTTTGCTTTGGTTTTGTTTGGGGGTGTTGTCATTTTTGTCATTTGGTCATAATTTTCAGAGAATCCGATGACTCTTAAATTATCTCCTCATCTTGTTTTCCAGATCAATAGTTTCTATTAATCAATACCCTATATATTCTAATTTTCTAGTCTACTGACTTTCTTGTAGTATTTCTCATTGCATTATTAAACTTTTGAGTGGTTTCTGCACCGTTTTATTTTTTAGGCTTTTCATTGTGTAGAATGTTTTTGACTTTCTTTTCGACATTATTACTCCCCTGACAACTATGCCCTCTTATTTTGTGCTTCATCTCTTTTTTCAACTCTTCATTTTTCCAACCACTCTTGTATTCCTTATAGCCAATCCATTATTTTTCCTTAGGTTCTACTTGGAATTATTTTCTTCTTCTGAGATTTTTATCTTGGGTTGGAGTGGCTATGCCTGTGTCCTGCCTTTCACTGGCTTGCTGCCATATCCCAGCTAATGCCTTTCCCTGTTGTAATCTAGATGTGATTTCCCTTCCACCCTTCTTCATGGAGTGGCTGGATCTTGACCTTGCTACTCCTCTATTATGGTCCCTTGCTGGGAAACTGCCCTATACCAGACCCTGCCTCTTTATACAGTTTACACCTGGGACCTAGAGCTAGGACCACACCCTGCTCCCTGCTCCATTCCTCTAGAGAGAAACTTATCAAAATGCCGGCTGGCACAGTCCCCAACTAGGAAGGTATCTTGTTTTGGACTTCAGCTCCTAGTTTATTCTCCAACCAGGATGTCACTAACTTTCACATATCCTTGACCAGAAGATATAGGTGGCCTTGGGCCCAGTTGCCAGATCTTTTGACACAGTTGTGGGCAGGGAAGGAATGGGAACCCACTCTTTGGGTTTATTGAATCCTGTTTCATGTGAGCTCATTTTTTGGGTTTTCATTATTTCTGATATGATTTTTGGGAGAACTGGACTTGACTAGAACTTCTCAATGGTCCACTTTTCCCTGCCATAACTATATATAGTCAACCAAAACAAATTTCTGCATTGGTCCTATTCAGAAAAGTTTGTCCCATTCTGCACTCAGAGTCCTTCACCTCTCTCAGGAGGTGGGCTACATGTTTTATTATTAGTCCTTTGGAGTCATGGCTGGTTATCATGCTGTATCAGCAAGCACCCTAGTGTACCCAGGAAAGCAACACAAAATGGGTTGACAGTCTTACTTTAATCAAACAAATATCATTGACTTAGTTCAGGGGGAAAAGTCAGCACCCTGAACTTCAGAGAATGCAAACACAAGTTACAAACACAAGTTTCAAGCAGACAAACAGATCAGCAGACGGGCTTCCAGCATCTGACCATTACATCCATGCCTATTCAGCCACCAGAGAGGGAAGCACCAACATCTGGGTTTTTCAAAGCCAGGGGGCTCAACAGCTTCCCAGATTCTCGTCTGGCCAAATCACACAACTCTTCTCAAAGTGAGCCCCAAAGCAAAAGCTCCCATCAGGGTATATATAGCCTTCTCCTGGATCAGAGAATGTCACAGCCCTCTTGACCCACTGCCCAATCACAAAGCTACAAGACAAGCCTCAGACAAGCCTCCCGCCACAGGCGCCACGTGACCACATTCAGCCTATCAGGGGGCAGAGTATACTTTCAAATCTGGGAAGGTTCTCAGAGTCACTTAGCCACTTTAGCAAAGGAGCTAGGGGCGGGGAAGGTCTTCAGATTCCCATACATGCTACTCATCAGGGCTCATGATTCTTTCAGAGTTGTTTGTCTTTATCCTACTGTTGTCATTGCTTAGATTGTTCTCCTGGTTCTGATCACTTCCCAGTCCATACACGTTCATACAAGTCTTCCCAGGTTTCTCTGAAACTGTCACCCTTCTCCTTTTTTACAACATGATGATATTCCACCATATCTGTACACTATAACTTGTTTGTTAACCATTCCCCAATTTATGGGCCCCCCTTCAGGTTTCCATTTTGTCACCTCTAAAAGAGCTCTAAGTATTTTTTTTTTACATCCTTAGAGTTTGTTTTACTTAGGACTAATCTCTCCTTTAATCTACCCTCTCTCTAATTCCCCTTTTCCCTTCTTTCCTTTCACTCCTGTTGAGGGAGATGTATTTTTGTACCCAACTCTGTGTGTGTGTGTGTGTGTGTGTGGGTTCTTCTTTCCTTTGACCAGTTCAGATGAGAGTGAGGTTCAAATGTCAGCCACTCTCCCTGACTCCCTTCTCATTGTTTGTATAGGTATCTATTTTCTTTATTTTTATTTTTTGCCTTTTTTTTTGGAGAGAGTAATTAGGGTTAAGTGACTTGCCCAAGGTCACACAGCTAGTTTTGTGTTAAGTGTCTGAGGCCAGATTTGAACACAGGTCCTCCTGACTCCAGGGCCAGTGCTCTATTCACTGCTCCACCTAGCCGCCCCAGATGTCTACTTTCAAACCCCAATTATGTGAGATAATTTTCTCTAATCTTTCTTTCTCATCCCCTTCCTTCCACGTATTCCTTTGCACCTCTCCTTCTAGTCTCCTCTTAAAATCATCAAGACATAACAGAACCATTTCAGATCTTCTTTCTAGTAGTTAGACTCTGTGTACACAGAGGATGATCAGGTCTAGCAGAGACGCAAATATCTCCCCATGTTATAGTGAAGCAGTTTATCCTTGTTCAGCCCTTGATCGTTGTTCATCTGTGTTTGCCTTTTTATCTTGTTCTCAACTCCTATGTTTGAACTTCAGAATTTCCAAGCAGCGCTGGCCTTTTCATCGGGAATGCTTCAGCTTTGCTAGGTAAATTATTCTTGGCTTGAAACCTAGATCCTTTGCCTTCTGCAGTACTGTACTACCTCTCCACTGCTTGACCATGGTGACTAAATCATGTATGATCCTGACTAACTATGGCTCCTTGGTTCTTGAATTCTTTCTTTTTGGCTCCTTGTAGTATTTTTTCTTTAACTTGGAAGCTCTGGATTTGGGCTATAATCTCTCTGGGAGTTTTCATTTTGTGATTTCTTTCAGGAGGTGACCAGTAGATTCTATTTCCATTTTGCCCTCTGGTTCTAGAGATCTGGGCAGTTTTCTTTTAAGATTTCTTGAAATATATACACACACACACACACGCATATATACACACACACACACACATATATATACATACATACACACACATATATACACACACACATATATACATACATATGTATGTATATATGAGTATATATATGTATATATATACATATATATATATAGTAGGCTATTTTTTTGGTCATGGAATTTAGGTAGTCCATTGATTCTTGAATTTTTCCTCCTCAATCCTTTATTTTTGCTGTAAGATATTTTTCATTTTCTTCTGTCTTTACCGTCTTTTGACTTTGTGTTAATATTTCTCGCTGCCTCATGTAGTCACTGGTTTCTATGTGGTGCATTTTAATATTCTCATGGAGTTTGTTGCTTGGACAAGATTAATTCCTATTGTAACTTTTTCTCTCTCAGTTCCTATATCCTGATTTCTTTTTCCTCTAGTGCTCTTATTTCACTGACAAAAATATTTTTTACCTCTTGCTTTATCTCTTCCAGGAATCCTTTTTTTTTTTACTTTTTGGAGGGGCAGGGCAATTGGGGTTAAGTGACTTGCCCAAGGTCACATGGCTAGTAAGTGTTAAGTGTCTGAGGCCAGATTTGAACTCAGGTCCTCCCAACTTCAGGGCTGGTGCTCTATTCACGGTGCCACCTAGACTTCCACTTCGGGGAATTCTTGTTGAATTTGTGTTCAAGTTGTATTTCTCTTTGAGGCTTTGCTTATATGTATATTTGGAGTTATTCCCTCTTCTCAGTTTGTGTCTTGAGCATTCCTGTGACCATAATGGTTTTTTTATGATGGAATTGTTGTTGTTCATTCTCCTAGCCTATTTCCTAAATTCAGACTTGATTCTGGGGCTGGACTCTGTGTACTTCTGGAGGCAAAGTCTGGGCTGGAGCATTTATTGAGTGTTGTGTTGTTACAGAATCCCAGGGACAGCTCAGGCTAGGGGCCTGCAAGCTTTCAGTGTTCCTGAAGAGGTCTGGTCCAGGGGAAAGTCTGATCACTGGCCTCCTGGTCTGAGCTCTGCACATTCCTGTCCTGAGTTAGGGTTGGAGCAGCTGAATCAACCCCATCCACCAGCTGGGGAGCTCTGTTGATTCAGAGCATCACAACTGCAGATTCCCCTTGGGTCTGGGATTCCTGCCCTGGCAACTCTTCTGGAATAACATATTTTCAGCGTTTTCCAGAATATTAATAATAGTAATAACAGCTAGCATTTTTATAATTTTTTAAGTTTTGCTGAATTCTTTACAGATGGGTTATTTGATCCCCTGGAAGGTAGTTCCTATAATTATTTCCATTTTACGCTTGAGGAGGCTGGGGCAGGCAGAGATTAAGTGCCTTGCCCAGTATCACACAGCTAGTAAGTATCTGAGGCTAAATCTAAATCAGGCTTTCCTGATTCCAGGCACATCACTCTATCCATTGTGCCACCAAGATACATAAGAAAGAAAATGCAGTGGTTTACTTCTGCATGAAACTGTCTAGCAGTGGGATATCGGCGAAACGTGCCTGGTGGACTTAATGTCCTTGGATCTATCCTTCTTCATTCCCTACGACACTATTTTTCCCTGAGTGCATCCAAATATTTAAATTGTATCTGCAATGGCTAAGAATAGGCAACTGTTGAATAAAAAGTAGAATTGGTCTGTGATGTGTGTGTACACACATATATACACATATGCATGTCCATATATACCCATGTACCTATTATACATACATACATATGTATGTACACATTACACATACTTATATATACATTATGTACCTATGCATACACACACACACACACACACATATATATACACTGTATATTATAGTTATCTGTGTTGATATCTTTGCCCCCTCTCTCCCAATCAATAGAATCTGGAAGCTTTGGAGTAAGGGACTGTGGCTAGAATGTCC
This sequence comes from Pseudochirops corinnae, assembly GCA_028646515.1. Classification (NCBI taxonomy): domain Eukaryota; kingdom Metazoa; phylum Chordata; class Mammalia; order Diprotodontia; family Pseudocheiridae; genus Pseudochirops; species Pseudochirops corinnae. The sequence goes on along the minus strand of CM053585.1, from coordinate 34,528,022 downwards.
CTACCCATAAGAGCCTCTTAATAAATTCAATTCAGTCTACATTAATCAAGATGTCCTATGTGCAAAGTACTGTGCTAGACCTAGGAATTCAAAGTTGTTTTTTTAATCCCAGAAAACTTGCTAGACCTCCTCTCCTTTATGCAACCCAATGCCCAGAAAGTGTCATCTGCCTTTCCTGCCTCGAATGCCTTGCTCTTCACACTGTTTTTTGACCCTCAGTGATCTGGCAGCATTCTCAATCAGCACTTTACTAAAACCACTCCCTCAAGGTTAGCTTCTGAATCCAATGGCTGTTTTCCCAGGCCTCATGCCCCTTCTTCTCCTTAAGTTTTTGACAATATTGACAAGATACTGTCTCCTCCTTTGTTCTCCTACTCTACAAAGTCTTGTTGAATCAGTAGCTACCTCTTCACCCCTTCTTTTATATCCTGTGAATTCTCTTGTTTCCTGAATCCGTCCCCTCCTCTTCACTCACAATGGGACCCCTTTATCTCATCAAGGTTCTGTCTTGGGCCTTCATTTCTTCTCTTGCTATTCTGCCTCCTGCTGTGCCATCAGGAGCTTCCATGGGTCCATTCAGCTCTATGCATGAAATTTCCAAGGGTACTGTCCAGCCCTCCTCATGTTGTATCTTCCTAGTAAATTGTCATTGAGCACCAAGATGGTTTTGTCTTTGTCTTAGAACTCTCAGAATTTAGCACAGTACTCTGAGCACAGTAGGGATGTTAACAAATGTTTATTGAATCACATTCATTCCATTAAATTGAATTAAACAACATTTTCAACAAACCCTTATTAAGTGGAAGAAAGGAAATAAGCCAGCATTTCCTAAGTGTTTACTGTGTCAGGCTTTGTGCTGAACACTCTGCAAACATTATCTTATTTTATCCTCACAACAACCCTAGGAGGTAGGAGCTGTTTTTAGCCCTGTTTTACAGTTAAAACTGAGGTTGCAAACAGAAGCAACTACTGAGAGTCTGAGGTAGGATTTGAACTCAGGTCTTCCTGGCACAATACACTGTGTGTACACTAGGGATTCTTCAGTGCAATATTGGTACTTTTTCTGGTGGCCCAGATAACCACCCATTTAGGCCTTCTCATCCTGTGAAACTTTTGTCCATTCTTCTGGGTGCCTTGCTATAGACTTCCGGGAGTGACCAGATGCCACCAGAGCCCATCTATCAACTCTCCATCTCACCTGAGACTACCCTACTTCCTCTTCTACTTTTGGTCCATTTCTTTAAGAATTAGCTGTAATTACACAAGTCTTTCTTTGTAACATGTCAGAGTCCGGTCACAACGTGCGTGGGAGTATCTCTATTAGCCTTTGAGGGCTTGGGATAAAAAGACAAAAAAAAAACCCAAACACCACAGTTCCTGCCTTCAAGGAGCTCGCTGTCTAATCTGTGGGAATATGATATATTCCAGCAAGTAGGACATTGGTGTTATACCTCCCCTACCCCTGCTGACTGTGGTGTTCCCCAGGGCTCTGTAGTGCAGCCTCCTCTCTCTACACTCCCTCCCTTGGTGATCTCATCAGCACTCATGGGTCCAGTTTTCATCTCTATGCAAATGGGGGGGAAAGGGAAAGGGTAAATATTTATTAAGCATCCAGTGGATGTTGGGTTTTTTGCTAAGTGCTTTACAGATGTTACCTCATGAGTTCTAGCACCACATCATCAGCTGCCTAGCAGACATTTCAAACTGAACAGAACTCATTCTGTGTCCTCCCAGCCCTCTCCTTTCCTGGCTTCCCTGTTCCTGTGGAGTGGCCCACCATCCTTCTAGTCTGCCTTACCTGCAGCCCTGGCGTCCTCCTCAGTTCCTCAGCTTCACTCCCCTACACAGCCAGCCTGATGCTAACTCATGTTTCTTTCTCTCCGCTGACACAACCATTAGTTCAGGCCCATCCCCACTCACTAAGATTATTGCAGTAGTCTCCTTCCTTGGCCTGCCTGCCTCAGATCTCCTTCAATTCCAATCCATTCTCCACACAGTAGACAAAGTGATTTTCCCAACACGTAGGTCTGACCGCATCACCCCTCTACTCTAAATTCTAGTGGTTCCATATCATTTCTAGGATCAAATGCAAACTCTTGTTTGGCATTTAAAGCCCTTTCCACCCTGGCCCCAACCTACTTTTCTGGTCTTAATATTTATTATTCTTCTCCTTGTACTTGACAGTCCAGTCACACAGGCATTCTCTGTTCCTTACACTCTGTTCTTCCATTTCTGTGCCTCTACAGTGGGTGAGGGCTCCCATGCCTGGAATGTATTCCCTTTTTACCTCCTCCCCTGGTTTCCGTCAGGACACAGCTGAGGTGTATATAAGCTCTTCTTGGTCCTCCCCAGCAGCCACTGCCATCCCCTCACCCCACAAGGTTATGTGCTTTGTATGTGAGGAGCACGTATCCATGTGCATGTCACATCCCCCATTAGAATAGAAGACCCTCAAGGACAGAGACGATTTTCATTTCTTTCTCTAAGAGCCTAGCATAGCGACTGGCACATAGTAGGCCTTAATAAATGCTTTTTGATTAATTGATTGATTCTCCAAGAGAGGCAGTCCTTTAAACTAACTGCCTGTAAGTTATTACTCCTTGGAATAATGAGTTTCAGAGCCTGAGGACACTGGATACCTGAAGGGTGTGGAAAAGGGAAGCCTGAATCCGTGATCAGGGCCCAGCACACAGTGGGACGCAAGGAGTAGAAGCCAGTTTCATGTTTTTCATTGTTTTCCTCAGACCTTCTCTCTGTGATGATTAAACATATATGTATATGTGTGTATGTGTATGTACATATGTGTATGTATGTATCTTGTTTGTACATAGGTGTTTGCATGTTGTCTCCTTCATTAGACGATGGGCTCCTTGACAGTAGGAACTGTCTTTTGCTTTCTTTGTGTCCTTAGCCATTAGCACAGAGCCTGGAAAATAGTCGGTGTTTAATAAGTGCTTATTGGCCTGATTTGCAAAAGGCCAGTGCCAGATGTGTCCATGGATGCCTTCCAGGTCTTCTGGCCCTTCTCTGTGCCCAGAAGGTGAGGAGGGGAAGCGGCTTGGGACCCCCCACAAGTGCTCTCCACCGTCCACATCAGATTCTCTTTTCTGGACCCCTAAGTTGCTAAGGGCATGTACACCCTCTTCGTTCTGCCCATTGGGTATCATGAGCAGGGTTCTGTGAAGTCATTTGCAACTCATACACGCCCCCTCCCATCCCCACACAGAAGCCTAGCATCTAATTTGCAGGCCAGGTAGTATTTTTAAATCATTTCAGCTGAATGATGCCAGTCACCGAGCATTCATTAAGTGCCTACTGTGTGCCAGGCACGGTGCTAAGTGCTGGATCTCCATAATAAATCCACGACGCCTCTAGGAAAAACCTTCCTGTTACCAGGGTAGCCCTAGCCAGCTTTTGTGTCTGATCTGTGGGCTAGCGCCACAGGAACTATTTTATTGGCACAGCCCTGGATTATTTATTCATCCCATTTATTCATTTGTTCCTTCAAAGGCAGGTTGGTTTAGTGGAAAGAGCATTGGTCTTAGAGTCAAAGACCTGGGTTCAAGTTCTGACTGCATTACTTATTAATTATGTGGCTTTGTACAGGTTATTTAACCTCAGAACCTCAATTTCATCAAATGAAATTGTGTGTGTGTGTGTGTGTGTGTGTGTGTGTGTTTATGAAATTTTAAAAGAGAGTCAGTATGCCTGTATTCAGATCCCAGCCCTGGCACAAGCTGGCTGTGTGATCCTGGACAAGTCCCTTAACCGTTCCCAAGTCCCAGGCATCTCTCTATGAACTGCAGTGGACTGTCCCTTGCCTCTCCTTGTGTCCCTCATAGGTGGCAGGCACTTAGTAAGTGGTTGTTAACCAGTGATTCTGGGATCTTGGAGGAATTGGGTCTGGATCTTTAGAAGGCCTCTGGCTCAATTCTCATTCCAGGGGGAGAAGGTTTCAGTGAGATAACCAGGACACTTATCGTGAAGTTGGTCAGTTAATCCACAAGCATTTATTAAACTCTTTTTGTTCATCGGGCCCTGGGCCAAGTGCCAGGGCTATAAAGGGTTAGCAGATTTCCCAGCCATACAATAAAGGACACTTGGAACTTCTGGGACCCTGGAGGTAAAAGGGAAATGTCAGGGTTTAGTTTGCACTTGTCTTAGAACCATTGGCACCAGTCACTCTGCACCGTGTAGCACCAGTCACCTGCCAACATTGATGAGCCTATTTGTTAGGTCTTTGGCATAATAGGGCCAGGGCACTATGAAGGTGTCCTGGCTGCTGGCTGAGAGCCAACCAGGAAATAATGTGAGCCAGAGACGTGTGGCTGCAGCAGCTGCCTCCCAAGCTAGCCTTTGAAACTCTGACTCAGACAGGGCCTCTCAGGGTCTGCTCTCTTGGGCTCAGGATAGCCACCCTTCAAATTGCTGGGCAGGGAGGTCAGAGCCTAGACAATTTCTAGTATGGTGTAGGACGTGGGCAGATCCTCATTCTAGGCTACTCTAGGAGCTCAAGAAATTATTGCCTTCCTCTGAGATTCACGAAATTGAAAGTTGGGAGGAACCTTAGATCATCAAGGCTAACACCTCTACCATGTTACAGGAAACTGAGGACACATTCTATTTCTAACATAGCTCTTCTATAATCCAGTGTTCTTCCACCTCTGAGGGTGACAGGGAAAGACCAGGTCTTCTCCACTGTTGCCCTGGGTGTACAGGAGGCAAATCTGCTCTGATTCCTCTCCCAGTGCCCACTCACCCAGAGATCTTTCCCTTCTGCCCAGTTTCAGAAAACAAAGGAAGCCCGGTAGGGCTGCCTCTGACTCTTTCTGTGTGAGGCCTGAGGGTGTGGAGCTGGCCTAGGGAAATACAACCTAATCTGACCTTCCAGGACTGTGGCTGCTTATGTGTTCTGCGGGCCCTATGGTCACATGGCCCAGGCTGGGGTTCACCCTGAGCCCACACAGACAGATTGCCCTGAACCAGGAGCCTAAGGAGACAAGGAGGGGGCGCCCAGTGGGTGTCCCCTTGCATAGAATGGTCGCAATTCCAAAAGAGAATGCTGACATTCCATGGGGAGGGGGTGCCCATTCAGAAGCTATGCATTGCTTAAAATTATTCCTTTGGGTAGGACTCTTTCCGACTTTGTGTTACTGATCTGAGAAGGGAAAATGTGTGTGTGAGCTGCTCCCTGGAGAAACACTATCAGCTGTTATTCAAATCCAAGTTTTCTGATTACATTCAAACTGCTCTTTTTACCATGTCACATTACCTCTTCAAGACTAAGAAGCATCCCTAGAAAACAATGAGATTTGTGCCTGGTGGCCTAGGGAAACACTCTTCCCCCCTTCCCAATCCTATCTTCCATGCCCCCTACCTCTCCCCACCTCCAATCCGCCTACCTCCCCATTCCTCATTACCTCCCACCCCCCAATCCTACCTTCCACTCACCACTCTGTCTCCCACCCCCTTCTGATGGGGGGAATCTGGACCCATAAAAGGAAGAGCACCTGAACATCAGTATTCTTACTGAAAGAAGGCTTGAGTAGTCTATTTCTTTGGGGCAAACCCCCTGTACCCTTGCATTTCAGGGTTCTCAGCCCCAAACCACAACACCTCCACCTTTGCCCCTTCCACCTTACCTGCACCACTCCCACCCCAGACATTGTCTTCCTTTCCCAGGAAGAGGGGAGGCAATGACCTGAGCTGCTTGGAAATGTTTCACAGAATTTTCTAATTAGAAAGGACCTCAGTTGATTGATTGTCTATTGAATTATCAATCTATTTCAACCCATTCCCACAAGGAACCCCACAGTGACAAACCCAACAATTGGTCATCCAGCTTCTGCCAGAAAATCTCCAAGGAAGGCCCCCCCCACCCCCTGTGCTCTTCCAGGCAGCCTATCAAAACTTGGGGTAGTAATGACTCTTGCCTATTTTCCCTTCTCCACTGACTAGGAGACTGAGTTATTAACCATGTCTCCTTCCTCTTCCCCTCTGCATATGAGGGTCCCAGTGCTGGAACCTATTCATGGATAAGGCTTAGAAAGCAAAATCAGTCCTCCATGTTGTGTACGTTCTCAGAATTCTTGGCTACTGGACAGATTTTCCTAGTGGTTCAAACCACTGTGTTCTTTTTCCATCTAGAAAAGTTCAAGTTATGCTTTTCCGCTAAGTGTCCGTCCACTTAAATAGCAGCATTAGGGATGACGCTATTGATCGTGTTGACGATGATGATGGTGACGGGGGGTCAGGTTCCTTCTCTGAGGCAGCGTTAGATTAGACGAGGAATTGGCTGGAGCCGGCCTCTCTTTCATCTCCCCAGGATCCCTGGAGCTCAGAGGAAAGCAGATTGCCAGAAGATGCCTCAACTAACCAATGATCTAGTGATGAAACTCCTTTTTAATTAAATTGATTTGCTTAAAAATGAAAATAATCCCACAAACTTTAACGATCCTAGGAGTTTGTATGTTAATGGTGTGAGTGAGGGGAGAAGGCAGGAAGGAATTCGATTTTTATTTCTAAATTCTCTTGTCTTTAAGATTCAGATCCTCTATTTGTTTTGAGATTATTGTATGAGATGTTAGTCTAAAGCTTATTTCTGTTAAAGTATTTTCCAGTTTTTACAGTTCTGGGCATTATTCTCCCAAGCAATTTAGGTTCTTAGGCTTATTGAACACTGGTTTATTAAGTTCAGTTGTTTATAATTCTTGTTTATCTAGTCTCTTCCACAGATCCATCTTCCTTTTTTTTTTAACTTCTACCAAATAGTTTTGATGGTTGTTGCTTTATTATATAGTTGAGATCTGGATGTACTACTATTCCTAGGGGTAGAAATCTTAAATAAAGGGGTTAGAGGGGTTGATAAAAGATAAAAGTGACAGTTTTGAATACATTATAATTGAAAAGTTTTTGTACAAACAAAATCAATGCAGCTAGGATAAATGGAAGCTATCAGATGGGGGGAAAAGTATATTTCCAGATGTCGATCTGTGGGCCCCAATATACCACCCACCAGAGAGAAGAGAGAGTAAAGTGAGAAGGGGAGGAAACTGGTCCAATGGTCCTACCAGAGTCGCATGTTCCTTTCCTTCTCGAGAAGAGGAAAGCCACGTTGAAGTTGCTGGGTGTCCAGGTATACTGGAAACCAAAATCACACTCCTCTTTCCATTCCCCCCCCCCCCACATACACACACCTATCTCCCATCAAATCTAAAGATTTCTGATCTTCAAAAACACCTTCAAAAAAACTCTTTCTTGGGGGCCACAAAGGTGGGTTTGTTAACCAAGCTTTCCTCTACTAAGTAGAGCCCTTGAATGAAGTGGGATCTCCAGGCCTAGCCTGAACATCAGTAAACAGATATGGCTGAATCACATCTGTAATGCCTCTTCTTTCATTGGTCCCTGTCCTAACCTGGGACAAGTCTACCCATGTTCCCTCACCTTGCTTCTCACTGGAATGTGAATGAAGACTGGGGATGGCTTAGCAGAGGGATGAGCTCGCCACCTGATTTCTGTAAAAGTATTTACAAAGTCCAGGCTACTGGATAAAAGGCTATCTGTTCCTGAGTGCCCAGAGCCTAGAATTTCCTGAACACACATTCTTTTATGTTGGGCTCTCCTGCTTCTTCCCGGTCCCCTTACCCACTTAGCACACTGACTCCTTTCACTGCCTGACTCTATAGGCGACTTGTTTGTTTTTGATACAGAGAGAAGGGTTTTTGGCTGTTGTGCTATTCTCGCTCTCCCTTGTCCACCTTCCCCAAACATAATTCCCTACCCAGGATCCAGGGAGTTAAGGGGCATTAGAATTTACCTCTGGACTAACACAGAATTCAAAGGCACCACTTAAGGGAGTGATCATTGACTTTTCTCCATGCAAATGCATGAGTCTTAGGCTCTTTGTGGGAACAGAACAGAATAGGAAAATAGGGGGAGTCTGGGTTCTAGTTTGTCCTGATCAATGACATGGCTTTTAATTTATTTTGGTCTCAGTTTCCTCTTCTTAAAAATGGGAATAATACTTGTTTACTTGTACTCAAAATTGTAAATATCGAATTGCTCATAGATGCAAAAGGATTCAGACATTCACTAAACATTTTTTAAGTACTTATTATATTTAGGGACCAGTACAAAGCACTGGAGACTCAAAGATATGATAGACCTTGCTTTCAAGGAGCCCACAGTATAATTGCAGGAGTAAGATAAGTGCAAAGGGAGGTTCCAACCTATGCCTAGGGTCCTGATGTATTGGACCAAGGAAAGATTGCTTTGGAAGGGAAGGAAAAAAGACTTGAGAAACATCTGTGGAGGAAGTTGGCTTCTAAGTTGGGTCTTGAAGGAAGGAAAGGACTTCTAAAGATGGGAATGAGTAAGTGTGGTGCCAGGGAGATTGTAGACACCAGAGACAAAAACAGCAGAGGGTCTTAATGGAATAAGTAGTCAGTGGCTTCCAGAGCCTGGCTCAGAATGAGTTCTTCTCTGTTCCAGGTCAACTGCACACGCATAGTCTGCCTGGGATGAGGTTAAACCTGTTTGCCTTAGGCTCAAACCCTTTCTTCCCCTTACAGAACCCAACCTTTGATGTCTGTGTCTATCAGCCTCTATCAGTAAAGAAAAGCCCAATCCAAACCAAGACAAAAGAACTCAAGATTCACCTGTTCATCCCTAAGAGTTGGTCTAGGCTTCCTTGGGGTGGTCAATGGTCTGAGACACTTGGGTAGAAAGGAGGAGATGCAGATCGCAAGGGGTTTTGGACACCTTTCGCTTCTTCCAAATAATCATCATTCTGGGCTGTCGCTGATGATAGCCTGCTGTTCCTCTGCTCCAAGACCCTACCAGCTCATTGCTTCTCACAAGACCAGAGACCCAGAGCTGGAAAGCCTATGTCAGAGAATATCCATTTCAGTCTTCATTTTACAAATGAGGAAATTGGAGCCCAGACCAAGGTGGTGGGAACCAGCTCTGGATCGGGAAGAAGCTGGGATGGTGGTCAATTCCAATCCCCTTCTTTTATATATGAAGAAACTAGCCCAGGGCAATGAAATGGCCTGCATGAGCTCACAAAGATGGTATGCAAAGGCGGAACTGAGGCCCAGATTCTAGAATCAATCATCTTTCTCCTGTATAATCATGACCCAGAGTCAGGAAGTCCTGAGTTCAAATATGGCCTCAGACACTAGCTGTGTGACCTTGGGCAGGTCACTTAACCTCTGCCTCAGTCTCCTCAACTGATGGGGATCATAATAGCAGCATCTTCCTCCCAGGACATGTGTAAAGTGCTTAGCACAGGGCCTAGCACAGAGTAGGCACTTGATAAAGGCTGTTTCTGTTCCTTTTCCCTTCTATTACCAATAGCCCTTTTTCTGAGACCCAAAAAGTTCCTTCACCTCCCTCTGGGCCTCACTCAGTTTCTTCACAAAGGTACCTTCCAGCTCTAAATTTACAGTCCTAATCCTAAAGGGAATTATTAGTCTTAATCTTTCCTTAAATCTCTGAAGTTTTTGATACCACAGACCAGCCCTTGCTCCTACCTGTTCTCTTTTCCTGGAATCACTTAGTCAAGACAAAGAAGTACTTATTCTGTGCCGAGCACTGGCCCCTGGGCCCTGACCACACAAAGACAAGCAAACACAGTCCTCACTATTAAGGACCTCACGTTCTAAGGGAGAAGACACCTTGGAAGAAACTGTGTACATACAAGATAGATTGTAAATAGATTCTCAGCTCTCTCCAGGTTCTCCTCCTCCCTGTTTGGCAACTCCTCAGACTCCTTTGTGGGACCATCGATGTCCCACTCCTCATTCATGGGTGTGTCTCTTTGCCTCGGACTGGGCTAGCTCTCTCTCTCTTTCTCTTTCTCTCTCTCTCTCTCTCATACCCCTCTCTTTCCCTCCCTCTCTCCCTCCCCTCTTATGTTTCTCTGTTCTTGTCTATCTGTTTGTCTTCTTCCCCTCCCCAAACTTGAGATGCTGATTTGGAAGCTGTTGTGGAGCCCATAACCCCTGCCCACATGGTCACCTGGCCTGGGACAAGAGAAGCTCTTTTAGGGCCCAGAAAGACTCCTCAGGGAAAGAGTCTTCCCACCTGTCTTCATGTGGCCTCTAAAGAGCAAGAGATCCCTGCTTCCCTTGTCTGAAACAAAGAAGCAGGATTATTTCCTTGGTGAAGAGAAAAAGCTTTGGAGGGGACACTGCCTTGACAGCAACAACCACGATGGAAGGAAGTTGGGCTGGGAGAGAGAGATGGGATCTAGGATTAGGCTGAACAGAACCTTGGAGCCCATACAACCGCCTTGTTTTATGGATGAGGAAACTAAAGCCAGGAAAGACTGAGAAATCTGTGCAGCCACAGCTGTCTTAGGTCTTCTAATGTCAGATCCTGGGTGGTTTCCATGGACACCAGGATGCTTGTGCCCTTGCTTCATCTGAGAGGCACTAACGTACTCTGGAGAGGTACATAGAGAGAACAGTTCGGCTCCTGTGGTGCTAGTGTCTAGTGGTGACAGCGGGAGAGGGAATGGAGGGCCTCTAGGATAATTTATAATGGTCTGGTATCAGGGAACCCTTGAGTGGCCTGGATAAGCTGGCTTTCTGTCCAGAGGGCTCTGGGTGGCATTGGCACTCTCTCCTCATCCTGAGCTGGCATGTGATCAGGAAGAGCTGGTGAGCACCAGACTCTCAAAATCTCTTTCCCCAACAATCTCTTTTCCCACTATCTCCATCAGGATCAGTGCCTATAAATTCCTGGGCAGGGGGATCATCATGTCCAAATTCCTTGAATGATAGAAACAAAGAAACCGAGAAGGAGGAGAGATGAGGCCTCTGCCTTGCCCCTTGCCCAGGCTCTTTTGACCTCTCCAGCAGAGTCTTTCTGGGCAGAGCCATGATGTTACTGAGGTTCATCAGCCTCTGAGTCACTAGATCCAAGGTTGTATGGGAGCCAACTTAAACCGACAGCTAATTGCTCTGTTCTCAGGATGAGCAGTTATACCTCAGAAACCTAAAAATGCTGCATTTCAGGGCTTGGTTTATTACTTTGTTGATTGTCTAGACTCGTAAAAGTGATGGAGAAAATTTTAGTAACGCAGATTAAACTTAAGTGCGCTTGATGTGCACAGTTACTGCACCCAGCCAGTTGTTAAGTATTTACCCACATCCCCCTGCCCAGGTTCCTAACCTTGAGTCATGGATTTAGAAGTGGCAAGAACTGACTCCTCTGTCCTTTGTCTTGTACTTCTGATACATATGAAGGTCTTTTTTATAACTTTCAGAATTTCAGAGTCAGGTTCAGGAATGGCTGGATGCTTGAGTGTTTCATGGAGTTTCATGGAACCTCACACCCCAGCCTTAACTCTGGAGCCATCACTGAAGCAGAGGCAGCCTGAGAAGTCACAGTACTGGGAAGGCTATTAAAAACTAAATCTTTCCAGTCTAGGTAGGAATGTTAATTCCCCCCCCCCCCATCACAAGGATTTACCAGCGTGATGCACATTATTGTGTCCTTCTAAGATATAATAATAGAGAATTATGACATGTCCTGATATTTATAAGTTGGGCCATGACAGGGTTGTGGTACGTGAGCCAGTAATCTGAAAATCACTCTTCCTGGGTGACTCGCCTTGGTGTGCTCACTACCTTACTCCCCCAGCCTTGCAGAGTACAGATGAAGAATGACCCTCACATAGCCTATTTAAGCTAGGCTGAGGGAATAAGGATGCTCTCTGCTTCAAGTGTTCCTTTGAGTCAAGAGAATCTTTTCCCTCTTTCTTGCTCTAGTATTGCTACTGACGCCCAAAGGCATTCAGGTCTACACCAGTGTTACTTGCCACTTCTGGAGTAAAGAAATATTGGCCTTGGTGTGGTCATTCATTCCCTGAAGGGCCAAGACTTGCTAGACTGGCCCTTTGCAGGTAGAGTCTTTGTATCTTTGTCACACATTTAACTTGGAACTTTTTGAGTTTCTGGCCACTGATAGTCTTCAATAAGTGGAGACTAAGTGACCACTTGTCAATAATGTTGTGGAGGGGATTTCTACTCTATGACCAGGTCCCTGCTGTAAGAGTCTTTGACTTTTCCATTCACCTTGTTGATCTCACTTCCATAGATACTCTTGTAGTACTTGTAGATCACAACAGGAGATCCCTTTTACTGCAGGGTGAATGGCAGGCATATTTGTATGGATTCTCAAGTGGATGGGAGAGAGAAGAGGAAGGACTCATTTACAGTTTTACTTAGGGATATAGAATTTAATTTATTATATATTATAATGTAACAATTATAACATATGTAATATTATATTATATACAGAGTTAAATTATGCATTACATATCATTAAATTTTATTTCATTGAGCATGATTATTAAAAAAAAAAAAAGAGCCCCCTACCTCCTAATTGAAGCCAAAAAAGTTTGATTCATTCATTCTGCCAAATATTCAAGTACCTACAGGTCCTCTGTGATAGAGGGATATTCAGCTGCTGTCAAATTTGGAGGGTGGCATAGATGACCTTTTAGGTCCCTTCCACTTCATCTATGATTCTATAACTAGAGAACCTGTAGGGTTCAATCTAGTCTGAAATTCTTTGATCCCTTTTCCTGGCCATGAAAGCTTCCATAAAGTTTTCCTTGAAGGATGTGTAGATTGAAGCTGGTTGGGGAGAGCATTCTAGTGGAAGAGAGTGACATCAACCAAGGTGTGGAGGGAGAAAAACACAAAATTCAGAGGGAAGCAAGTAGTTCAATCTGACGGTTTAGTCAGTTAGCGTTTGTTAAGTTCCTGCTCTGTGTTCAAGGCACTTTGTGCTGGGAATAAACAAAGAGAACAAAGACAGTCCCTGCCCTCGGGGAGCTCACAGTCTAACGGACAGAGGAGACCATAAGCAAACAAGTACATACAGACAAGTTATATGTGGGATGAATAGGAGGTTATTCCCAGAGGGAAGAAGGGGTGAGAAAGACTTGAGTTGGTGCTTAAAGGAAGTTGGTACTTGAAAGTTACTGGGGTAGCCAGAGGCAGATGAGGAGGGACAGCATCCCAGGCATGCAGGACTGCCACGAAGAGTGCCCAGAGGGGAGAGATGAGAGTGACTTGTTCAGAGAACAGCCAGTAGGCCAGTGTCACTGGATCCAAGAGTGTGCATCAGGGAGTAATGTATAAGAAGACTGGAAAAGTGGGGGGGGGGGGGGAAGGGGAGAGGAGGAGCTAGGTTAGGAATGGCTTTGAACGCCAAGCAGACGATTTTATAATTTATCATGGAGGTTATAGGGAGCGAGCCACTAGAGTTTATTGAGTCAGGGGATGACATGGTTGGACCTGCCCTTTAGACACTTTGGTGGCTAAATGGTGGATGGATTCAAATGGGGAGAGACTTAAAGGCAGGCCGACCTACCACCAGGCTACTGCATTGGTCCAACAGTGAGGTGATGAGGGCCTGCTCTAGAGGGGGGGCAGTGTCAGAGGAGAGGAGAAGGCTTGTGGGCAAGATGTTGTCATTGAGCCATTTTTCAGTCACATCCAATTCTCCGTGACTCCATTTGGGGTTTTCTCGGCAAAGATACCAGAGAGGTTTGCCGTTTCCTTCTCCAGCTCTTTTTACAGATGAGGAAACTGAGACAAACAGGGTAAAGTGACTTGCCCAGGGTCACACAGCTAGGAAGTGTCTGAGTCCACATTTGAACTCAAGAAGATGAGTCTTCCCGACTCCAGGCCTGGCTTTCTGTCTGCTGCAACATGACATTCAGGGAGAGTACTCCATAGTGTGGAAATACTGGAAAGAATACAATTGGGAGACAGAAGAGAACTGGGTTTGAATCCTGCCTTTGAGTCTTACTATGCAGCCATGGGTAAGCCATTTACCTTCCTGAGCCTTAGCCTCCTCGTCTGTATGTGTTCTTTATAGGATGGCTGCTCACATGAAACGGGTTAAACAGAATGCTCTGTGAAGCTCTGAGCACTGTTGTCCATCAGCAGCATCATTACCATTATCCAACAGCCTTTTCTCAATCCTTAGCCTTTCTGGCTTTCACAGTGTTTGCTACTGTTGACTATTCTTTCTTCTCTTGGACACTCTTTCTTTTCTGGATTTTTGTGACCATTCCTCAGTTTCCCTTGCTGAATTATCATGCATATCCTCCCCTCTGTGAGCATGCTCCAAGGCTCTCACCTCAGTCCCCTTCTCTTCCCTGTCTACACCTTCATACTTGGTGACCTCATTCTTTCCCCCATATTCAGTTAGTCTGAATGCAAATGACCCTGAGATCTCTATGTCTACCCATTGTCTCTCTCCTGAACTCAGGTACTTTATCAGCAAACACCTCGTGGACATTTCAAACTGGATATCCCACAGGCATCTCAAATTCCACAGGGCTAACTTTCCCCCAAGCCCTACCCTCTTCTGAACTTTCCTATATCTGCCAAGGGTACAACCTGGCTCCAGTCACCCAGATTTATAACTTTAGAGTTGTCCTTGATTCTTCCCTCTCCCTCACCTCCCATGTCCAGCCGAGGCTTGTCCATTCCACCTCCACAGTGTCTCTCCCATCTGCCCCCTTGTCTCTGCCCACACACCTGCCACCACCTGGATCAGGTCATCAGCTCCCACCGGCCCTTCACCTTTTGCCTCACGGTTCACCCCGCACACAGCTGCCGAAGTGGTCAGCTAGAGCAGAGATCTGCCCATGTCACCCTCAAGTGGATCTCAGGGTTCCCAGAGTCAAAGACAAACTCGTCTGTCATTCATCATCCTTCATCATCTGACCCCAGCCTGTTTACACATATTCAATGCCCTTCATAACCTGGCTCCAACCTTTCCTGCCTGTTTACACATCACCTCCCTTTCACACAGTCTTTGGTCAAGCCATGCCAGCCTTCCCTCTGTTCTTCACATGTGGCTTTCTCATCTCTGTGCCTTTGCAAAGGCTGTGTGCCCCATGACCAGAATGCCCTCCCTCCTCGTCTCTGCTTCTTAGAATGGTTGGTGTCCTTCAAAGTGTAACTCAAATCCTGGGCCTTTCCTCATCTCCACCTGTTATACCTCTTTCCCCAGAAATTAGCTCGTATTTATTTTGCCTGTGTTGTAATGTGTAGGTTTTGTTTTCTTCCAACAGAATGTAAACTCCGTGAGGGCGGTGGTTGCTTCACTTTTGTCTAGTGCATAAATACTTATTGATTAATTGCTAATGCTTGGTAGTGATCATAGTTACTGCCCTGGCAGCCTGTGTGCCATGGACTGGAGGAGGCAGACCTATTATGCAACTGCTACCCATTATTGGATGAGATACAGGGATGAAGGGATGGGTGGGGAGAGAGCCCTCAGGCTTCTAGGGTCACACCTGGCTTCTCCCCTTGCCCTTGGTGAACCCTGATTCCCACTTCTCCTTGAAATTGGGTCAGAGTAGAAGTGAAAAAGAAAAAGCCCCTCTTCCCGAGTCTGTGTTTCCTCTAATAAAGGTCTTTGGTTTATACTTCTATTGGTTGTGTGTGTGTGTATGTGTGTGTGCATATGTATGCTTGTGTGTGTGTGTGCGTGTGTGTGTGTGTGTGTGTGTGTGTGTATTTTGGAATACTGTTGTTCTATAAGAAATGATATATATGCTTCTCTTTATCTGAGATCGCCAGCTCATTGCAAGGAGGGATTGGTTCCTGTATTGTACTTGCTGCATCTCCATCCTTTAGCACAGGACCTGGCCTCAGAAATACTTGCTGAGTGAGTGAGCAGATAGCCCTTATTACAGCTGATTTATGAGAGTCCCCTTTGGTGGGGACTTGAGCTGAGCTGGAGGAAGCAGTAAAGGAATGAGGGAATTTTCTGAACTCCGCTCTGCACCCTGGACCTCAGAATTGGCTCTTGGTTTTTTCCACTTTTGTGATCTCACTGGTACATTCCATTTCCCCCTTTGACTTTACCTAGTTTGCTAATTCAACATAACCTTGAGTCTACTGAGACATACTTCCTCTCTTAGCTCCTTCCCTCAAATTGGCATTGGGGCAGGGGAGCTGGGGGAGGTGAGGAGGTCATTTCCCCGACTCTCTCCAAAATTCCAAGTGATCTAGCCCTCCTGGAGCCATGGGTCTGTTTAATCAAACAGGGGTGGGAGAAGGAGACAAACCAAGGACTGCCAGGTTGCTGCTGGCACCAGTGGTAGGTGTGATAATGGTCAGTGCCACAAGGTACCTGGGGGCCCTGCTGGTGCCTGCCTCTGCCTGAGCCTGGCCTCCTCCTGAGTGGCTGGCTGCCTGAGAGGGCCAGGGAAGCTCCAGCCCTTGGGAACATACACCTGAGCTCCCTGTTCCTGGTTAATGATTCCTGTTTCTGACTCTGTCCCCTCTCTGTCACTTAGCTGGTCTATCTTCTGCTGCTCTGCCTCTTTCCTAGAAGACAGTCCCCATTTTCAGGCTCACCCCACCAGCTCCCAGCTACCCTATTAATCATAACACCATCACCCATTTATATAGAATTTTAAGGTTCACAAAGCGTTTACCTCATAACAACCCTATAAGGTAGATATGGCTAGTAGTATTACTCCCATTTCACAGATGAGAAAACTGAGAGAAATACAATGACTTACCCAAGATCACATCTAGGTAGAGCAAGAGTTAGGATTCAAGCTAGGGTCTCTCCTGACTCTGAGACCAGTGTTCTTTCCACTGAACCAAGCTGCCGCCTTCAGTGGATACATTCCTCTCTGTAAGATTTAGAATTGAAAGGGGACCATAGAAATAATGTAGTTCAACACCTTTATTTTACAGATGAGGAAACCGACCCAGAAATTTGCCTCCAGTCTCACCTGGAGTAAATGACAGAGCCCCAGGTTTGGACAAAAGGCCTCTGCCTCCCAGTTCATTGGCACGTCCACTACAGTAAATGTGGATAGATTTGTGTGAAGATTCCATCCCTGCAAGCCTCCCTTCCCAGTGTTAATTCTTCTCTTTTCTTCCTTTATCAGGATCCTCAGGAGAATGGAACTGTAACCTCTGCCAATGACCAGGGCTCAAATCCCAACACAGATCCAAGATGCAAATCGGTGGATTTTGAGAAGGTAGGTGACTCAGGACAGCGAAGGCAAGATGGGACTGGGCCCAGAAGACACTCTGGGGAAGGGGAAGAAGTAATTATTGAAGATGAAGAGAGACTGTCCAGTTGGTCTGGGCCAAAGTCATAGCCAGGACCAAAACATGCTAGAGGTGGGAGGGCCCTGCTTTCTACCACAGGGAGGGGAGGGAAGGGAAGGGAAGGAAAAGGGGAAGGAAGGAAAGGAGGGAGGAAAGGAAGTACCTACTATGTGCCAGCATCTGTACTGTAATATAAAATAATATCTCATTTGATCCCTCACAACAAGGCCTAGAAGTAGCTACTATTAATATCACCATAGACATGTAAGGAAACTGAGGCAGACAGCAGGTAAGTGACTTTTCCAGAGTCACACAGCTTATGAGCTTGGAAGTGAAGATTCCAGACCAGGTCTCTGTAGACTTCAGGTTCAGCACTTTGCACTGCCTCTGTTAGAGGAATGAATGAATGAGTGAATGAATCGATGAATGAACAACAGTGATACTGACCCGGGGAACAAGAGAAGAGATATTTTCTGTTACCGTCACAGATGACCATCAGTGACCTTTTTTTTAATAAGCATTTTGAGACGTCACCTCTGGCTGTTCCAGTTGTCAAGGCTAGATGCAGACTCAGACAAGTGCCTATAATAATAGTTTCAATTGAGAAACATTGTTTGGGAGGATTTAGGGGTGTCTTGGAAACCCTAATGACTCAAAGAGGCATTTGTAAGACCAGTATCCTGTGGTCTGAAGGCAAATGCCATTTGTTAATTAGCTAGTCTTTCCTGGCTAATTAGGAGCTGGGCCATCCCACTTCAAAAATGGGGACAGTTGGTAGTTGAGTGTGAAGGAGAAGGAAGGGATCAGTCCCTTGGGAGGTGCCCAACCAAGGCTAGGGAAGACATTGGCTTCTATCCCTGCCCAGTGGACTTAGGCATTCAGTGATGGAGCAGGGAGAGTGGGCCACCAGCCAAGCATCCACAAATCAGTCACTCAGTCAGTCCATAAACATTTCTTAAGCCCAGCAGCCTTCTTTGTATCAGGTGTTGGGCTAGACACAGGTGATTGATTCTAGGGAGAATGAAAGAAGCCCAACTCTGAAGGAGCTTACCTCTATCAGTGTCGCCATGGAGACCTTGGAACACCAGCTGCCCCTCTCCTCAGACCCCTCCACTATATGACAGATCTTCTGTGTATAAGACTGGAGTTCTACCCCCTACTCACAATTAATCAATTAGCCAAAAACAGGATAAATTATCCTATGTGTGGACAAACCTAAAATTATTTTAAAAGTATCACGGGACTTTTGGCCATTGAATGAAAGGCGAATGATAGCTTTCAGCAAACATCTTGTCAAAAAGTTTGAGTCATATCTATAGGGATGTGTATAAAAAGACCAGTTGTCAAGTGGTGAACTCAACTTTGGCAAAGAACCAGTCAAGTGAAGGAGGCCCCTGAGAAGGCAAATACACTGTAATACCAGCCCTGGCCCAGGTGCCAGAGGGCAGCCAAGAATGAGACTGAAGGAAGCGTTATCTCACCTACCCTCCACCGACCACTTCAAGAAATGACAAAGACCAGGAGGAGATATGGCCTTCAGCCAAGACTAGTGAGACTTACTGAGAATAATTAGATTTGCTGACGAAAGGAAGGGCTCAACCTGAGAGCAGAGGAAGACAAACATGTTTTTTAAAAATATCTAAGTTGGTTCCTGAGTACCCTATGCATCCACATTGGTCTGTGTGCAAAGATCCCCTTTTGCCTCCACATTGGAATTGTCCCCTTTTGTGTCTTCAGAATTTCTCTCTTAAAAGCTTCCCCTTCTCTCTGGAGCTGAGTTCCCCTGTCCTAGGTTGTCTCAGGTGTATGGCTCCTGTCTTCTTAACAAACTATACAAGTCACATTTATAATAACAGCTGACATTTTTTTTCTTTTTAGAGAGGGGAGGGCAGGGCAATTGAGGCTAAGTGACTTGTCCAAGGTCACACAGCTAGTAAGTGGTAAGTGTCTGAGGCCAGATTTGAACTCAGGTCCTCCTGACTCCAGAGCCAGTGATCTATTTACTGCACCACCTAGCCACTCCTACAGATGACATTTTTTAAGAGTTTGAAGGCTTTATTTTGTATTTTTGATACCTATTGTTGCTTCATCACATTTATTTTTGAATATGTCCCTTCCTCCTCCCTTACCCAACAAACTATCCCTTATAACAAAAATTTAAAGAGAAAGAAGGGAAAAGGCATTTCAGCAACACCAACAAACAAAGCAAACATGTGTGACAGTATATGCAGTATTCTCTTCCTGTGGTCCCTCACTTCTACAAAGAAGGGAGGGAGGTAAGCTTTCTCCTCTCTTTTCCAGGATGAGTTTGTAGATGTGTCTTACTGCTCTTTCCATTTACATTGCTGTAGTCCTATTACGCAGTACATTATTTTCCTGGTTCTGCATCAGTTCATATCAGTCTTCCAGGCTTCTCTGAATTCTTCATATTGTCATTTCTTGAGCAGTGTAATGGTAATGGAATTTAAAGATCCCGATATAGTGGCTTGGTTTTCGGGTTGAGTATTGAAACCCAGAGCTTGTGAATCCCACTTGTGGGATGGACTTGTTGATGTGAAGAGAGAGGGCTGAACTGAGAGGAGCTGGTGCCATGGATTTAGAGAGAAGGCCCAAGCAGAGAGAGAGGCAGAAGAACTTTTGGGAGCAGCATCGCAGAGACAGAAAGAGAGAGAGAATTGCTGGGGGCCAGAGTTGCTGAGAGCAAAAGAGAGAGAGAACTGCCAGCCGAAGCTACCCAGACTGCTAAGGGCTAGTTGGAGCTGCCCAGGACTTTTGAGAGCTGCCACCCAGAGCTGCTGACAACCGAGGAGGCATGACTGTGGTGCTGGTATTTTGTCTGTCTGTTTTGATGTTGTTTTGCCAGATTTGTCTGCTGGTGAAGGACAGTGCTGCTGTTGCAGAGGTCCTAGAACTTTGCTGTTGGTTCAGAAGCCCTGAAGGAGGATTTTCTTGTTGTATGTTTACAGAAATCCTGGAGGAGGGTCTTGCCGATGTTTTCTGGGGTCCTGGGACTGTTCTACAGGCAGAGGGTGACTTGATGAGGACACTGGCTATGTATATTGTGGCTTTGTTAAGCTTTGTCTCCCCAGGAACAGAGATTGCTGAGAACTTGCCTCATGTCAAGATGAAGAAAAGACCTCTCCTTGGGTTTTCAATGCTGTGATGATGTCTTAACCTTGTTGTAGCTTAGGGGCCATGGTCTTTGTGCTCTCCCGCCCCTTTTGAGAAGGTGCTTGGCATTAACTGATGATAATTGTGATTCGGTTGTGATGGGGGGGATGGGGGGGGTACTTTTGACTTTATGTTCTCTGTGACTGACCAAATGAATGTACTTTGTTTATGATTGGGAACTAATCTCCATTTGAGAAGAGAGACTTTGTGACTGACTAAAGGAATGTACTAGTCAGGGGTGGGCTACTTTGATTCTATTCTTTGTGATTGAATTGAGATACTTTGTGATTGAATTGAGAACTTGCTAAATGGCTGAGTTATACCATATTTTGATTTTCTCTGTTCTGTGAACGTTTTGCCTTAATTTGTCACTGAATAAATGGAGTTACTATGCTTGTATTCTGAACCTTGGAAGTTGCCTTTGCTTGGCATTACAAGCAGTACTAATCTATTACATTCATGTACCACAACTCCCCAATCGATAGGTACTTTCTCTATTTCCAATTCTTTGCTACTATTAAAAAAAGATACTGTCATAAGTATTCTAGTATGAACAGTTTGTAAGTCTTCTGACAATCAGGTTCATTCAGCACTTTATAGAAATGAGAACCTTGGGCAGCTAGGTGGCACAGTGAATAGAGCACCGGCCCTGGAGTCAGGAGAACCTGAGTTCAAATGTGGCCTCAGACGCTTAACACAAAAAACTAGCCGTGTGACCTTGGGCAAGTCACTTAACCCCAATTGCCCTATCTTCCCCCCTTCAAAAAGCAAAGAAAGAAAGAAATGAGAACCTGCATGGCAAAATGGGTCAAGTGTTCCATTTAGAGTCAGAGAATTAGGTTAGAATTCTGCCTCTGTGTCTTTGGTCAGATAGATAGATAGATAGATAGATAGATGAATGGATAGATGGATAGATAGATATAGATAGATATAGATATAGTCTATATCTATATCTATTCTACCTATAGCTATTTCGCTCTCTTTATATGTGTGTGTGTGTGTGTGTGTGTGTGTGCGCGCGTGACTGTGCCTTGGCTTCCCCTTACACAAAAGGAGGGAGTTAAACTAGACGCCCTCTAGAACTGGAAAGCTATGAGGTTAAGATCCTTTGCATATGAGGAACACACACAATGTAATGTAGATTTGTTCCCAGTTGGCCTTAAGTCTAGTACACCTCCTTCAATTTCCCTCCCTCACCTTCGCCACAACCCTAACAGAGCACTCATTTTCCCTGGGTGGGGCTGTTCAGCTGTACCATGGGTTCAGGAGAGGGCATGGTACCAGAAGTGTTTGGTTTGGCAAAGGCCTGGCTGGTCTGGGAAGTAGTAAATGGGCAGATTCTAAAGAGGAGAGAAAGCTATCAGGCAGGGAGAAAAGGGAGGTAGAGGCGAGTAGGTTCATTAGGAGGAATTCCTGTTTTCAGATTTATAGTATTAATTCTTCACTTGGCCCTCTTCCCAACCTAGTCATGCTGAAAAACCCCAGGGAAAAGCTGAGTCTTTTCTGGTTGTAGCTTAGAAAGTAAACAGAAGTCACACCTGCCTGTCGTACCAAGTGAACTGTTGCTGGTGCCTAGTGCCTCTCCGGGACAGGTAACCCACTCGGAGGTCCTGGAACGTCCCCTTTCTGAGAACCCAGAGCAGAGTTGCCGCTCCTATGTCAGGGCCTCTCCCACATCAGGTGGACCCTGGCCATTTCAGACATAATGAGAGAGCTCCAGATAAAGGACTTGTTGTCTACTTACAGCATGGAGCCCCCAAGCAGAGGGTGAATTGTGAGGCACTCTTCAGAGAAAGCTTTGGGGAAGAAAGGGACTCATTGGCCTTAGCTAGAGATTATTTAATATCTACTCTTTCACCTAGGGCCCTATTTAGGTTAATAAACCTTTTATGGTTTGCATTTTATACCTATATATTTAGGGCAGAATGGCAATACATGAAAAATTAGGAGAGGTGTAAGGGCCACAGTCTCTCCCTTTCCCACAAAGAAAGGTACTTTGTAGGGGACTTAGATAAGTGCTTTACAACTATTATCTTCTTTGATCCTTACCACAACCCTGGGTTGTGTTCTTCCCTCTTTATGGCTGGGAAAACTGAGGCAGATAGCATGTGGGTGATTTGCTAATAAGTGTCTGAGGACAGATTTGAACTCAGATCTTCCTGACTCCCAGCCCACGGCTTTATTCACTAAGCTCCCTAACTTCAGGACAGCAGGAGAAGTGGGAAAGTGGAGATTGGGGGACAACCTGACCAAAAGCACCATTGCCTTGGTGGAGGGCAGAGAAGAGAAAGTTCTTTCCTACTCAGCTGCTACCATAACTGAAGATATGACCAGATATGGAACCAGCCAATAGACTAAGTAGCTGTTTTCCAGCCAGAATATTTTGGGACATTTAGGAGCATTTTGAAAACTCCCTTAGGTGCCTTGTACCTAAGAGATGCTTAATACAAGGTGTTTTGTTTGTTTGTTTTTTCTTTTTGGAAGGGCAGTCGGGGTTAAGTGACTTGCCTAAGGTCACACAGCTAGTAAGTGTTAAATGTCTGAGGCCAAATTTAAACTCAGGTCCTCCTGACTCCAGGGCTGTGCTCTATTCACTGAGCCACCTGGCTACCCCAATACAAGATGTTTTTTAAAATTGAATCGTACCATGATATCCTCACAGCATTCAATCCAACCCCAAATAGTTTGTTTCAGTTTACATGTAGACTCCATAATTCTTTCTCTGAATATGGATATCCTTTCCATCCTGAGTCTTTTGGAGTTGTCTTATAACCTTGCATTGCTGAGAGGAGCCCAATCTATCAAAGTTAGTCATCACAGTGTCTGTAATTGTATACAAAGTTCTTCTGGTTCTGCCCTCCTCACTCAGCGTTAGTTTATATACATCTCTCCAGGTTATTATGAAGTCCATATGCTCCTCATTTCTTGTAGCATTCTATTACATTCATGTACCACAACTTGTTTAGCCATTCCCCAACTGATGGGCATCCCCTTGATTTCCAATTCTTTGCCACTACAAAAAGAGCTACTATAAATATTTTTGTGCAAACAGGTCTTCCATCCCACTTGTATGATCTCTTTAGGATACAGCCCTAGAAGTGGTATTGCTGGATCAAAGGATATGTACTTTTTTATAACCCTTTGGGCATAGTTCCAAATTCCTCTCCAGAATGGTTGGATCAGTTCACAACTCCACCAACAATGCATTAGTGTTCCAATTTTTCCACAACCTCTCCAGCATTTATCATTTTCCTGTTTTGTCATCTTAGCCAATCTGACCAGGGAAGTGTGATACCTCAGAGTTGTTTTGATTTGCATTTCTCTAATCAATAGTGATTTAGAGCA
>CM053585.1:34468640-34503895 GCA_028646515.1 Pseudochirops corinnae | reverse complement strand
TTTTCTACTTCCCTCTTAATCTTGGTTACATTGGCTTTATTTGTACAGAAACTTTTCAATTTAATGTAATCAAAATTATCCATTTTGCATTTTATAATGCTCTCTAACTCTTGTTTGGTCATAAAGTCTTCCCTTCTCCATAAATCTGACAGTTAAAAACTATTCCTTGCTTTCCCAGATTACTTAACAATATCAGCCTTTATACCTGGACTGTGCACCAATTTAACTTAATTTTGGTATACGGTGTTAGATAATGGTCTATGCCCAGTTTCTGCCATAGTACTTTCCAGTTTTCACAGCAGTTTTTGTCAATTAGTGAATTCTTATCCCAGAAGCTAGAGTCTTTGGGTTTGTCAGACAGTAGATTACTATAGACATTGGCTGCTGTGTCTCGTGTACGCAATCTATTCTGCTGATCTACTACTCTATTCCTCAGCCAGTACCAAGTAGTTTGGATGATTGCTGCTTTATAATACGGTTTAAAATCTGGTATGTCTAGGTCACCTTCCCTAGCATTTCTTTTCATTGATTCCCTTGATATTCTGGATCTTTTGTTCTTCCAGATAAATTTTGTTACTATTTTTTCTAGCTCTATAAAATAATTTTCTGGTAGATTTTTGGTATGGCACTAAATAGGTAAATTAATTTAGGTAAAATTGTCATTTTTATTATATTTCCTCGACCTAGCCACAAGCAACTGATGTTTTTCCAATTATTTAGATCTGACTTTATTTGTGTGAAAAGTGTTTTGAAATTGTGCTCATATAGTTCCTGGGTTTGTTTTGGCAAGTAGATTCCCAAATATTTTATAATGTCTACAGTAACTTAAAATGGAATTTCTTTTTCTATTTCTAGCTGTTGGACTTTGTTAGAAATACATATGAATGCGGAGGATTTATGTGGGTTTATTTTATATCCTGCAACTATGCTAAATTTATTTATTATTTATTTATTATCTCAAGTAGTTTTTTGCTTGATTCAAAATAATTTTAATAAGGATAAAGGACCAGCCACTAGGATGCCTTTGGGCAGCCAGTCGCACATTTGTGGAGGATTCTAGAAAACTATTGATGAGCAGAGAAGGTATTTCAGAAAAAAGGGAGACCAGTTTCTGTTGAGGCCCAGAGGAGAAATGCATTTGTGGAACAGCTCACAGGCCAGTTTGACTGGAGCAGAGGGTACATACGTGAAGGGGAGGAATGAAAAATAAGACTGAACACACAGGAGGGGACCGCACTGTGGAGACATTCAGAGGCTGAGCTGAGCCTAAGTGTACAGACTTGATCTGTATCCTTTATGTTCACACTGTTACTTAGACTGTAAGTTCCTTGAGGGCAGGGACAGATGCCTGTTTGTTGTTCTGTCCCCAGCACCTAGGACGGCTCCTAGAACCTAATACATATTTGTTGCTTGGCATTTTATTAGAGGAATGACATGATCAAGTCAGATGTTTTAAGGTAATTAATTTGAGAGCTGTGTGAAGGATGAATTAGAGAAAGCCCTGAGCTAACGTAGAGGCTCTTTGAGTGGAGAGAAGGGGAGAGAAGGACCTTGAATCAGGTAGATCTGAGTTCAAATCCAGCCTTAAGCACATACTAGCTCTGTGACCCTGTCCAGGTCCCTTTACCTCTTTCTGCCTCAGTTTCCTCCATCATAAAAGGGAGACCGTAATAGCATATACCTCACAGGGTTGTTGTGAGGATCGAATGAGGTAATATTTATAAAGCACTCAGCCCAGTGCTTGGCCCCTGATAGGTGCTATATAAATGCTTACGCCCCTCTCCCCCTCCCACCTTCCAGGGTTATCACGAGGATAGAAGTCAGTGCTGTTTGTAAAGTGCTTTGCAAACCTTATGATGCTATATAAATGCTCGTCACCATTAGGGCTCTGCAATGGCTAGAAAGATCAAGTGGGATCCCTCTGTGAGTTCTGGTGTGTTGGACTTTGTGAAGAAATGCTGAATTATTCAGTAACAATGAGTGCCTTCTGGGTCTATAGCTCTGTACTGAGGGCTGGATGGAGAATGGAAAAGATGCCAGGCAGCCAGGTGGAAAGGAGAGAGCTATGATTTGGTGAGAGAACTTGGGTTTTAATCACTGCTCCACTGCTCCCTGCCGCCCCAGACGACTCTATTTCTGACCCTCTTAACCTTGGACATATCTTTCCAATCAATCAGCAAGTGTTAGGAAAGTTTTGATGAAGTTTTGGGGAAAAAAAATGACAGCCGCTGGGGGGGCGGGGGGGGTGGTACACTAATGCATTGTTGGCGGAGCCGTGACGTGACCAGGTCCTGCAGCTCCGCCAGGAAGCTGCTACACTGCACATACACCCTTTGACCCAGTCATGCCGCTTTTGTTGTAGTTGGTTAGTGGGCTTCAGTAACGTCCAACTCTTTGTGATCCCACTGGGCATTTTCTTGGCAAACGTACTGGAGTGGTCTGCCACTTTCTTCTCCAGCTCATTTTGCAGATGCAGAAACTGAGACAAACAAGGTTGAGTGACTTGCCCAGGGTCACACAGTGTAACAAATTTTTAAAAACTCAAGAGATGATTTCTGGGTAATTAATAATCAGTTTATTAACTAGGCTATCTAATATAAGGAAGGAAAATAATCTGTCTCACAAGAGTTATGAGAAAAATGCTTAGTAAACCTTAAAGTGCCTGATTAACATCAGTTGTTTAGTCAAAGTTTAGCTATACTAACTATAAAGCCAATGCCTGCCCCTCCCCCTCTGAAAACCCAATGGGCCCCTTTCTCTCCTGATTCCAGCCTCCTTCTGAGAACACCTGAGGCATTTGGAGACTTTGACAGTATTTTGTGAATGGATAGATGAATGGAGGACTCGAATGACTGCCGACAGAATTCTCATAAGTCCTATTTCCAGTGTTCTTCGTCCTTCCCAGGAACTGTGAATGTCTTTGCCTAAGGGTACCTGACCTGAGCCTGGTTTTCATGGGTGGATGGGCTCACTTTTTAGTTCTATAGTCAGGGCCTGCCCGGCAGGGGAAAGAACAATGGATTTGGACCCAGAGGACCTTGTTTAAATCCTGGCACTTAACTGTCAGGGTGACCTTGGGCTAGAATGAGGACTCATCTCTTCAGGCCTCAGTTTCCTCATCTACAAAATGAAAACATAGCATTAGATGACCTGTAAGGTCCCTTCCTACTCCAAAATGTGTAATCCTGTGATGGATCTTCCTATCCCTACCTCCCTACATACTAACAGCAAAGTTCATTTGCTATGTGAAAAGCCCATACTATAGGGCAATAATTAGGATTTTCCAGGGAAATTTTTCTGGGGGCGAGGGGGAGTTGGGAGGCTAACCCTTTCAGGACCACTGAGCAAGACTATTAGGTTAAGAAAGACTTGCCTAAAGTCAAATGAAAACAGATGCCCTGTATTAGAAAAATCAATGCTATAAGTTTAAAATAGAGAAGAATTTGAGAGAAGAAATTTGCCTTATCTTCGGCATCCTTCTTGAAAGGACTCTGTATCATAGACCCTTCTGTGTTTGTGCCTTATGGGAGCAGGGAGAGCAAAGGGAAGCGATATTTCTGGTACTATAATGGGTACAGCCTCAACCTGCTCCTGATCATTGGGAAGACCTCCAATGGTAGAGGGAGGTCTACTGGGTAGCCTACCTACTTGGCTACTCTGTGGCCTGAGCTCAAGGGCTCCAGTGGTGCAGTGGAAGTTTCCCCAAGCTGTTGTTAGGTGAAGGACAAATATTTCTTCAGTTGACTGGGGAAACCCTTTGGGAATTTTCTGCTGCGTATAAGTAAATTCTGAACTGATCTCTTCTGGGCCAGGATGAGGTGGCAGGTAAATGTCCCAGTGGCTTGATCAGACTCGGGCAACCCTCTCAACCTCACCAAGAAGTATATGCTTTCCTCTTCCATCTCCCCTCTCCCTTCCCCCAAAGAATGAGTGGGTCAAAGAATGAATCACAGACAGAAACTATAAGACTATCCAAGAAAATAACAACAGGACAAAAGATCCAGACTTTTGGAATGTAACCAAAACCATCCTGGCTGGGGGCAGGGGTGGGGTGTGTACAGAGAATCCATCTCTAAACTCATTGACAGAAGAAACAGTGAGCTAATCAGTGAATTGAGCATATAACATAGAAACTGGAAAAAACTTCAGATAATTTAAACAAACAACCAGCTAAACACAAAAATAAAAATTCCAAAAGTCAAAGAAAGGATCGACAAAATTGAAAACAAAAAACTAGCAAAATTGATAAATAAAACCAAGAATCGCTTTTTTAAAAAGGGCATAGAGCCCCATTACATATAAATAGTACAGTGACCATCTCTGATGCTATATGCAACACTCCATCCTAGCAATCCCCCACTTCTCTGCCATGAGCTTATGGAACCTTCCAGCGTTTTCTGAATTCATCTTCCTTTTCCTGCTCTTTTCATTTTTACTGTGGGTTTAGTCTACCATAACATACACTGTTCATTTTGCTCTAGATCCATTCCTATGCATCTTCTCATGTTTCTAGGAATTCAGAGAATTTGGGATTTGGTTGAGGGGCAGGGTGGGGAATGGATCAGATGTGTTCACAAATAAATTTAATCTGAAGTAGAGTGTGGAAGCATATGAAAGGGCCAAGCAGAAGGCCCCTTAAAGGGGGAAAGCTTGGTACAAAGGTGATTTTCCTTGTTCATCCTGCTCTTTTTCCTGAATCTCTCGCCCCACCCCACAACATTGTCTTCCCCCTCTGTCTCTTCCCCAGCCTTACTTTCCTTGGCTACCACAAGCCTGACAAGCTCTTCCCATAACAATAGAATGCTGTACAAGTAAGGTGAGCCAGGGATGGAAGCCTGAGACAAGGGCTAGGAACGGAAAGTCTGAATTGAGAATTACCCCCAGTCAGAGCCCAAGGTACTTCCAAAACCTGATTTCCTGGAAGTCCTTGGCTAGATGTGGAATGAGTTAGAATAAGTAGGAAACCCGTGGCATGGTACCAGTACCCACACTTGCTGGCATCCCCCCTGACATTGGTCCCCTGGACACCTACTGTATTACTGCAGACCCCAGGTAGTATGGCCCTCCCCTGGCTGGGCTCCCAGACAGCCCATACCTGGAGGCTATAGTTATAGAGCCCTGGGAAACTCAGCCCAGCTGCAAAGAAATTTTCCACTTTGGGAGTTATGCTTTTCCACTGGCTTTCCCCATGCCTGAAGTGCTCTCCCTCTCTTCACCTCTGCCTCCTAGAGTCTCTGACTTCCCCCCAAACTCTGCTCAGATTCCATCCTCTACAGGAGGCCTGGACCCATCTCTCCTCCCCCCCAGCCCCTTACTGCTATTGCCTTCCCTCTGAAACTACCTTCCCTCAATTCTGTTCAGATCTTGCATTGTTCTTAGTCGATTTTTGCTAGTTGTCTCTCCTTTGGAATGTGAGCTCCCTGAGGGCAAGAGGTTTTTTTTTCTTTTCTTTGTATCCCCAGCACTTAGTAAATTCTTAATAAATATCTCTGAACTGATGGACTATTCTGCCCCTAAATATTAGTCCTTCTTTTCTTCCCTACCCATCCTCTGCTGTCTTTTATAGCCTTCCTCCTGTGTCCAGAAGACAGAATATTTTCCCATGTTTCACATTTGAGTTTGCTAGAACAATTGACTCTTCTAGTTCCTGACTTATTCTGCAGGAGCATTACCCATCAAGGGAAAGGTTCTATCTCCTCCCTCATCCTTATAATCTGGGGTTTCCCATGCAGGAGGTGACTCTATGGGAGCTTCAAAGGCTTCTTGTTTGATGCCAAGGGCACAAGGGGGAAAACCTTCAAGTTGGGAGTCATTTTATCCTGCCTTTCTACTTTTCCCTTGCCCTTGCTTCCCTCTCCATCTTGGCTTCCTAACAATGCCCTTCCAGCTGTTGACTGTCGTTACTGTCCTGCCTACTCTCAATGACCCTTTCCCCCAGTGCCCTAACTTCTGCTGGGAGCCACATTCTTGACATAGCTCCTTCTGCCCCACTCTATTCTCTCCCCTTTGTAGCCCCAGAGTCCTTGTGGGATATGAAAAAGGTGGGTGAGGGGTGGGGGAGTGGAATTGGTAACAGCAAGATAGGGACTGGTTGGGAAAGGAAGGGGCTTGGGTCAAAGCAACATTGACCTGACTCTGTTTCCTTGGCAGCTTGCCCAGTTCACATGTATAGGTCCCTTTGCCCTGCATGTCTGACCTGAAGCTCACAATGCTGCCTGGGCAGATTTTGGATGCCAAGAGGAATATAGTCCAGAGAGCTGGAGGGAGGAACTTTCTCCAGCATTTCTTCCTCTTTCAACAGGCACTGTCTCTTGTTGCCTGGCTTTACCTGGGGCCCTTCTTCCCTGAGCTGGGCTGAGCTGAACTGCCTGGACGAAATGTCTTGAGGAATCAAGGGGAACAAACCCCCATGAGACACTCGATTTCTTGTCCTCCTTCACCTTCTCACCTCCTTGTTGAAAAGAATCAGAGATCTCTGCACATGTAGGCTTATACAGACTCCCAAATTCACTTGATAGGAAGAGGCAGGCACTAGGAGATGGTGCCTCAGCCTGAGGAAGAAGGGACCTTTAATAGGGAGATCATGGGACACAGCCAGCCCTTGGGAAGATTGTGAAGTAAGCAAAATCTGTTTTGTTTTAAAATGTGTCTTATTGATGCCCAATGTCTTTACACCACAGTCATTTAAATCTCTCTCCCCCCACCCCACTGACCCAGCTCACAACACTGGAATCCCTTCTGCTATGATAAAGTAAACCATTTAAGCAAAAACAGTTACTTCATCTACAGTATATGCTGCATTCTGTCCTCATATTCTTCTGGAAGTTTGATTGGCATAGCACTGACTAAGTAAACTAATTTAGATAATATTATCATTTTTATTATTTTGGCCTGACCTATCCATGAACAATTCCCCCCCCCCTCAATTATCTAGGTCTGTATTTTTAGAGTGTTTCACAGTAAAATTAATATAGTCCCTGGGTGAATCTTAGAAGATATACTCCCAAGTATTTTGTAACTACTACAGTTATTTTAAATAGAATTCCACTTTCTAGCCCTTCTTGATGGGTTTTGTTGGCCATATATAGGAATGCTTATGAGTTCTATAAGTCTCTTATATTCTGCAACTTTGCTGAAGTTATTAATTATTTCAATTAATTTAGATTGACTCTGTAGGGGTCACTAAGTACATCATCAAATCATCTGTAAAAAGTGATCATTTGTCTTCTCTTTGCCTATTCTTATTCCTCCAATTCCTTTTTCTTATCTTAACTATCACCAACATTTCTAGCACTTAGTTAAGCAGGAGAGTTGGTAACGGGCATCCAAAAACAAAGATTTTCAAAAGCATCTTCTGCTTTCCCTCAGCCTTCCCCATGAGCCCCAGGTGCCTTCATGTCTTCATCCTTCCTATCCCACGTGCACCACTAAGATTTGTTCCATTGAAATTAACCTGCTAGCCATCACATTGCAAAGGGTCAGATAAATTCATCTGTACTAAGCTAGGAGATATAAGTAATGACCAAAGAAGCAAGGTGAGGCTTTCAAGTAGGAGTCAGAAGCCAGTTCTAACCTTGGCCCTGAAACTAAGTAACTGTGAGGCTTTGGAATGAATGAATTAACAAAAAGGATTTCTTGGGCTCTTACTATGTGCCAAGCTCTGTGTTAAGTGCTGAGGATACAAAGAGAAAATCAAGATGGTCCCTGCCCTTAAAGAGCTTACATTCTAATGGAGAGAAACATCTCATAGGAAATTTCAGCTACTAGTCAAATGGAATAGTGGTCCTTAGGATACAGCTGCAAAACAGGTGGTAATTCATCTTCTTTAGTGCCACTGATAAAAACAAACATCTCTGTTTGTTAACGGTGCCCAGAACTTTGGCAGTGAAAATGTTTTCTTCTGGGTTTTCAGTAGTTGCTGAGGAGGAAAGGGCTGGAGCACCTGCCATGCCACTTGCCAGATTGGATTTCCGCAATGGTTGTTTCCCTTGATGTCCATCTGTGCTGGACTGGCTGGAAGCAGATTTGAGTGGGGGGCCTCAGTATCTCAGAGTGCTGCTGTTTCCCTGGCTCTAGAGCTTAGCTGCCTGTCAGTGGCCATGGGTGGGCAGTTGGTATTTGGTGGAAATGAGGAGGGAGTGTATTCCAGGCATGGGGTACATAGGCATAAAGACACTGGAGAGTATTGTGTGTGAGGACCCAGGAGTAGTTCGTCCATAGAGTGTGGGGGAAGGGGAGGAGTATATAAGAAAGTAAATTGGAGCCGGATGGTCAAGGTTAGGTTTAAATGCCAAGTAGAGAAATTGGTATTTGATTGTAAAGGCAATACATTTTAACATCTGCAAACAGACATCATTTGCAATAAAATCACTGTCTAGAATGATTATCCCAACATCCCAGGGACCATTTATATTACAACCACATTAGCACTCTTTGCAGTAAATAGATTACAATCCAAAGTCTCCCTTTCACAGCCTACTTCAGTGTTTGGAGTTCTAATTGACACATGGGACAAATCTATCATATGCACACATTGTGATGGCGTAGATATACTTGTAAATGAAATTTAACTAAGCGCACATACAGCCTTTGAACTTCTCGATGACCATCCATTTCAAAGCCAGGTTGTGAATGGTTGTGTATGGGACGGTGATGGCAGTAACAAATGCAACTCATCCCTGATGACCTTTACTATCTGGTGCAGGCTGCTCCCAGTCCTTCCAGGCTAGCATCCATAGGCAGGACAAAGGACTTTTGTGGCTCTATGTAGGCCAGCCCTGGGGAATGTGTGAGGCAGTTGACAAGGCTTTGAAAAGTTGGTTCATGTTTGTGAGTGCAACATTCTTGAAATTATTTCAGCTGTTTCAGCACAAATTGACCTGTCTTGCCTTTTTGCTGCTGGCTCTCCTTAATCATAGCAAGTGAGATGATGCAGTGGTTTCATAATAATAGTTTAATTAATAATAATGATAACTAGCTTTTATATAGCACTCTAAGGTTTGCAAGGTTCTTTACAAATATTATGACATTTTATGCTCACAACAACCCTTAGAGGGTTATTATCCCCATTTTACAGATGAAGAGACTTAGGCAGACACAGGTTAAATGATTTGCCCAGGGTCACACAGCTAGGAAGCCTAAGTGACTGATTTTTATCTCAAATCTTCCTGACTCCAGGCCCAGAGCTCTGTCTACCATGCCACCTTGTTACGTAGTTCTTGACATTTCCAAAATAATGGCTACTTTAAAAAAACAAACTAAAAGGTTCTTAGGTCTGAAAGGTTCTCTGGAGGTGAGCAGTCAGAAGTGTTTCTCTCTTTCCTGGGTCAGTGCTCAAACCTTGCTGAGACATCGTCCCACATACACGACTGAAACCTTGCCAAGTTGGTCCTTGTCAATCAGACCAGCATCTTCTAGATCAGCAGTTCTCAACCTGTGGGTTGTGACCCCTTTGGGGGTCAAATGACCCTTTCACAGGGGTCGCCTAAGACCATTGGAAAACACATATTTCTGATGGTCTTAGGAACCGAGACACCACTCCTCTATCTGTCTCCAGGTGGGTCCGACTACATGCAGATACGCCCACATATGAGTATTAAAGGGTTGCGGCATGAGGAAGGTTGAGAACCACTGTTCTAGATGCTCCAACACTTCCAAAGATAATAAGATCTTTTGGACCATCTAGCACCTCCACATGGCTCATATCTGTTGTTGAAAAGTGACAAGTTGCCTTCAGGTTCCTTGGGACACGTGCTCAAACTGGTAAAATCTGAGTGGACAGTGAAAGTTGTCTTCCTCTGTCATAGGAATCTGATGGTTTCTACTCTATAAATTCAACACTGAGACTCTCTGGCTTTGCCTAGCAGAAAATCCAGGGCATCTTGAGTTCTTGGCATTTTATTCTGTCTGCTTCAGTTCCCTTGTTCAAAATCTAGTAGTGAACACACATTTGTATTTTCCATTTCTTCTTCCAAACTACTACTATATATAATGTTAATGGATTGTTGGACTCTCATATGATAACATAGACCAATAGTTCTTTTGGATAGATTCTATCACAGATGAATCTCCAAAAAATGAATCTCAAAAAAGTGAATTGCTCTCAAAAAGTCTGGTAATCAGTTGGATGGATTCTGTGAGTAGCTTCTCAGGCACATCTCACTCCATCACATCCTTGCAACGAGAAAGCACTTGTCCTCCTGGACTTATCTATCAACAGATCTTTCCAATTTTCTAGTACTGGTGAGTCACCAATGTCAAATTCTCAGGCCAGATTGGGTGACCCAAGACTCTTATGATGTGCTCTGCCACCACTTACTTCTACCCTCCTCTAAGCTTCTTCACAGGTTGTACAGATGATCACAGTGTTCAGATATCAATTCTCAGCTTGCTGCTTGCTAATATCTTTAATAATGCCAATTCTAGCACTCCAAAGATGGTTCAGAGCTATAACAGAGCAGCACTGGCCACCTTCCTCATCACATCAACTTCCTCAGTAAACGTCAGGCTTACTCTGATTTGTCTCAAGTATGAATCATCTCATCATTCAGTCCACAAAGTCTTAGCTCTTTCATGGGCTGAGCTACCCAAAGGTAACTCTTAATGTGACCAAAATACAATGGTCCCTTGGAATTCGTTTGCCAGCACAGCAAAACACTGCACATGTTCAGTTTTTACCATCACTTCATACACAAGGGCCTGTGTATCTGGATGGTTTGGGCCACAAACAGCTGACGATGAAGTTGAGTTTGTGATCTCAGGGTCAGGGACTCCATCCCTGGTCCTTGCCTTGTTACTAGAGGCCAGAGGCCACACAGCAGAGAGCGGTTTCCCAGCCCAGTCCAATGTTTGCCTCTTGAATGCATCCCACGTATGAGTGGCTACCTAGACCAGAGGTATAGCAGAAGGAGGTTCTTCCACCTCAGCCATGTCCTCTCCTCAGACAGCTGTGAGCTCCGACCCTGTTATCTTGTGTCTTTCCAAGCAAAATGCTTCTGTCTGCAGTTCCATGTTTCAGCAAGTTTTCTGTAGATTTCCATATTCAAGTCTAGGTGACTAGTGGAAATCACTTGCTTTTAATGCTTTTAATACGTGAGACAATGTATTAGAACCAGTTGACGTTAAAACTCTTGGTTTGGCCTCATCATCATAATTTTCATATTTGTTTTTACTCTTCATAGTACCTGGTCACTAGTTTCATGTGTTTTCTTCCATAGTCACTAGCACTGCTGTCACCTCTTTAGTTCTTATGGACATTTACTAGCTGTGTGACCCAAGCAAACAATTTAACTGCTATCTGCCTCAGTTTCCCCATCTGTAAAACGGGCATAATAGTAGCATCTGCCTTCCAGAGCTATTGTAAGGCCCAAATGAGATAATAATTGTGACATATTTTGTAAATCTTTGAGTGCTATATAAAGTCTGCTTATCATTGTTATTGTTGTGGTCACGATTGTTATTTTAGACCTTTATCCACTTGCACCATTCTGGCCTTGTCTGCTTCTTGAGATTGTACTCTTCCTCTTTCTACCATCCTCCAGAACAAAGGAATTACCTATACCGCAAAGTCAAAGGGTCCCTTGCCTATTTGCTGAATTGGATTTATCTGGAAACTTACATATGCCAAATGCAGGGACTAGATGCTGCCAATGTGCCCTTTCTTCTCAGACATGGCCATGAAGGGATATCAAAATCTGCATTCTTTTGGCTCTGGCCAAATGTGAAAGCTTGCCCTCGAATGCTTTCTAGCAGATTACCCGTCAGTCGGCAGGCATTCATCAAGTCACTGTTACGTGCCAGGCACTGTGCCAAGCACCAGAGATACAAAAAGAGCCAAAAGACAGTTCTTGGAGCCCACAATCTAAGGGAGAGACAATAGGCAAACAAAATATATATAAACAAGCTATGTACACACAAAAAAATAGAATATAATTAAGAGAGAGAAGGCACTAGAAATAAGAGGGCTTGCAGAAAGGCTTCCTGGAGGAAGGAGGATTCTAGTTGGCATTTGAAGGAAGCCAGACAAGCTAGGAGACAGAGATGAGGAAAGAGAACATTCCTGGCGCGAGACACAGACAGAGAAGATGCCCAGAGCCAAGAGCTGGAATGTCACAGGAGCAGCAA
This sequence comes from Pseudochirops corinnae, assembly GCA_028646515.1. Classification (NCBI taxonomy): domain Eukaryota; kingdom Metazoa; phylum Chordata; class Mammalia; order Diprotodontia; family Pseudocheiridae; genus Pseudochirops; species Pseudochirops corinnae. Next base: position 34,491,772 of record CM053585.1, on the reverse strand, counting down.
AGTTACCTGCCTTGTCAGGCTCAGGACCTGATGAGTTCTAGAAGTCTTGGTAGAATGACCTGCCCGAACCTAGACTGAATCTTTCCCCAGAGGAGATGGGCTCCTTTCCTAAGAAGAGTCCCAACTTGGACTACAATTAATTTCCTGTAATGCTGAAGTTTGTAAGGTTCTCTCTCTGTAGGAGGTTCATCTTTCCCCCCACTTAATTGTGTTTTTCAGTTTATCCACAGGTAGACATTCTCTGCTCATCATATCTGCTACTTTTTTTAACAGCACCTCCTCCTCAGAGAGAGGTATAGTGATCAATTTCCAGGTACCATTACTGTATCAGAGATTTTTGAATTAGCAATAATAGTTCATAAGAAACAGACTGAAAAGGGAGAAGTTCCTAATTTGAACTTATTATTGATGACTCATGTGTCTCTCCAAATCTTTTGTAGGTCTTCTCAATGTTTTGATAATGTCTTTATTTTTATACCCAGAATCTACTCCAAGGATTAAAGGATTATCTCTTCATGTTTTCCTCTCCAGTAATTCACACTGTATTTCTAAAATTTTGGCCTCCGTTTTGCTTGAAGTTTAATTAAAATTTTATTACAAAGTGAAAACAACATTAACTCCTTGGTTTATACCAACAGTTTGTGTATGAAAGCAATATTCAGGAAGTCAGTACCATGAAAAGATAAGCAATGATGTTATTAGCAGCACACAACTAAAAACTGAGCTCATTACTAGCCGTACAGTACTACAGGCGTAATGCAATTATCAGTAACATTCACAAGCATAACACATTGGAATCCTGTGAAATACGATGTTGTTGTGTTGTTCAGTCATGTTCAGTCATGTCTGACCCCATTTGGGGTTTTCTTGGCAGAGATCCTGGGATAGTTTGCCATTTCCTTCTCCAGCTCATTTTACAGATGAGGGAGCTGAGGCAAACAGGGTTAAATGACTTTCTCAGGGTCACACAGCTAGTAAGTATCTGAGTCCAGATTTGAACTCAAGAAGATAAGTCTCCCTGACTCCAGGCCCAGCATTCTATGACTATGTCACCTAGCTGCCTCCTGAAATACATAAATATCATAAAAGGGGAAATTTTCACAGAGGAAAAAATTAAAATCAAAACTGAACTGGAACTAAATAATTCCCTGTGGATAAACAAGAAAATTTTCAAATTTAGAATCAGAAAAAAAAATTCTGGAAAAAAAAAATTCCTAAAATAAAATTCAGTTACAAACTTTGAAACGGGGAAGGGGGGAAATACAGAGTAAGCATCACTAGTAGTGAGTCCTGTGTCCCAACAAAAAACAAATCAAAATACCACAGACGAGTAACCCCCTACATAAGAAGTGTGTATGTACCATGTGGGACATTTTCTGTGTATATGGTAACACTAGACACATTTCATGTTGGGTCTCAATGTAACCAGCCCAAACTAGTGCCCAAGCTACTTCCTTAAGCTTACAGAAAGTCAGTGTGTTATTATATTAACCATCCAGCAAAAAGTTATAATATCTGAGTTATTTACCTTGTAGCACTCAACTCAAGCTACCAACCAAGTTGTCTTGTTGGAGTTTCTCTGGCACATGGTTGAGAGATTCTTCCTCTCTACCATAGTCCCACAACTCCAAACGGCTAAGTAGTTTAAAACCTACATGGTCTGGCAGGATAATATCAAATACTGTCTTTTGTAAAGACAGTTGTAAATAGGAAGTCTGTGGTTCCATTCCCAGCACACATCTGGAATAGACTTTTCTCTCTGAAACAGTGTCCTCCATTTACAAGACAAAGGCACATAACAGCATGTGACCACATAATTTATTAAACATAGCAAAAATGAAAGAAAAATCAAGCCCTTTTATGGAGCCCTTTGCAAACAGGCTACATGGCCATCGTTGGTGGTCATTGTTGTTTGTCCTTCCTGGCCTAATTGTAACACCTCCAGGGACCCCACACAGCTAAACTAAATTCTTGCTTCCAGAGCAAAGGGAGAAAAAAAAGTAATCTCCACCTGCACAAACATTCCTGTCCTCTTGAATAGATTCTTGCTGTCTGTGAACTCCTAGGGATGTGACAATGGCTACCATTGGCAGTGAGACTCCTGGTGTAGGAGAGAAGCACAGTAAACCACAATTCACAGTTATTTCATTTAAATTATCATCAATACTACCTTGAGTCCCAGAGAAAAAATCATAATAATTCAATTGTGGGGGGGGGGGTAGCTAGGTAGCACAGTGAATAGAGCACCAGCCCTGGAGTCAGGAGGACCCGAGTTCAAATCCAGCCTCAGAAACTTAACACAAAACTAGCCGTGTGACCTTGGGCAAGTCACTTAACCCCAATTGCCCTCCAAAAAAAAAAAGCCAAAAAATAATTCAATTGGATAAGTGGACACAGTGTGAGTACAGGTTATGGATAGCAGCATGAACTGAAATCTAACTCAAAGGACTGCCACTGAATAGAGGAATAAGAACAAGCAGGTCACCAAGGAAACCCAGATGTTTCCTTCTCAAGCAGACCATCAACAGACATTCGTGGTGCTTATGCTGTGAGGCATGATACATAGTCTTTGCCTTTACCTTTTAATTGGAGAGACAAGATCATAGGATTTGGGGCCACAGAGGGCTTTAGTAATTATCTAGTCCAAATTCCTTCAATGATTAAATGTGAAAATGACCTGCCCAAGATCACACCAGGCACAGCCAAGATTTGAACCTAAGTCTTTTGATTCCGTATCCAGAGTTCTTCCTATTATACCATGCTATCTCCTTGGTAAAGTAAGAGCTAGATAGAAACAGTCATCTACAAATATTTGCTCCTTTGACTGCTGCTTACTATCGCAGTGATCTCCAACAAGTCATGTCCATTCTCTGGACCTCAGTGTCCACCTGTGTGAAATGAAGCTGAGCTAGATGCCTCCTAAGGCACTGTCCACCTCAAAGTGCTAGTGCTGTTTAGAGGAAAGATTCTTAATCGACTTTTGGCTTTAATAAAGGACTTTGATTTCTTGGACCAAAGGTCAGGAATTATTGTTGTACTGTGCTGTGTTGTGCTTTGCTGTGCCTGGAGATTCCACCTTACTTTCCTCCCCCAACACAAATTACCATCCCTGGTATCATCATCTTCCTGGAGAGGAATGTCTTGAGCTATCAGAAGATCCAGACTCTAATGCATGCTTTGCAAAGCAGAGCTGGCATAAAGGTGCCTCATTTTCTGATGTTGACCTTAACTGCCTCTAATTTTCTTTGAATACTCAGAATTTTTCCTAGCCCTGGCACCTGTGGAAGTAAGCTACTCTGTACTGTCTGAGGCTAGTCTTTTCCTCAATTCTTCTTGATCATGATAATAGTGACCCATAGATTAGGGGAAAAGGAAGGGAGCATAGAAGGAAGAAAATATATCATCCTAGATCCGTGACCCTAGGAATGGGAAGAGATTTACCTTTACTTCATCCCTGGTAGGGATCCTGTCCCCTATCCAGATTCTCTCCTGGGTTTTCTTTGTACCAATCATTGCCTCCTTCCCATCTGACTGTTGTGGCTCTCCACTACCTGTCCAGTCTAAAAGTTGCTACTTCCAAGTTTATTGTCCAGTAGACCTCTGCCTGGGATTTTACCATGGCATCATGCTGACATTAAAGAGGTGTCATCCAAACTGCACTGAAGGAAGAGAAGAATTTCTAGGGATGGAAGATGACAAGGGGATGGTTTTAGACTTGAGGGGTCCTGAATTCAAGCCCAGAACAAGACCAGGAAAGAGCTGATGATCCCGTTTGGGCAGAACTTGTAGCCCATAAAGAGGAATCATGTCCAGTATGGCAGGCATAGGAGTATGGAAAGCAATATGTTGGGAAGATTTCCCTACCCTTGGAAGGCAGGCAGGCAAGAAGTATTCTTTAAGTGGTTAGAAAATGCTGTGCTTGGAATACAGATACAAGCAAAAAGAAAGAAGAAAGACAGTCCCTGCCCTCAGAGAGCTTATATTCTGAAGAGGAAAGACAGCCCATCAAAGGGAATAGAAAAGCTGGGGAAGGAAGAGGCATCTACATGGGAGGGCATGGTGGCAAAGTCCCTAAAATCAGCTGTAAAACAGAAAGCAGAACAAAGTGTGGCTGGAGACCCCAGAAGAACTTACCCAGTGGGAGAAGGGGGCCAGCATGACAGTGATGTCCCACGGTGACAAAGCACTGAGAGGAGTCTGGAGAGCCAGAAGCACCTCTGGGAGGGAAAGTCAGGAAGTCTGGGTTGTCAAGGAGGGCTTTGTGCCCCCTGTGCCCTTTGATACTCAGGGGAGGGGCCACTGGCTTGTTGGGAGAGGGTGGAAATGATAGGGTGGAAGTGACAAACTGGAGCCCAGGGGAAGAGAAGCAGGTGAGAATTGGTGTAAATACCACATTCACCCACTGCTTTCTTCATAGAGGAGAGAACCCCTGATTAAAAGATGACTTAGATTTGAATCCCAGCTCTGCTGCTTCTCTATAACAAATCTCATAACCTTGGATCAAGTCCCTTTTCCTTTTGGACCCACGTTTCCTAATCTGTAACTTAAGGCAGCTGGACAAAATGCTCTCCTGGGTCCCTTTGACATCAGGTGATTCTGTAAGGCCACCCAGCCCTTCTTCCTAGCACCGTCCAGGGAGCTCCCATTAAAAACAGAATGCTCACATGACTAAAGTGAAAATTTGTTTAATGTGAGTGTATATGTAGAGCCCATATCAGATTGCATGCCTTCTTGGGGAAGGGGAACAGGAGGGAGGGGGAGAGAATTCGGAACTCAAAAGCTTGTGGAACTGAATATTCTAAACTAAAAATAAATAAATAATTTTTAAAAGAGAGAGAGAAACAATGCTCGGGTGTAAACATTAGATATGGTTGACCCAGTGTGGTATGCCTGATGTTCTGTTCTGTTATTCAGTCATTTTTCAGTCATGTCTGACTCTTCGTGACCCCATTTGGGGTTTTCTTGGCAAAGATACAGATGAGGAAACTGAGGCAAACAGGTAAAGGACTTGCCCAGGGTCACACAGCTAGGAATTAGTTGAGGCTGGATTTGAATTCCAGACCTGGAAATCACTATGCCATTTAGCTGCCATGCTCTGTTCTGTAGGAAATAATTTGTCCCATCTGGTAGTATCCTCCAAGGCTCCTCCCAAAAGGCTACCTGAAATGGGAGATGCCTGTTCCACACCTGGAGTCCTTTTGTATAAACCTTGCGCATCTAATCCATTGACCTTTACTCTGTCTCCAGAAAAGTAGCAATTCACTCTGTGTTATCCCAGCCCATGGGGGTGTCAGGTACGTTGGTATGCCAATCTGTGGAGTCTCTGGGGCAGGAGGATATCTGGCTGGTACTACCATGTCTCCTTGATCCTTACTGAGTACCACATTTCTTTGCCCTGGGACTGAAGGAAGAGTAACAGTGACAGGGGCCTCACTGTGGTGCCTGTGACCTGCCATATCAGGACCAAGCTACAGGCATGGGGGACAGACTTCAACCTGGATCACAGCCAGGAATTCCCAGGCTCAGCATTTTCTCTGTCCCTGTCTGTCTTCTCCCTGTCTGTCCCCTGTAACCAATCACTGAGTCCTGTCAGATTCTTCCAATAATAATAATAATAATAATAATAATAATAGCAGCCAACATTTATATACCGTTTACCGCGGGCCAGGCACTGTGCTATCTCATTATCTCTTTGGATCCTGCGGAATGTCTCCTCTCCCATTTCTCTCCTTTCCATTCACCACAGCTGCCCCTCTGGTTCAGGCTTTCATCATCTCACTGGCAAAGCCTCCTAATCGGTCGGTCCCCAGTCCTTCTGTACATAGCAGTCAGTTAAATCTTCCTCAAATACCTTCTCTTTGAGTTAAAAGCCTTCAGCAATAATAGTTTGCATTTCTAAAGGTGTCTAAGGTTTATGAAGTGCTTTCTGCATGAAATTCCTACTAACGTAGTATCCAGTCTTCTCATTCCCACTCTGTAGCAGGAAGCCGAGTAAATCTACAGCTCGGGTTTGTCCAAGGTCACCTGACTGGTAAGTGTCCAAGGCAGACTTGAACCAAGGTCTGCTTGAATCGAAGACCAGTGCTCTTTCCAGTACACTGTACTTGCTCCTTATGTGAGCAAGAAGAATCCTTTGCCCGTAAGACAAAGTCCAAATTCCTCACTTTGGAATCTGGCATTCAAGGCCTGCTATAGTCGGATCTCAGCCTTATTACCCAAACTCGTCTCCCACTATTCCCCAATAGTAGCAGCCTTCTTCTCTAGCCAGTCTGGGCTAGTGGATATTTCCCATCATTCCCAGTTCTAGGTCTTTCTCATACTATTCTTCTCTCACCTAGAACATCTCCACTGGTCTCTTCACCCATCTCAGGCAAAGCCCCTGATTGACTTTCCCCTTCTCTGTACTCTTCTAACACTCAGGGCCATCTTTAATGGTTTATTGATTTAATTTTTTAATCTTTTTTTCATTTGATTGATGCTTTTGATTCTGGATAAGACCCCCTACCCCACCTAGGTTGCCTTCCTTTGTTAAAAAAATAATAATAAACAAAATCAACCAAAACAGTAACTGCATCTAAGAGCATATGCAACATTCCATACCCATAGGTTCCTCCAACTGACCTACAGAAGGAAGGAGCTGAAATTCCTTATCTACATCATTCATTTTGCCTCTTAAGAGACAGTGATAGAATATAGCACATGTTTAACCATCTTACCTCTACGTGCTTCATCTTTCTATCTGAATTATAAACTCTGGGAATGGAGGATGATCACTGGCTTATCTTCTGTGGGTCCTATGGTGCCCAGCATGGTGCTAGGCCAAAGTACCAACTCCTTAGCTTGGCATGTCAGCCTCTGCCCAGTTTGGCTCCAACTTACTTTTCTATTTTGTTTTTCATTACTTTTCTTCAAGCATTCAAGTCTAGCCAGACTGAAGTAAGTATCTCATCACTAAATTCAACACTCAATCTCCTATTTCCATAATCTGGAATATATGACTTCCTAACCTCAACCATTTAGAATCCTTCTCTTTAAGGCTCAATTTCAGCTGCCCCCAATTCTCTGAAACCATCTCTAAGTCCTCTAGTACAGCAGTGTCATACTCCTAGCCTGAGGAAATCATATCAAAATATGATTGGGAAATATTTAACACATGAAAATATTTCTTAATTTGTTGGGAAATTTTTAACAAGATAAAAATACAGGGTGAGATAGATAATGTTAATTTGTGGTTTTCTAAGTCAGTATGATACTGGTAGGGATGAGTTTCTGTTTGAGTTTGACCCCACTGTATTTCCTCCATCTGTACATCTGTATAGATCACTTTGGATTACTTCTTTGCCTTCTCATTCCATAGCTTATATTATTCTCCAGGTAAGTGTCGTATCAGGATAGCAAGTAGATTGTAAGCTCACTTCAAGTAGACTGTAAGCTCACTGAAGTCAGGCACTGTCTTAGTATCTGGTAGTACATAGCACAGTGCCTTGAATGTAGTAGATGCTTAATAACTGTGGAATGAGTCGATGTAAATGTTCAGTAAATACTCCCTGAACACATGGATGGCTAGATGGATGAATGACTGATGTTGCCAGTTCAGCAGCCAGAAGAGAATCTGGGCTATGACAAGAGAAAGCAATGTAATTCCTGACCCAGTGTGCTGACGATCCCCTGATCTGCTCTGCTGACTCACCCATTCATGGTGTATCTTCTTCTCTGTCGAAGGACCTGGTTGACTGGCAAAAACCCTTGCTGTGGCAGGTGGGCCACTTGGGAGAGAAGTATGATGAGTGGGTGCACCAACCTGTGGATAGACCCCTCCGTCTCTTCCACTCAGATTTCCTTGAGGCCTGCTCCAAGGCTTCTTGGTGAGTGCTGCCCTGTGTCTCCTGAGATTTGATATCACCGTTAGGTAACATTAAGCTGCTGCTGACAGGAAGGACAGGAGAGGACATTAGTCCTCTCAGTTCAAGGGCCTGATGTTCCTGAAAGCTAGTAGACTTTCCCCTGGGGCTGTTGCCCTGAGGTCAGCCTGGGAAGAACAAGTGATCTCTATGTGGGGATGTCTATCTTCTCCACACAAGAAAATTTTCATCTTAATCATAATTTAAAATGCTGCAGGTCCAATTAAAAAGAGAGTGGACTTGGGAGTCTGAGAGTCTGGGTTCAAAACTCAGTTCTGCCCCAAACTATCTATGGTTAACCCTCTGAGCCTCAGTTTCCTTATCAGTAAATTGAGGAGGAAGGCCTCCATAACCCCCAAGTTCCCTTCCAGCTCTAAATCTATGGCACTACACTATGTGACTAGAACACTGGAACGTGATTTTAAAATCAGCAATCAGAAAGTCAGATCATAGTGTATGCCTAGCAAATCCTCTGCTGTCCTGTCCAGCCCCTCTGCACAGCTGAGGCTCATGACACTCTCCCTAAGGCAGATTTCTGTGCAGACCCTGAGTCTTTCAGAGGACATTTATTGAGGGCAGGCCTTCCTCAGTATCCCCGCCATCCACTCCCACTTCTGCCTCTGTGTCCTCGAGTGGATAGCCTAACTGACTGAATTGCCATACGCAAGTGGACAGAGTCATTCCATACTTCTCTGAGATATCTCTAGGTTTCCAGCTACAAACATGTATTAAGCATTTACTGTATATAAAACAGTGCCCTTGGTGCTGGGAGGAATGGGGGTGGGGAAGGACAGACGAAATTTAGGGAAAACCTCTCTTCCCTCATGGATCTTTAGAGTATAGAGTTCTCTGAAGACCTGTGTAACCAAGATTCCTCCTAGGACCTCCTGGGCCTAGACCTCATAAGTACAACCCTTGGGCCAGGAATATTTTTGCCAGTGAGAAGGTAACTGGCCAGCACGTTGTCAGAAATGTCTCCAGAACTAAGGGCTGGTATGTTCTGGCCACCCTCCTTCAGTCCAGTTCCCATTGGAGAGGTCTCGCCTTCCACTGACCCCATTGCCTCGATACTCTTCGTTTAGAGCTCCCAGCTCTAAGGTACAAGGCTCTAATCCGTATTCTGTCATCAGATGGCCACAGAGCCTCTGGACAGGCCTGCTCCCCTCTGGCTCCAGGCCTTCCCTTGAGTCACCTTATCCCCTCAGTTCTCCCCCTGGTGTATTTCTAGGGAAGCCAGACCCTCCTCACAAGTTCCCTTATGGGGCCCTCTCTTTTTTCTTGCCCCTGTGGGCTTCCTATAGGTACGTTGTTCTTGCTGTCTGGTCCCCACTGGTGATATACCTCAGCTGGTTCTACTTTAGAGCCCTCACTCGAGACAACGTCCGACTCTTCACATCATTCACCACAGGTACATGATCCTCGGGAAATTCGTTGGCCTATCTCTGTGTTGGGGGTAAGGGGGATGGGAGCCATCTGATTTTCCCTAGCTAGTTCTCTTGCCTGTTCTGGAGGAGACATCCCTGAGCACTTGATGGTTGTCAACAGAAATGCCAGAGACAGAAGGATTTGGATGTGATCTCTCCCCCAGAAAATCGGGAATTGGTCAAGCAAGGGAACCCTTAGGAAAAAAAATTAGGGGGACTCTATGGGTCTCTTGGTTCAGGGGAAGAAATTCTTACTCTTCAAGGCAGGGTACATGATCAAGCTCTGGGAACTGGAGTGTGATGACGTACAAGATGCCTCACTAGACGACAATCAGTCATTCAGCAAGCATCTATGTACTAAATGCCTCCTGTGTGCCATGCACAGTGCCAAACAGCCCCTGACCTCGAGAAGCTTGCATTCATTCCTATGGAAGACTACACAGATCAGCGTATTCTGAAAATACATAAAACAAACCCCAAGGTAGTTTGGATGGCTAGAGGGGTCAAGGGAAGCCTTCATTAAGGTCATCCTGTCTCCAAAAGCAAAGAACAGAAACCCTATTGCCTTTTTTGTCTGAGTCTTCCGGTACTTCCCCACCCCCAGTTTGGGCAGGCAGCTCAGACTGGGAAGTAGCAGTTAGCATGAGGAGCCTGGGAGGGTGGGAGAGGTGGAAGAAGGAAGCCTGACTCCATAAGTTAGAATCTGTAGCCATGGGCCATCTTTTAGTCCTGGGCTCTTCCTTCCTGCTCCCCTTCATCCTTTCCACTGTGGAAAGATGAAGATTCTGTGCCAAGTGGCTCTGTGCCCACAGCTTCTGCCAGGTGCAGTTTGCCAAGGGAAAGCACTTATTAAGTGCCTGCTGTATACAAAGTTGAAGGATACCTGAAGAGAAATAGAGTGGCCTGTGGTGGGTGTGAGCAAGCTCTGACACATTGCACATGCCTCAGAAGAAGCTATATAGAGGATGTCTTTAGAGAAAGTCTGACTGGGGGAAAACGGACCAGTCAAGCAGGGCTCATTGGTCAGGGAAGACTGAGGGACAGTCCACGAGTTCCAGTCAGAGTTACACAATATCAGGAGAAAGGAAGGAAGGGCCTGTGCAAAGACTGAGTCAGCAAGGGTTAACCGTAGTCAGTGAGCCCCCATGGCCAAGCAGCCAAGGCCACTGCTCTTGACCCACCCACACTGAATAGCTCCTGGACAGGGCAGGGCTTGTTGCTCAGAAATTCTGCCGGCTGAATTGCCCACTGTCTGCCTTGGGCTCCCTAACAATGACAGACAGTGGCTGGGCTGCTTGGAGGCTGGCTGGTGGAGGAGGGGCAGGGGGCAGGCAGGGAAGAGAAACTGAAGCATTGGCCAGCCTCCGTTCCCTCAGCTCAGAAGATGCCACTCTGTACCAGCTCCAGAGCAGGGGGCGGGCAGGGGGTGATGCTGGGGTGAGGGGGTGGGCAGATTCTTGACCTATAGGAATAGGCTTCTCCAAGTGGTGGGAACCACAGTAGAGACACTTTTTTGGCCTCAGACCCTAGATGACTTTATGGCTTATGAAAGGCTCAGCCAGAAGGCTGGGGCTTTGCATTAAGGGACATGATAAAAGGTTAAATCATCAAAACAAAGTGATACTACTAGGATTCAAACCATTTCATTCATGGAGGGCTTTCCAGTATGTAAACTCCCCCATAGCTGTGCTCCTCTTTCTTTCGTTGTTTTTTCAATTCAGCTTCTTTCAACTAGCAAGCGTTTATTTTCCCTACAACAAATATGTGTAATCAAAGAGACCACTTCCCACCCTGGCCACGTCCAGCTTCTTCATCCTTTGAATCTGTGCATCTGCTTGGGCTGTCCTTCTCTGGCCTTCTCTGGGCCTGCGATGCTCTGCCTTTCAGAATCCTCGTCTGAGAATCCAGGGAGCCCCAGCTTGGGCGCAGCTCCCTCTGTAAAGCTTTCACTGGTCCCCTCTCCCTACCCAAATCAGCTCTTGGGCTTGTCGCTGTCACTGTTCTGTTCCAGAACAGAAACTTCTGGTGAACAGGGACTTTTGCTTTAGTTTTGATATCCCCAGAGCACCTAATCAAGGAGGATGAATCAGTAAGCATTCCCTAAATGTGCCTGAGATTTCAAAGTCAAAAATGAAACCGTCTCTGACCTCGGGAAGCTTATACTCTTCTAGGGAGCCCGCTTGTTCTTGAGGGAGTATATATACTAAACAAAAGGGAATTTTGTGAGGAACAATAAGAAACCCAGTTTGGCTTGACCGGAGAGTGTGGGAAGGAGAACCTAGAAGAAGCTTCTAATAAACCCAGAAAGGTATGTTGGCTCCAGGTTGGGAAAGGCCTTAAATCTCAGTGGATTTTATATTTGATCCTGGAAGTGAAAGCGTGAGCAAGAATGTGATTTGGTGAGAGCCCTGCTTTAGGAATATCACCGTGATAACTGTGTGGTTCCGCACTATCCATCACACCCCTGTGGCAGGCACTGAATGAACTCTTTGTTGGATAAAATTGAATTAACTCATCTCCCACAAGTCATCCTCTAGCTCCACTCTGCTCCCTCCAAAATACTGGCCATCCTTGCCTTCAGCCTGGTCAGAAAGTCCAGTCCCACTCCCAGGGAGCCAGGTCTCAAGGCCCAGTTTAACTGCTGTTTATCTAATGGGAGTGTTTACAAAATACTTTCACCCAAGTGAGAAGACTGAGGTTTTGTGACTTTTCTCAGTGGTCCATGGCAAGCAGCACCTGAATGAGGTTTCCTGCCTTCAGTTAGGGAAAAGGCTCTTCCCACCATTCTCCAAGCCCCTGGGCTTTGAATGTGTACCCTACCCCATGCCCCAGTCCTCACACTTTGCCTTCCCTGTGTCCACTCCCAAAGCCCCACTGGGGAGTAGAGGGTGTGGGATTAGACTTGCTTTCCTTGGCTCCAAAGAAAAGAACTAGGAGCAAGGCATGAAAGTGGCACACAGATTGATTTTCACTTTTAAGGGAAATTTTCCCAACAGTTAGAGTTGGTAAAAGATGGACGGGGCTGCTCGGGAAGTGGTGGCTTGCCCGTCGCTCTTGCAGTGAAAGCTAGGTGACCATGCCTTGGGATGTTAGGGGAGTCAGCCCTCTTCAGATGACCACCTAGGTCCCTTGGCTCTATGTGGTACTACAGGGGGCCATGATATTTGGCCCAGCACATGTGCTCAATGTGTCCATTCCCCGGACCCCAGCTCACCTTCTTCTCTTTCCATACAGAGTACTCCATCCCTGTGTCCAAGTATGTATTCCCATTTTTCTTTGGTATTGGGATATTGTTATGGAGTGCTATAGAGTATATCCTCCACCGCTTTGTGTTCCACATGAGGCCACCTGCCAGCAGCTATTACCTCATCATGTTCCACTTCCTCATCCATGGCCAGCACCACAAGGTAAGGGGGCCCTGGGGAGAGGCCAGGGCAGGAGGTCCCTTCCCTCCCCTTCCTCTAGGATAAAGGCTCCACTGGAAGGGATCAGACATGGAGTCACTAGCTCCAGCCACTGATAAGCATCAAAGGCTTCCTTGTGAAGGTTGTGGCTGGGGGATGGGATGAGGGAGAAAGCCCATGAGAATTCTGGAAATGGTGGGTGGGCAGACAGAAGTCTTTCTGATCTGAACTAATGCTGTCAAAATGTGCTGTCTCCAAAAGGCCCCCTCAAGAGTGACTTTGATCAAGGACATTTCAGGCAAATGGGAGCAGTGTCTTCAGGCAGGCACTATCTTTCAGTCCTTTCCAAGTACCTAAATTGCTACCACTGGTTACAGACTGTCTGTGATGGGGATGTGAAGCAGTCCCTTAAACAAATTTGACTTGAACTCCAAAACTCCTCTGCCCAAAATCATGACCTTCCCCATGCAGCCTGCTGAGGCCTGTCTTGATTTGGGAAATGGGTGAGAGGTCAGCTTGAGTACTACCCTTGAGTAGTCTCAGGAGCTTCAGTTATGTAGTTATATAAGAAACAGACTTTAGCTGAATAGAAAGATAAACTTTCTGATGATTAGAACTGTCCAAGAGTTGAATGGGATGCCTAGGAGAGGTAGTGAGTTCCTTGTCACTGGAGGTCTCCAATCAGAAGCTAAGTAGCCACTGTCAAGAATAATTATATGGCGGATTCCTGCCCAGGTAGGGGTTGGACTGGATGGCGTCTGGGGTCCCTTCCCATCCTGAGATTCTGTGGTTTTTTGACCCTTGACTCTACCATGGTCATATGACTTTGTTGGCGTTGAGGAGTTCTCTGCTGCTGCCCTTGTTCTCCATTCTGCTGCCAGTAGAGCAATCCACTCACGAGGCAGATGTCCTCAGCCCACAGCCTCCCCAGAGGGTGGGGTTCAGAGCCATCTACCCCTCCAGACATGGCCTGGGGACAACTATGCTATCTGACAGGGGTCTCTTTATCCCTAGTCCCCGTACGATGGCTCTCGCCTGGTGTTCCCCCCTGTACCTGCTTCCTTAATGATTGGCATCACCTACGTGGTGCTCCGCCTTCTCCTACCTGAGGCTGTCGGGGGCATCATCTTCACAGGTGGCCTCCTTGGCTACATCGTCTATGACATGATGCACTATTACCTGCACTATGGGTCACCATCCAAGGGCACCTACCTATACAAGATGAAGGCCTACCATGTTAAACACCACTTTGAACACCAAAAGTCAGGTATGGGGGCTGGGAGGGCCCCAGGGAGAATTGTATGTCCCTTTCCCTCTCTGTCCTCACCACCACCACTCCTCCCACCCCTGAGAAGTGCCATTCTTGGCTCATGAAACTACCCATGAGCAGCAGAGCCAATGAAGGGAGTAATCCTAAACCACAGCTATTGGTTTGGTATGGGTGTCTACTAGAAAATGAGAAGGGAAAAAGAAAGGGATCTGGGACTACTCGGGGCCACCCTCCTTGGACCTTCTTCTCTGACCCCAAGCCCCACCTTCACAGCATTTGGTGGTAGTGGTGGTGGTGGTGGTCCGTCATTCTCCAAGAAGGTCAATGACATCATCAGGGCGATGTCTTGGCTTTCAAGTGAATTGGATATGAGTGAGGCAGAGCTGTGCAAAGTCATCAGCCTCTCTCTCTTCTCCAGAGTCCTTCACTGCTTTTAGAGCTAAAGGGGACCACAGATGCCATCTTGTCCAAGCATTCTTCCCTTTTTTCTATGTCATGGACCCTTGTCAACAGTCTGGTGAAGCCCATGGACCCCTTCTCAAAATCATGTTTTTATTTTTATTTTTTTGAGGTAATTGGGGTTAGATGACCTGCCCAAGGGCACACAGCTAGAATAGATTTGAACTCAGGTCCTCCTGACTCCAGGGCTGCTCTATCTACTGTGCCACCTAGCCGCCCCCAAAATCATGGGGGCTTTTTTAATGTTCTTATTTATTTTCAGTCAATGGTGACCATTTTCTTTTTTCAAAATCATGTTTTTAAAATGCTTAAAATAAGGTTACAAAGGAAACCAATTCTATTGCAATTCAGTTATCAAAATATTCTTTATTTGTGATTTGTTCATAGATCTAGCAGTAGATATAAATAGCTCCAGTGATTTCCCAGAGTAGTGATGAGCATGAATTACATACTTCAAGATTTCTGCAGCAAGTTTCATGTGCTATTCATAGCACGTGTCTCTGGGTGACAGAGTAACACAGCTCTTGTGTGATTGTAGGAAATGATGAATTATAATCAGAGCTTTGTGAAAATAAAGGTGTAACTTTTTGCATTTGAGGAAACTGAGGCTGAGAGGGGGCTGAAATGAATGGCTCTGGGTCACACAGTAAGAGTCTGAGACAGAATCTGAACGCAAGTCCTGACTCCAAGTCTAGCCCTGTCTGCCGTGGTACCCCTCCATTCTTCTGACTTTGCGCTTTCTCTCCCTCTCCAGGGTTCGGCATCTCTTCCAAGATGTGGGATATATTCTTCCATACCCTCATTCCAGAGACCTTGGAGAAGGAGCAGTAGCACCTTCCCAGCTCCCCTGCTTTTTTCTCCCCAGTGCCACCCTTCCCTCCCTCTAGGCTAACACTTCCTCCCCTCACCATTTAGCTAGTGACCCCTGCATCCTGCCTGGGCCACTGGGTGGGTCAGCCTCACTGGCCCAATGAGAGGTGGTAGTGATTCCCTGAGGATCAGAGGGACCAATGCCTTCCTAACACATCCCAGAAAAGAAGAAGTTGTTCTCAAGACTCCCAGGAACTGAGAAGCTCCACCTGGCCCATGGAATGCCCTCCTGACAGCCTGCCCTCCTGAGACGGCCCCACAGGCTCACTGCAGCCTTGGTCCTGGCCGATAGTCCAGAGCCCCGAGTCCAAAGAGCCACGAGCCTAGAGAGGAGTGAAGGAAACAGACGCCATGGGAAGGGAGCAGGGAGCTGTCCTTTGATCCTTTCAGACCTCAAGTGCCTCAGGCTCCCTTGTGAGAGACCGCTGATGATGTCCATGGCAGTGGCCCCCCTGCTGCAGGAGCCAGACCACCTGGGGGGCTCCCTCCCATCTCCCTTCCTTCCTCCTGGAGCGTGTCTTTCATTACCCTTCAGGTCAAGGAGCAAGCTGGTCCATATACTCTTGCTTCCGGAGATGGTGCAGCAAGGCCTGAAGTATATGAAGGGTTCTCACTCATGGCCCATGTTCTGTGGATAACTCCCTCAGTGCCTAGGTCAGAGACTGCCTCCAGCAGACATCAACCACAAGTGCCAATTATGAAGCCAAATAAGTGCCTCCTGGACTGATGGCCTTAGGGCCTGGCAGGCATTCTAGAAAGGCCTGGGGACCACTCTTCCATCCCCCTAAGCTGGACCTCCAGGAGCAGGGAGTGGTCTAGTGAGAGTCCATAGGCTCTAGTTATCAGCTGAAAGGCTGGCCAGAGATATCCCCTTTCCCTCTGTCATTGACGCTCTTATCATGAGAAGTCATCCCTTATCCCCCACTGAGGACCCCTGGCCAGCTGGGGGGCAGACACCACCGCAGTCCTCTTGGGAAAGTGAAGTGACTGAGGTGCCTTTCTTCCTCACCCTTCCTTTTCCCCGGACAAATCTAACATTTGGCAACAGTCCCATCATTCCATATTCCTAGTGCCTCCGTCACCTTTTTCCCCCCTCCTCCCAACAGCTGCCACCCCCCAAGTGTGCTGAGATGGATTGCCATGTGAATTGGCATCTTGGGGCCTTCATCTTCCCTTCCCCCCCAGCTCCCAGTTTTCCCTGACCCAACCTCTATCCCCTGCTTCAGGCCCATGACATGAAGCACCCTAATTTCCCCCTTAACCAAACCCCTCACTGCTTTAAAGCGGGTGTTATTTATCAGCCATTTGAAGTTCTCCTAGCTTGGTCCTGGGCCAAGTTTGGGTTTCACATGCTGCCTCTCTTAACTCCAGGTGTGGACCCCATGTAAGTTTGTTCTTGTTGGGTTTTTTTCCTATTCCCATCCTCAAACATTTAGTTCTTGAAAGTTAAAAAAAAAAATTCAGTGAATATCAAAAGACATGGTTTGGGCTGATCTTGTGATTTCTAATGTTTACCATGGAGATATTTAAAGGTTTTGGAGGAAGTCTGTAGAGCTGTAGTTGTGAAATAAAGATGTAAATATTGTTTATTTTGAAAAATAAAACTTAAAAAAACTCAAATCAAATAACAAAAGCTTAATTGTTATCTGTGAGAGCTGCGGGTGAGTTGGGGACAGAATTCCCCTGGCAGGCTGACTCGTGCAGTCTCTGTCCCAATCCAGCTGGCTTCCCTGGAGGGTAAGGGAAAAAAAGGACATATGGGTAGGAACTTCCCATAGTGGAAATGGGAAAAATGAAAGTGAGCTTGGTATGGGTAAGGAGACACCCTTCCCTCCCCTTCCCTCACCATGCTCTAGTGGCAGCTTTTACCCCACCTTGACCCTGAACTGCAGCCCCTTAAACTACTCACCTGAAAAATACTCCCCCTTGGCATTGGGTACCACAGCCGCAAGAACAGTAAGCAATGCAGTACTGAATACGAGCAGGGCAAAGTCACTGATCATGGTGGATCTCTGAAATCAGAGCCCCCGACAAAAGGGAGAATCGTGGACAGAACAGGGAAGGAAGCTGGGGGCAGCAGTATGGTGAAGAAATTCCTTCCAAATGGACAAATTCAAAGAAAGGACCACATAAAGGAAAGATGTCAGCAGGAATGGAAAATCCTATTTTTCCTCACGGTCCCAACAGTCTAATAAGATGACACTGCCAGTCTTTTGTTGGAATAGGTGATAATTGGAGAATGAGTACGATATAGAAAAGAGACTTCTTAACCTTTTTGTGTGTCCCGGACCCCTTTGCCAATCAATCTGATGAAACTGAGGGACCCTTTCTCAAAATTAGGTTTTTAAATACATAAAATTAAATACATAGGATTACAAAGGAAACCAATTATGGAGAAATACAGTTATCAAAACAGTTTTAAAAACAAGTTCATGGCTTCCAGTGCTTTAAGAACTCCTGAAATTAAGCCAATCTGTGATTGACACATTCAAGCAGCTGCTCCATCTAGTTCCTCAAAAACTGGCAGAGTTTAACTCAAAAATTCTCCTCTGTAGCAGCTATGGAAAATGAAGCTTGTAGAGTTAGAGCTATGCTCTAATAATAATAATAGCATTCATATGACACATTACGGTTTGTCAAGTGCTTATTATCTTGTTAGATCCTCACAGCATTCCCATGACTAGCCCCATTTTACAGATGAAGAAACTGAGGCCAGAAGAGGTTACATGCCTTGGTTCACAAAGCTTTCAAGTGTTTGAGGCAGGAGTCAAAGTCGGGTCTTTCTGATTCCAAGTTCCCCACATTGACCACCCAGCTGCCTCTAAATGAAATGCAAGAGAGTAGTAGAGACAAGTAGAAGGTTGAAAAATGTCACATAATAAACAAAGGGGTAGCAACGAACTCATTGAGCGAGGACCAGCTCAGGAACCAGTTGTAGGCTACCTGGGCAGGACTGAGGCTTGGTAGATGCTTCAAAGGTGTATATCCATGACTAAGACTAGAGAGTGGGTCAGGAGAACTTTGGGAGAATGGAGATGGATAGCACACTGGGCTGGGCAGGAACAAATTCTGGAACTCTTTGCCAAAGAGGAAGGGGTGGGAAAGGTCAGAGGCAGAAATTAAGATGGAATGCTATAGATGACAGGGCAGGCACACCTGTGATGGGGACCAGACACACCAAAAGGGTGAGGTCAGGGCAGCAGCCGGAATTTCTCTGAGAGAAGCTGTCAAGTGCTTCCTTT
Source organism: Pseudochirops corinnae (assembly GCA_028646515.1). Taxonomy (NCBI): domain Eukaryota; kingdom Metazoa; phylum Chordata; class Mammalia; order Diprotodontia; family Pseudocheiridae; genus Pseudochirops; species Pseudochirops corinnae. The sequence continues at coordinate 34,473,202 of CM053585.1, read as the reverse complement.
CATGGGAGACACTCGAGCTCCTCAGGTTGTTTGTCCAGATCTTAAAGGTCTTTCTGGTCCTGATTCTGCCGAGGGAGGAGGCTTATAGGATTCAGAACGAAAAAGGATTGTCGAGATGACTCAAGCCAATGCCTTCACTTCACAGGTAATGAATTGCAAAGCTAGCATTTGAACTCAGGTCTCCTATTTCTGTGTGATGAGAAGACAGGACTCTTTGGAAAACACTTGATATTGGGAAAGATTGAAGGCGAAAGGAAAAGGGGGTGGCAGAGGATGAGATAGATAGATAGTGTCATGGAAGCAACAAACACGAGTTTAGATTGACTTCAGCAAACAGTGGAAGATAGAGGGGCCTGGCACACTGTGGTCCATGGGGTCACCAAGGGTCAGGCACAACTGAACAAATAAACAGCCAACTCCTCTTTCCATTATAACAACAGCTAGCGTTTATACCGTGTTTCAAGGTTTGCAAAACACTTTACAAATATATTATTTTATCCTCAAGACAACCCTGGGCTACTGCCCAGGTGCTATTATTATTCTTATGTTACATATAAGGAAACTGAGGCAGGCAAAGGTTAAGCGCCTAGCCCAGGGTTTGCATGGCTAATGAGTGTCTGAGGACAGATTGGGTTGGATCTCATGACTTCCTGTCCCAAATCCAAACCTCTCTCCACCACACCACCTAGCAGTCATCAAATTAAATTCTACAACTAGGATTTGTCATGCTGTGGTCAGAGCAATAATAGGTGGCATTTTGGCAATGGTAGGTGATATTTTGAGAAAAAGTTGAATTCAAGGTGGAAAGCATCATGCTTTAAGGTACAATTGATAATGAGAACATATTGAATATTAATGTGCCGTGCAATTAATAAACAAGTTACTTAGCAAGCAGGAAAGGAAAATAGTAACCAGCAACATAAAAGCCAGAACTAAGTGGGACTTGAATTGTTTTTGTTTGTTTTATTGCTTTTGTAAGGCAATGGGAGTTAATTGACTTGCCCAGGGTCACACAACTAGTAAGTGTCCAAGGCTGGATTTGAACTGAGGTCCTCCTGACTCCAGGGCCAGTGCTCTATCCGCTGCAGTGCCACCTAGTGGGCTCCTGAGGAGCTTGAGTTGTTTAACCTGTGAGAGAGGATCCTAGTCTCTTGCAGAATCTGGAATTCATTTACCTCCCCACTCCCTACTGCCCTAACATCTGCTGGTCCTCTCTGCTCTGCATTGATCCCTTCCATAATGACTAAGTCAGGCTTGTGGTAGATGCTAGCATGACAAGGGAAAAAAATTAAACGGTCCCGGACCTTAAGAAGTTTATATTCTATAGAAGAAACATGTTTATCTACATTTAAATAATTATAGACTAGACACAAGTGGTAATACTAATAGCATTTATATAGCACATTAGGATTTACAAGACTCCATACATTATCTCATTTCATCAACACAAGAGCTCTTTTAGGTAGGTACAATTATCACCACTTTGGGGGTAGGTAGATGGGGAAGTGTGCCAGGCTTGGTGTCAGGAAGACTTGAGTTCAAATCTGACCTCAGTCATTTATTAGGTGTGTGACCCTGGGCAAGTCACTTAACCCTGTTTGCCTCAGTTTCCTCATCTGTCAAATGAGCTGGAGAAGGAAATGGCAAATCACTTTGGTATCTTTGCCATGAAAATCCCAAAATGAGGTCATGAAGAGTCAGACATGACTGAACAACAACAAAACATTATCACCACTAGTCATTCTTTTTGTTTTTTTTTTTTTGCTTTTTGGAGGGCAATTGAGGTTAAGTGACTTGCCCAAAGTCACATGGCCAGGGCTGGTGCTCTATTCACTGTGCCACCTAGCCACCCCAACCACTAGTCATTCTTAATAGAGGACAACTCCATCTCCCGTTGCCTTGTCTTTGCATATCTATCTCCCGAGCATGCCTAGAATGAGTGTTCTCCTTGCTTTTACCTCTTAAAATTCCTAGTTTCCTTTAAAGGTCAGTCTAAATGTCACCTCCTACTCAGAGCCTTTTATGAATCTCCCAGGCTGTCAGTGCCCTCCTCCACCCCCAGATTTCTTTCTACTGAGATGTCGTAGCTAGGGGGGGCAGCGAGTTATTGTGAAGAACTTGGAGTCAGGCAGATCTGAGTTTGAATCCTGCCTCATATACGATGTGATCCTGGGCAACTCTTGGCCTCCTCCTCACATTTTCTTTGGCTCCTTAGGGTGGTGAGGATTCTTGAATTCATCCCATACCAGGATCTGTTGAAGGAGGCGGAGCATTAGAAGCAAAGGACATGATAGCTGTCTTCGAGTGCTTGAAGGACCATCCCATGGAAAAGAGATTAGCCTTGCTTTCCTTAGACTCACATAGCAAAACCCGTCATTTTGTTCATCTGGTTTCACTCACCTGTGTCCTGTTTCAAGTGAAGGTTGTCAGGCAGAGGGAAGGAGGTGGCAACATATGACTACGGTGAAGAAATGGAAAAAGAGAAGATTGAGGGTTGGAAGGCACCTTAGAAGCCATCAGGTTGGGGTGGCTACTTGGCTCCGTGAATAGAACACTGGCCCTGTAGTCAGGAGGACCTGAATTCAAATCCAGCCTCAGACACTTAACACTTACTAGCCATGTGATCTTGGGCAAGTCACTTAACTCCAATTGCCCTGCCTTCCCCCCTCCAAAAAGCAAAAAAAAAAAAGTCATCAGGTTTACACCAAGAGGCATCAACAACTTAATAAATGATGTTTAAATACTGTCGAGATATCACCTGAGACCAGATCACCATCTTATCTGTCTTAATTTATTATTGTTTTCCCCCCAGGTCTGGAGTGATGGTTGTAATGACTCACAGAAATCAAGTAGTGTTTTAGTTCTGATGATCACCATTCTCTGCAATCCCTCACTGGGAATCCAGTTTCTTGTAGTTTCCAGGGAGAAAGCTGGGCAACAGGAACAAACAGATCTGAGGGCAACTTTCTGGAGGTTTTGTCCTTGAGAGAGGTTTTCTTCAAGAAATGGGAGGGCTCAGTGCCAGACCTTGGAGCCGCTGTTGCTAATTCCCTTGCGGAAAAGCAGAAGCTGACCTCGGGGATTGAGATTGCTGGGGTGACTGAGGCCACACAGGCTGCCACAGTCAGAAATCCTGTCTGCTGGTGGTCAGGATCTTTGGAGAAACTGGGCATATAGAGAAGAACCCCCTGAATCCACAGTGCCAGGACACCCAGACTGCAGTGGTCAGCAAAGCTGAAGCAGAGCCAGAGTGCCAGGGACTGGCTGCCACTGAAATACCCATAGGTTTATGAAACAGGTAGAAAATACAGCCTGCTTCCCCTCTGAGTTTCCCTGCTGCCCCTTGCTGTAGTTGTGAGATGAAGTGGGGACCAAGACACACCTTCCTCTCCTCCTATTCTTCTTCCATGAGCTGTAGATGTGAAAAGAGTTTTGGGAATAAAATTGGATAGAAAGTCTCCATATATTTCTTTTCTTTTCTTTTTGGTCTGATCACAGGATGCTGAATACGTGTGTATGTGAACATGAGAGCTATTTGACAGAAAAAGGAAACTGCAGATTTAGGGTATGGATGGAGCCATAGATTTTCTATTTTCAATATTCTAGAGAAATATTTCATAACATCCCATAGAGGAATTTGGAACCCAGACAACATGGATTTCTAATGGCTCTGTGCCATTTTGGGAGTCACATGGTGGGCTGTGATGCTCCTTTACACCAGAAAGAGAGGAGACTATTTGTCCCCACCTGGGGATCTTTCTAGCTGGATAACTATTAAAGTGACAAGCTGCTTTTCAGAGTTAAAGGAGGCAGCACACCACAGATCTGGGCTACTAATACAATTGCAGCATCCCTTATGTCACATGCATGCCCTTGGAGGTCACTACAGCTTTTTTGTGCTTCAGAGAAAATTGAAATTTTTGTTTGAAAAGGATCATAATGAGAGATGTAAAATTTGCCCCCCCCCAAAGTATTTATGACAATAGAAAAAAGATCATGGATGAAGGAGAGAAAAGAAAAAAAAAAGAAAAAAACTAAAGCTGATCAAATTAATGGTGAGAGATTTGCCCCCACAGCTAATCCTCTAATTTCTGTCCTGTCTCCTGAGCCATGGATATTATGAAAGGTAAAGAACTCAGTTCAATCCTTCCCAGTTTGCTCATGGTGTTTTTGCATGTTGTTTCTAAGACTTGGTAGGTACCAGAGTTTTATGGCCACAATTTAGTTAACAGAAAGTTTGGGGGTTGGAGAAATTTTATGGTGGGAAGGTCTTTTTTTAAAGGTACAGGAGGGAAATCACTTTTATTCCCACAGGTCAGACAAGCCAGTGTAGCTGAAGCAGCACGGCCCCCAGAAGGAGAGGCAGGAGGTAGCTTGAGCCAGGTAAGTCACCTGTCCCCACCTTGACCACCTGATAGAGACAGCCCAGGTTCCTGAATCCATGAACCTTGGGAAGAGCATGGCTTCCAGCCCAGTGCCCTCAGCCTTCTTCCTGAGAAGCCTCTAGGGGAGACGGCCACAGCTACTGAAGACCCATAAAGGTCTTGCTCCCCACAGTCCTT
>CM053585.1:34422587-34468140 GCA_028646515.1 Pseudochirops corinnae | reverse complement strand
GGAGAAGTGACAATTGTAACTGATGAAACTTTTCTCAGTGTGAGGATAGGTGAGGGGAATGCAGATGTATATGTACATATACATACACATATATTTATATAAGAGGGTTTATATATGCATACAAGCACATATCTGAGTATGTATATATATGAGTACATAGAGGGCATAAGATCAATTGAGTAGGAAGGGACAATATACTAGGAGGTGAAATGCTGAGGTGAGAGAGGATTAGATTGAGAGGAGACAGGGAGAGACAGAATGGGGTTGAGCATCTCATGGAAGAGACAAAGGATAATTGTTACAATAGAGGGGGAGAACAGGAAGGCAAAAGGGAAAGAGTCAACCTTACTCTCACTGAACTTGGCTTAGGGAAGGAATGACAAATTCTAAAATGGGCATCTTGCCACACAGGAGAATAGGGGGAATGGGGATGAGAGGAGAGGTAGGATGATGGAGGGGAGGGCAGGTGGGGGGGAGGGTTGATGGAAGTGTACAATTCTGTAGAGGGACAGGGACAGGGTAGAGAGTGGAATGGGGGGGGAGGGGGATAGGAAGGAGAGACATGTAGTCAGTCTCTCACAATGTGCCCACTGTGGAGAGGTTCTGCATAATTACACATGTACAGCCTGTATTTGATTGCTTGTTGTTCCAGTGGGGGTGGCTGACAAGGGAGGAGGAGAAAAAATCTAGAATTTAAAGTTCTGTAATCAAATGTTAAAAATATATATGTATATATATACCTATATATACAATTATTATTACTATTATTATTTACTACATCCAAGTGGAACTTAAGATACACAGGCACTGTGGAAGGGAGATCCATCCTGCCCTATCGGAAAGTTAGAGGAGTGATGGGGGAGGACATAGGAGGGATTAGATTGGGGGAGGGGTTATACAAGTGGATGGCTGTTTTGGCGGGGGGAAGATGGGGAAAAAATGAGAAAAAAACTCAATCTCGTGAAAATGAATGATGTAAACTAAAATAAATAAAATGAAAAAAAAAATAAAGAAGATCCAGAAGCTCAAAAAAAATAAAATAAAATAAAATTGGAATCTAAAAAAAAAAAAGAGTTGTATTCTCTTTGAGGGTTTAGTACTTATCTTTCCTTGTAGTTTTAGGAACCTCTCTTTTGATCTACTCCTGCTCTTAGGTTTTTAAATGAATTTTCTTCCTCTTGAAATCTTTGGTTTTGCAGACTTTTTTCCCTTGTATTTCTCCATCACTCGCTTTCTGATTCTTTCCTGCTGTCATGGGTACACCCCCAGGATTGGAGTGCAAAGCTACTCCAACTTTCTTCCATGTGTTGGGGGAATTTTACTGACCTAGGTCTCTGCCTTAAGGAGCTTGCAAAGGGACAGCTGTGCCTGGCATTCCACCTGATTTTTGGTGCTCTTTCCTTCAGGCCCCTTGTAGCCATTCCCCCAGTTCATCATTATCCATCTGCCTTTTCTTCTCTGGCTGGCTGGATCAATATCTGGACATTTTCTCAGGGCTGAAAGAATGTGGGGAAAGTGTTGTGGATAGAGTCTCTGCAGTTTGGGGGATCTCTAAGATAGGGACCATCCCAGCCAGCAGGCAACCCAGTTTCCTCCCACCCTTTCTTCATGTGGCTGGGCAGAATTAACATCCACCTTTCTGGATGGAGAGTACGCAGCAGTTCTCACTGAAAAAGGAGAATCTCGGGTCCCAAGCATGGGCACAAGTGGGCTGGTGGAGGAGGGATACTGAGAGAGTGCTTTAAGGATTAGCGCTTCCCGTCTGGTGTTCATCCACACTGCTGTCACTTTGAGGAGCTCTCTCTCGGCCTGTGGATTTAGCTGTCACTGCTCCATGTCTGGTGCATCAAATACACTCCCTTTGGCACTTGGGTGGCCCGCCTTCCTGTGGGTCAGACTGGTTTGGAAATAAAAGCTGGCACCTCCCGTGGTTCTGCGCCTCACCCTGGAAGGAGAAAACAGTGGGCGCCTCTGCCTGAGGGCTGCTCTGGAAGGTTCAGTTGAGTCCTGTTGTGTGTTTGCTTGGAATGTACTTTTATCTCATTTTTTAAATTTATTGTCTTTCCAGCAATGGCTCAAGAAGAAATGGACATTGATCTTCAGGTGGTAGAAGGAGGTCCTGCTGTGGAACACCAGGAGGAGGCCTCTGCTGAAGCATTTGTTGGGCAGCTGGACCCCCCACTGCTCTCTGTTCCTCAGGTGCCTATCGAAGTGACCGAGGAAGTTGTGTCGTCTGCCCTGGAGAGCGAGGAGAATGTGGACCTTGGAGCTGCAGCTGCAGAAGATACAGTAGGAGCTGACGTCAATCCCATCCTCCCAGAGTCTGCCCTGAGCTCAGTGAATAGTTTTATTGACAGACTGCAGCAGTTGCATGGGGTGCTGGGCCTCCTGAGGCAGCCCTCCCAGCAGATGACACAATCAGTGCGAACGAGGAGGAGGGCAGTCCGCCTGCAGAGGAGGGCAGGGGGCTCTCAGAGGACTGTGGACTACAGGTAAGAAGCAGGGCCTCACCCACGCAGCCAGAAGTTACAGGTTTTGGGGATGGCTGTGCAGAGGGTATGCTTTTTCAGCCTCTGGACCTGGGCAGACTATCCACCTTCACACCTGGCCAAAAGAAAATCCAGGGGTTTTCAGGTGGGATAACTATTCATCTGGCAGAGTGTGTACTAGCACATAATGATGGAAATCCACTTACCAATCTATGGCACCCAGGAGACTCAGATTGGTGGATTTCAATCAGATTATATTAAATCCTTTTGAAACACTGGAGGAAAGTAGCCTGGTGTTGTGGGAAGAGTCAGTGAAGTTTGGGAAAAGTCCCAGCCCCCGTCACAAGGAGCTGGGTAACTTTGAGCATCTGTAAAATGGAGATGAGATGTTCCAGGCTGAAGTAACGCATGTAAAAGTGCTCTGAGCATGCAGACCTAGAGTGCTCCCTTTTACCAAGATCAAGGGTCCTTGTTTGTGTCAGGGACCCCCTTTGGCAGTTGGGCCAGTGAAGTCTGTGGACCCCTTCTCAGAGTCACATTTTTAAGCAATTAAGGAAATGCTAGTTTTTAGTTATAGATTACTGAAAATATAAATGGTGTTCTTTTTCCTGAAATACATCTGTGAATTCCAGACAAAGAACCCCCACCCAAGATGCCACTGCTAGGTTTCTTGTATGCTAAAGATATTTCCCAGCTTTAAATTGAAGGCTTTAGGGGTGAGGATGAATTACTTTGTTTAATAATCCCCCAGTAAGTAAGTATGTCCTGTCTAGTCATCTTTCAGGGACCCTAAGGCTAGAGGGAAGAGAGAGAGTTCTATAAAGAAAATTATATAAGGTTATGAGTTAGTTTTGAGTGTACTCTTCAGTATGGAAACATTTCCTGCTCTCTGCACCTGAGAATGTGCTATGAATTTGAAAATAATTTACCTTTATAACCTTTTGTCTGGACTGGTCTTAGCTCTTGGTAAGCGTTCTATAAGTCTTGATAGATCATCATGCAGTATAATTATTATGCATTACATTTTCAGCTTTCTAAGACCTTCCTGCTTTATTAAGTGGTTGCATTTTGTGTAGGATTCTCACCTTCATAAAATCCTGCACCAAATCCTCATTTTGTCATGGGGGAGACCACCTGTAGAACACAGGCTCTGACGGTTCTCTCTGTTAGAGCAACTTCAGTTATGATCCCATTCTCAGACCTTGCCTGTTTCCCAAGGACCACCAGGAAACTGGCCTCTTGGTAATGGATTTCAGTGACGGTGGCCACCTGTGAATCAGAATAGGGAACTGCAACACTGTGGGAGAGGGGGCAGAGGCTACTAAGAGTCAGACTGTGAGTGAGCACTGTCCAGCCCGAGTAGAAATGAGCCCGGGCCATCTTGGTGTTCTCCACTACAGACAACCAGAAGCCAAATGGCGGTCACAGGCTCTTCTGGAAGGAGTGACTCCTTGGCAGAATTGGCTTTAGTGTGTGTCCAAGAACCATGTCATGGTAGTTTATATGATCATCTGTGGCCCTGCTCATGCTCAGTGTCTGCAGAAGGGCTCCAGGAGAGTGAGCCAGAGCCTCTATGCCAGCCCATTGCAGAGCAGGAGGCAGAAGAGTCTTTCTATGAAGAACTCAGGAAGAGTTCTCTAATTAAACTTCAGGGTAGAAATGGGCCATGGGAAGAGGCAGTAGAAACTGTTGGAAAAGATGGTTCAGGAGAAAGACATGAATGAGACCAGAGACCTGACCCCCATACAGCAAGACTACTTTTTTTTAATGAAGCATTAACTACAGCTATGTTCAGCAGGATATTATATAACCAAGAGGTTTTCATTACAAAACACGTATTTGAGAGCTACTCCTCTAGCGACTCATCCTGACACAAATCCTCTTTTATCCTGAAATTTGCCCTTCACAGCCAAAGTGGCTTCGTCCTCAAAAATCTCCATGGCTCCATCTTGTGCATTTCCTCCATTAAAGCTTCTTTCCCAGATTTTCTCCTTAACCAATTAAGTGATCAGCAAGTGTTTATGAAGTCCTAGCAGCATGCTGCAAGGTACCCGGGGAGCAAAACCCAAAATGAAAGTCCCTGACCACAAAGCACTTCCATTCCATCACGGGAGACATTGTGTGTGGAAACAGCTGCACAGTAATTATAAGGCACATACTTATATGTAGGGTAGGGGGGAGGGGAGCGGTGCATTAAGGTTCCAAGTACAAAGGGAAAACTTGAACAGAATGTTGAAGGAAACAAAATGGTTTTGTTTGTTTAGTGGGGGTAGGAGGGTATATTCCAGACCTGGAGATGAGAGCTTGACTGGACCACAGAGTGTGTAAAGGACAGTAACAGACTGGAAAGGTGGATTGTGACATGGTTGTGAAAGATTTGAAAAGCTAGTATTTGATCCTGGAGGCAATAGGGAGCCATTGCAGTTTCCTGAGCAGGAGAGTGATGTGACTAGACCTTCACTCTAAGAATAGGACTTTGGCAGTTGTGTGGAGGATGGACTGGAGAGGAGAGAAACTCAAGGCAGGGAGACCTATTGGGAGAATATCGCACTTGTCTGGGCAGGAGGTAACAGACCTGACGGGCAGCTGTTCTGTGAGTAATAAAGCAGAAGCTGGTTGGATCAGGAGAAGTCTGAAGGGGGTAATGGGGAGGATGGTGCTGCTCTTGGAAGAGGGAGGGGTGGGGCACGAAATAAAGAGAACAGGTTCTGTTTTGGATGCGTTGATTTTGAGATGCCGATAGAATATCCAGGTGTTGTCCAGCAGGCACTTGTTGACGTGGAGAGAGACTAGGGGCAGATCTGTAGGTTGGGGAGCTGTCTACATTCTGTTGTTGTTGTTCAGTCCTGTCTGACTCTGACCCCATTTGGGGTTTTCTTGGCAGAGACACTGGAGTGGTTTCTCCAGCTTATTTTACAGATGAGGAGACTGAGGCAACCAGGGTTAGGTGATTTCCTTGGGTCACACACAGATTTGAATTCAGCAAAATGAGGCTTCCAGCCGCCAGCACTCTGTCCACTGTGCCACCTGGTTGCCCATCTACACCTGTGCACATACCCATTGTGTGTGTGTGTGTGTGTGTGTGTGTGTGTGTGTGTGTGTGCGTGCGCGTGCGCACACACCTAGGTGGAGGGGGAGAGGGAGACCAGGAAGGTGACACAGCAAAGGAGACTAGGAAGGGACATTCCAGCAGATGGGGAAAGAATGAAGAGGGCAGTGTCGGGAGTGTCTGCAAGGACGGGGTGGTCAGCAGGGTCCAAAGCCGCACATAGATGAGCGGGAGGAAGAGAGAAGACCAGGATCTAGCAGTGAAGAGATTCCTAGGCTGTGGGATCAGGGGTTGAAGCAACAGATGTAGGCAGCTTCTTCCTGGCATTTGTGAAAGGTGGAGGGACATGGGATGATAGTGTGAGGGGTTGATAAGTTGAAGGATTGGATAGATTTGATCCTGTTTGGAGCTGTCAGGTAGGGAGACAGGAAAGATAAGGTGGGGGGGGAGCGTGGGTAGGAGAGTGATGGTTGCTGAGTCCAGCCCCCAGAAGACATAGGAGGGACTTGGCAGAAGACTACAGAGAAGAGGGTACTTTGTGGTCTTCTTGACTACATCATTTATCAGGGCAGTTTCACATCTTTCCATTCTTCCCGAGATTTAAACTGGACGTTTGACAGGGCCCCAGGTGTTCCATAGGCTGATCCCCTCCCTTGACAGATGAGGTCACTGAGGTCCAGAGAAGGGATGGGACTTGGCTGAGCTCCCCCTTTTGAGATATCCCCAACTGTCAGGGCCCCCTCCCATGAAATAGTGAGGTCATGTGTAGGCACAAGTCCATGAACTCTCTGTCCACCCTGTTTTACAGATTAGGAAGTGGAGAGAGAAAGCTTGCAGCTTGCCGCAGGGTGTACAGAAATAGGGCTGCAGCGGGAGACCCAGAGCTTCCCAAGGGGAAGGCCTTTGGCAGCTCCAGTGTCCAGTCATTCTCTGTACCCTCGGAATCCTTGCAGCTTTACTGGGTGCTGACAACAGGGTGGATTCTCTGTGGCCCAGGATGGGCACAAGGCTTCAGAGCGGCGTGCGTGTGCCTCTGCGGCCTCTGCAGACCTGAACCTTGTCCTCATCCTTAATTTCCTTAACAGTTCTGAGGGGCAGCCAGGCAGCCAACTAGTTTTCTAGGTTATTTGCCTCCTGCTCAAGTTTCCCATGGTGAAATAGTCTTCGTTTTCTGCCCCAGCCCCTGGGCAAGACTGTTATAATTGCTGCTTTCTAGCAAAAGGTACCTAAGTAACTCATGAGCAGAGTGGACACTGTGGGCTGGCCTGTGACATGACATCTTGGCTTGGCTGCGTGGGGCATACAGCATCCCTGTGTGCCACCACACCACACTGGGCCTCTAGGGAGCTTCTAAGTCATCATGGAGGCGCCAGCTGTCTACAGAAGCCTCACCAACTCTGGTCCTCCAGCAAAGGTAAGGTACCTATGAGGAAGGATGAGGAATGAGGAAGGAACGCAGACTGGAGCCTAGGCAGAATTTCCCTGACACCTCTCTTTTTCATACCCTCTTCCAACCTTTTACCTTGTCCTTCCCCCATTGTCCAGCACTATCCACTCTTTCCCTGGCCTCATCAAAACTCACATTTCTTTTTTCAATACATCTCAGCTCAGAAAGCATTTGATTAAGCCAATCTGCTGTAAAATGTGAGTGACTGATGATTTTTCTTAGCCCTCCTGAGGATGTTTGCTTGTTAATCTAAATTGGTATAGTTTTAGGTAGTATGGGAAAGACCTTAAAAGGGAGGGTTCCTTAAATCATGTGTACTTTCCTGGTTTACTCCATTTACCCAGGCCCTAGGTAGGAAAAGAAATGAGTGAGGCCCCTCCCATTCTTCTCTCTGGCCATGTGCAGCTAAGGGCTAGAATGGGGCAGAATGGACCTGTCTAAGGATTTTCTGAAGAAGCCTGGGTCCATAACTCAGGGGAATCTGAGCAGCAGAACTGCTTCAAGGTGAACCTACCCCTGGGTTCTAGGAGTTTGCAGCACTGTTGTATTGTCTGGATAGCTCATCCATCTGGCTTCCAGCCAGATTCCTTCACCTATCCCCTCAGGGTGCACGGTCAGAGGACTTGCTTTCTGTCCCAGAAACCTGCATCTTCTGGGTTACAGAGAGAGACCCTATGAGAAGGAATCTCTAAGCAGCTTCTTGCTCCCCCTTCCTGTGTCTCATCCCGCAGAAGCCCCTGGCACTACTTGGTTTGCCACTTTGACCTGCTCATTGTGGATGCCCAGTTGTCCATTCAACACATAGTGATGGATCGGGTTAATGTTATGTTTTATTTGGATGCAGCACAAAGTTCTTCACGTGTGCTCAGTCTTCATAATTTTGTTGTCTGTGTGACATACTTGTCTGTCCCCAACTTAAAAAACTGAGAGATTCGTTGGAAGCTGGTGAGGGTGTTGAAGTCTTTGTGGATGAAAAGCCCCACTGAATATCCCTCTGTGTGTCTGTCTGTCTGTCTGTCTCATGTGTGGTCTTCCAAGAATGGATCTCTTTTGGATCTCAAATAGATAATAGAAACAAACCCTGTGAATTCTTTTTTAAGCTCTTCTTTAGCATTGCTATTTGATTAGGTGCTTAGAAACCCCTATTTTAACATGAGAAGCAAGCAAGCTATGATAATGAAAATGTAATTTTTCAGTTGTGAGTCATCTCTAAAAGTTCATCTGGGGACTTCTAAATTTGACTCAGTGACATAAAGGCAGCTATTAAAGCCAAAAATGGGTCACTTTTTAATAATAGCACCTTTTAAGACATACCCTAGATAATTATTATGAAGTGCTCAAAGCACTTTGGAAAAAAGGATGTCAAAAAATATGAGATTGAAGTAGAAAGTAGACCTGACTGACGGGAGCATTCCTGCTCACACTCTGCACACTTTTAGCCAGGGCTACTGGACCAGCCAGAGGACAGGGAAAGGACATAAGACACCTGAACGCTTTCCATCTTCTCCCTCCCCATGCCAGGGTACATTGTGGGATCATGGCCAGAGACCCTCCTGGCAGCTGCCCCTGAACCATGAGTGCCTCACCCAGTCAGACTGTGCTCAGCCCATGCATGGGACCCATTCTCAGCTCTGAAGGGCACATTTAGGCGCTCCCTTTGACTAGGGCCGGTGTTGAGGCCGCATCTGAGCAGGGCAGGTATCTCCCATGCTGTCGTGTGATTATTTTTCTGTACAGGTCAAGGGCACCGCTGGACACATACTTTCGGGTGAATAGGGTACAGCCACTGCAGTTAGCAAACCCGCGCAATCCTCATGGCGACGATGATGACCCTGGCTCTGAGGACATCCATGTGTCAAGTGGCTCTGATACAGAGAGTAACAGTTCCAGTGAGGATGAGGAGGTGGAAGTTCAGGACGAGGACCCAGACACTGTTGGACTTGGAGGTGGGCACTCTAGGTTTGGGTTGGGGGAGGCAGTGGCCTATCTTGAGTTATGACAGATGGCCAACACGTGGACGGTGTCCCCCTTGTGCTAAGATCTCAGCTAGGGTTTTTCCTCCATGCTTTCATTCAGGCTTTCCATGTTACAGGGAGAGAGCCATATTAGATAATGCCAAGTACGCTCTTAATTTGACCTGAGGTATGTAGCATTTGTGGCCCGTTGACATAAGGGGATTCGGTTTTAGAGAGCTTCAGAATGGATATATATGTTCATTCCCCCCCCCCCCCCCGTATTACATCAAGTCACTGTCTCTTCTGGCTTCTGACTTATTTTTGTGTGTTAGTATCAAACTGTTGCTCAGTAATTGGGCTTCTAAATGTCTATCCCTTTATTAATCAGTAAGTTTTTGTTCAGCACCTGTTAGATGCATAGTGCAGTCACAAAGAGCAAAGCCATCTCTACCCCTACATCCTACAGACCTGACATTCTAATGGGGAAGTCAAATCATTATGTAAATATACATTCATAAAGAAGAATCAACAGTTTGGTTCAAGGAGTTTGGTACAAGGTGGTATGGGAAGGTACTAGCAGCTAGGGACGTGAGGCTTCCTGTCGAAGGGTATGGGCTGTGCCTGACTGGAGGAAGCAGGATGTGGACCAGGCAGGGCAAAACATGGAGGAGAGAGAACAAGGCCATCTCCCTGCGTGCCAAAGCAGTGAGGCTGTGGAGGTCAGTGGGGGCCAGGTTGTGCTGAACAGGCCCAAAAGACAAGAGGGATCCAGCAACGTTTATCAAGTTGAGCAGTTTCGTGATCTGGTCCAATACTGAGGACTCTAGAAGCTGTATTGAGAGTGGACTGGAGTGGGGAGACACTCAGGGCCATCATCTAGGCAGGAGGTCGGGAGGCCTTGAACTAAGGTAAGGAAGGAAAGGGTCGGATGCAGAACAGCCAGCTGACAGGCTGTGTCAGTGATTTCTTTTCTGTGCCCGCCTGTAGTTTCTGGAGAGGTTCCTGCAGAGGCTCTTCCAGAGGACCCTTCAGCCCAGCAGGAAGCTGCTCCTGCTGCTGGCGCAGAGGCCCCCCTCAAACAGGTAACAGATCTGCTTGGTCTTTCAGAAGAGCAAACAAGGCCAGCGTGCTAAGCCGCCTAACCAAAGCATGCCTGTGCTTCTCTTCAGCATTCTCCACTGAAACCTGAACCACTCCCCCCACCAGCTGTGGCTGCCACGGATCCCTCAGAAGAAGAAGATGGAGACACTTGCGCCATCTGCTTTGAACAGTGGACTAGTGCAGGGGACCACCGGCTCTCTGCACTGCGATGTGGGCACCTCTTTGGGTACAAGTGCATTTCCAAGTGGCTCAGAGGACAAGCTGGGAAATGTCCCCAGGTGCGTACCCTAGTTTCCTGGTACACAGGTGTAAAGTCTGCCTTCTTTGTTTTGGAGGAGAGGAATCAGGGCCCCCAATACCTGCCAGACAGCAACCTTGTGTGAAAGCAGTCTCCAGGAGACCCTGTGGGCACCCTGCCACCAGCAAGGCAAGAGCCATTCTTTATTTCTGCTGTCTGATGAGCAAACCTCATCTGTCCTTGGCCTCCAGAGAAGCGGATAGTGGTCTTTGCCTCTTCTTGGATTGACCCTGGGTCACACTCGCCACAGAAGCTACTTCAGAACTTGTCTTTCAGGTGCTCTTCCCTTGTGGCCAGCAGGAAATTCTCTGTTGGCACTCTCATCTCCTTTGCTCTGGGCTCTGAAGAAGGAAGTGGCCCTGCCCCTGAGCCATACCCTTGATCCCATCCCCTGTTTTCTTTCACAGGTTGCAGCCTCAATCTCTTCTTCTCTCCTGGTTCCTTCCCTACTGCCTACACACATTCTCAAGTCTCTCCTGTTATCCCCTCCAGCA
The DNA here is from genome assembly GCA_028646515.1 of Pseudochirops corinnae. NCBI lineage: Eukaryota > Metazoa > Chordata > Mammalia > Diprotodontia > Pseudocheiridae > Pseudochirops > Pseudochirops corinnae. The sequence goes on along the minus strand of CM053585.1, from coordinate 34,457,307 downwards.
TTCATCTTTCTTCCTAAGAAAGAGTGTCTGTCCTTGCTGCCTCCACAGCTTTATAACCACCCACTCCTTGTCCTCCCCTTGCAGTCTGATTTTCCTTCTGACAGACCTACCTGAAGGTTTCCAATGATCCCAGTCACTAAAGCCGGTGACTGGTTTTTGGTCCTCACACTCCTTGATCTATCCTCAGCTTTTGACACTGTACAGAGGGCTTCCATCCACATTTCCTCCTTTCCTGGCTTTTAGGACACTGTCCTGCCATCTCTTCAGTCTTCTTTGTTGGGCCTCTCTCTGTCTCTTCCCTTTAAGTGTGGGAAACTTCCTAGGCTTTGACCTGGGACCACTTCTTTTCTCATTCTTGGTCATTTCATGCAATCTCATGGCTTTGACCATCCATATTGACACGTCCAGCCCTGACATTTTGTCCTGAACGCCAGCCCCACATTGTTGATTTCTGCTGGACCTCCACCTAAATGTCCTGTTGACTCCTCAAACTTGCTGTGTCCAGGACTAAGTTTGTCTCTTTTTCCCTAAATCCACGCCTCCTTCGAATGTCCAGACCCTCTCCCACTGCTATCGAGCCCAGCCAGAGGCCGCCCTCAGAGCTCAGAGTCATCCTGGACCTTTCTCCCTCTCCCTTGTTTGGAGCAGGTGCAGAAATGTTTGTTGAATGAGCTGGGTGTTTTTGCATCAGTTTAGACAAGTGGTTCTTTGTTTAGTTTGTGTCCCAGGCCCCTGTGGCCTGTGGACCCTTTCTCCCTATACTGTGTTAGTAAATGATAAAATGGAATACACAGGATTACAAAGGAAACCAATTATAATGAAATAGTCATCAGAATGTTTTTTAAAGAAGTCGACAGACCCCAGGTCAAGGGCCCTTGTGTAGACTTGTTTTCTTCTGCAAATGCCATTGCCCACTGCCTCATCTTGGCCTGGGAGAGACCTTGGGCTCTTAGAAGCCACGTTCTGCCAGGTTCTGCCAAACTGCAAAAAGCTTTAGGTGCCATTTCAGTGGTCACTACAATAAGACCAGCCAGCCTCACTCAGGATAGCCCGTGTCATGCATTGGGGCATGGTGCCATCATTTTGGAAGAATCACAGCTGCAGGATCCAGATGTGGGGGGTGGGATTGGGCTGTCGGATGTTCTGCCAATGGCTAGCATCTGAGAAGTAGAGGAAAAGATCTGGAAAGCATATGGATGACCCCGGAGTCAGGGAGATCTGGATTCAGAGCCGTGTAACCCCAGACAAGGCAGCTTCCTCCTTGGGGTCCCTCTAAGGCCCCTTCCATTTCTAACCCTGAGATCCTGTGATTACCTAGGGGTAACCAGAGAAGAAGGCTGGCTAACAAGAGTGTGGGGTAATGAATGGTCAGCCTGAGCCCACAGAGCTTGAGAAGCAGAGAGGTCTCTGTGGTGCTTTGGGTAGAGCCTCTGGAGCTCAGGGGAAGGCATGACAAGGGGCGAGAAGGGGGGAGGCTTTCAGGGGAGAGGGTGATGACAGCCACCAATGCCATGTGGATGAGCCCTTCCCAGGGTCTGCTTCACCAACTCCCATGGCGCCGTATGAATGGGGCCCCCGTGGCCCCTATTGGAGGGGCTGCCTTGCTTCAGATAGCGCAGTGCCGCTGTGGCTGCTGAAACATCAGTGCCTCTGATTCTGTGGTTTGGGGTGACTCAGGAAGGAGGAGTACTCCTCCAACAACATTAATGCTTTTCCTTCATTCTCTTTAGTGCAACAAGAAAGCCAAACGCTCAGACATTGTGGTTCTCTATGCCCGAACCCTAAAAGCCCTGGATACCAGTGAACAGGAGCGCATGAAAAGGTAGAAGGAAAGGGGTCTGCTTGTCGTGTTCACCTTTGATTCTCTGCCGGCATTTCTTAGGAAACAAGGTGGCGCAGTGGGTAGCACTCTGAATTTGGGAGTCAGGAAGATCTGAGTTCAAATCATCCCTCAGAGATTTGCTTAGCTGTATGACCCCGCAGCAGAAGCACTTAATTTCAGAGTTCTTCCTCCACTGTTAAACATGAATCACAGTAGCACCTCCCTTCCCTCCTTGGGTTGTTGTGAGAATCAAAGAAATAACACCTGTGAAGCTCTGCAGTCTTAAAGTGCCAGGCCAATGTCAGCTGTTGTTAGCACTTTTTTTAATGAGCTCCCATGGGTTTAATGGTCACCTGTCCAGGGATTCCTGACGCATCTGTGTATTCAGCCCTCGTCTCCAGGACCATGGTATCTGCTAGGCATCTCCATCAGAATGTCCTAGGAGCATCTCAAGCTCACTGATCCAGACAGAGCAGAACTCTTCCTAATCCTCCCAGATCCCATCCTTCCTCTCCGCTTGGGTCAGGACACCTGCATCCTCTGCTCACCAGGCTCCAACCCCAGACTCACCCTTTCCTCCTCCTCTCCCTCCTTCCCCTCCCCTCCATTGTCAAGTCTGGATAGTCGTGGTCACCCGGCTTCCCTCACCGCCCTCCCCTTCTCTCCCCCTCCCATAGCCTCACCGTCATCTCCTCCTCTCACCTCTTGCCGGGAGGCAACAGCCTCTTCCCTCTTCTCCCTGCTTCTGGTCTCTTCCCCAGTCATGGTGCTTGGCACGCTGTAAGTGTTAGCTACTATATAAGCATTAGTGATTATTGTTATCTTTCTCAAATCTGCCAAATTGATATTCCCAAAATACCTCTCTGAACATGCCACTCCCTGGCTCAGGCATCTTCCGTAGCTCCGTGTTGCCTCTAGGATAAAATGCAAGCAGAATTGTAGAGTTTGAGGGTTGGGAGGGACTGAAGTGGCCAAATGACCAAAAGGAAATCCCCACTCCAGCATGACCCACAAGTGTGGCCATCCAGCTTTGCTTGAAGAGCCTCCCAGGACCTCCTGAAAGCACCTTTTCTACTGGGGTGGAAATTTTCCCTGTTGTATAGTTTATCGCTTTAATCTGGCATTGGAAGCCCTCTACAACTTCCCTCTGCCCTCGCCCCCCTTTCCAGGCTTGTATTATACTAGTCCTCCTCACACTGCCTGTTCCATCCCCTGCTGCCATGCCTTTGCCCACCCAGTGCCGCCTGTGTGGAGTCAATCATCTGTGTGCATGTTGTATGCCCCCCAGTAGGATGTAAGCTCTTTTGTTCTTGTACCTTCCCCCACCTGCACCTAGCACAGAAGAGGAATTTAAGAAGGATTTTTTTTAGTTGAATCTGCATTATGATTTCTGCATCCTGATCTTGGTCTTAATGGGATAAATTTGAGGCAGGTGGGTGTGTATCAGGACTCATAAGTCACTGTGTGGGTGGATCTCTCTGATTCCGATTCTGTGCTATGCCCAGATGGGGAGGGTACGAGGACAGAAAGACTGTGATGGCAGCCTCCTGGGCCGCTCTAGTACACAGATAAACACACTCCTCACCGCAGTCCTGGGAAAAGTTGGCATGCTCCCCCATGGCTGCCATTTCCTGTCTCCTCCTGAATGCCCTGAGCCCCTTCCAAAGCTGGCTGCCCCCTGACAGGGGTCCAGGCCCCAGGCTGGGGGGCAAGAGTGGTCAGGCAGCTCCCGGCAGGGGAGCCTGTGGTGCTGCTGAGCGTGATGTCCAAAGAGTGAGCAGCTGTTAGGAATTCTGAAATACCAGGAAAGGACACAGAAAGTGATAGGTTAATATGCCCTCCTGCTCTCCAGTAGTAGGTGCAGGGACGGGCCTTGAGGAAGGCAAGTTTTCTGACACACTTGCTTCTTCCCCTTGGTGGAGAGGTGGGGAATTGGATGCAGAATGTTATCTGTGCAGTCAGGTTCATTAGCCATCTTGACCATTTGCTTGGCTGTTCTTCTTTAAGGAAGGGCTCTGGGAGGGATGGTATCCATGCCTGTGGATCAGTAAGCATTGATTAAGCATTTGCTGTGTACCAGACACTCTGCTAAGCGCTACTGATAGAAACACAAAGAATGAGTGGTTCCCTGCTTCACAGAACGTATATTCTAATGGGGGAAACTTATGTATAGAAGTATTGACAGAATAGTCACAAAGAGAACAAACACAAAATTGGTTTGGTGTGGTTAGATTTAAGAGTTAGAGAGGGAAGACATTAGCAGGGTAGGAGATGATGCTGGAGCCCGCGTTGGCTTGGAAGAGAGGGATTCTGGGAGAAGGAGCATGTTCCCTGGTGTGTGGGAGCTGGGAGGGGGAGGCCCCACAGAGGGAGTTCTCTGTGTAAGGGAGTGACCAGGTTCATTCTGCACTCAAGCGTTGGGCCGCCATGTGGAGGGCAGGTGGAGTGGGAAAAGACTTGGCGCAGGGAGAGCATGTAGAAGGGCCTGGCAGCAGTCCAGCTGAAAGGGAATGAATGGCAGGGGCAGTGGGCGGTGGCATGAGCAGAGAGGAGTCAGATGCAAGAAATGTGGGGATAGAGACAGCAGGACTGAGAAGCTGAGCAGGTGTGGGAAGTGAAGGGCAATGAGGCAGTGAGGATAAGGCAGAACTTATAAACCCGGGAAACGGGAGGGGGTGTCCCTTGACTGGTGGGTCAGAGGAAAAGCCAGTGTGCCCTTTTTTGGGCATGGTGACTTAGAGACGTCTTCAGGAAATCAATTTCTAAATGTCTCATTGGACTAGAGATGACAGATTTCTAGGAGATACCTGCTTAGAGATAGTAATTAAACCCATGGGAGCTAATAAGGGAGAGTTCAGAGAAAAGAGCCCAGGACAGAGACCTGGGGCACACCCACAGTGAGTGGGCATGACACAGATTGTGAACCAGCAGAGGAGGCCCAGGGTGGTCAGACAGATGGCAGGACAGTCAGCAGAGAGGTTACCCAGTATGCGGGCTAAGAAAACCATCCAGGTTTGTTTCTGAGAGAGCAGATTCAGGGGAGTGAGGTGTTTGGGAGCCAGCTTGCAAAGGGTTAAGGAATGAGTGAGGGAAGAGGAAATGCCTAGGTGGCTTTGCCTAGGAGTCTGGCTGAGAGAGAGGAGACAGGTAGGATAGTTGGCTTATGGGCATGGAAGGACGTACTGGTGCTTTATTTAAGGGACAGAGAGGTGTGGACATATTTGAAGGCAGTAGAAAAGGAACCATTGATAGGAGGAAGCTGAAGATGGCGGGGGGGGGGGGGGGGGGGTGACTAAGGAGGGAAAGACAAGTAGAAAACCAATGACATCAAACAGCTTTTAGAAGTAGGCCAGGGAGGAAAATCCTTCTGTGCAGCCGCAGCGTGGGCATGGGGGGTATAGCAAATACCTTTGTTTTAAGTGTTGTGCTGTGGGGGGAGTTCATGGGTAGCAGGAGTGCCCTCTTAACGGCTTCTTGGTGCCCGCTTCTCCCTTTGCAGTTCCTTGCTCAAGGAGCAGATGCTGAGGAAGGAGGCAGAGTTAGAGTCCGCCCAGTGCCGCCTCCAGCTGCAGGTCCTTTCAGATGAATGTAACAAACTTCGAAGTCACGTCCAGGTATGTGCCTTACCCTGGCAATCCACAGCATTTTTGGAATAGCAATGAAACAGGAATCTTTTGAGTAGCTATAGATAGTCTTCAGCTTAACAAGCATTTATGAAGCACCAGAAACTGCTGGATGCTAGGTGTCTGGACTCCAAAACCAGTCCCCATCTTCAAAGTTTGCAGTCTGTTGAGGGAGGACAGGTGCATAGACTAAACAAATGCAAAGTAATGGGGGGAGGGCTAGGAATCAATCAGTAAGCGTTGATTAAGCACTTATTGTGTGCCAGAACCTGGGAAATCAGCAACTAGGGAAACTGGAAAAGCCTTGTGAAGGGGGAAAGTGAGAGTTTCCAAAAGGTGGTGGTAGAGAGGGAAGATACTCCTGGCATGTCCAGAGGGCCACTGTCTGTGCAAAGACAAGGAGAAAGGACGGCCTGTGTGATAGATCTGGAGGCAGAATTGGCTACATTTGGTAGAGTGTCCAGCCTCCCTGGGTTACCAGGCTTCAGAGCCTCATCCTGTGACTCTAAAGCAGAAATGTTGAATTGGAGCCAGATCCTCTTTGGCCTAACCAGAAGAATAAGCCACAGCTGGAATGGTTATTCTCAGACCTGGGTGCCATATTTAGGAAGGACATTGATGAGCTATCCAGAGGAGGGCCACCACAGTAGTGAAAGGGTCATTGGGTGCTGGTAGGCATCTCATGGGCATCAGAGGTCATTTCAAGAAGTAAATATAGTAAAATGTTACATTTTAGAACCTCTCTTTTTAGAAATAACTAATGATTTTACCAATTTTACTGACCTCTTGTATAATTAAATTTTTATTTTTGCTTTCTATTTACTTCACCCTTAATTTTGATCATTTCCTTTTGTGCCTGTTTTGAGTTTATTAACTTGATTTTCTAATTTTTTTTAGCTGTATCAGTTCGTTAATTTTATCTTTTTTCCTTATTAATTTGTGGTCATGGATGTGAATTTGCCTCTGAGGATTGTTGTACGTACATACCTTAAACGCTGTTATAGACTATTACCTTTCATGTATTCCTTTATTGTCTTTATGACTTGGTTTCTATTGTACTTCTAGTTAAGACTCATCAGAGTTTGGTTGCTTAACAAATGTAATTTGGGGTGATGAGAAATCCGAAAAGGGGTGCGTTCCCAGCCTTAGCTAGAAGGGGGCTCTGAGCTCTCCCATCAGACTAGCCTCCCGTTAGCTAGGAGGATGCTGAGGCCTGCCCCTAGAGGGCACTGGTGAGAAGCAGGGGCCAGGCTGCAGAGCCTCACCCTCTGACTCCAGAGCCGTTACATTGAATTGAAAGGTAAGGATTCCACCTTCCTTTGTCTGTTGGGTCATACAGATCAGATCCATCAGAGGGGCTCCTGTGACTGCCTAGACCTGGGTATGACAGAGCCAAAGCCCAGCTGAAGAGGATCGCTTCAGCAGCAGCTGATTCAGGCCAGCTTTCCGTGCAGCAAAAGGATTAAAACACTGCATGTGGAGTTTGTCTTTCGCAGACTGTGTCCTTTATGTCTACTGGAAGTTTAGTGTGGCCAATCCAGAGTGCCCTTCATGCATTTTTGTGGTTGACTCCTCAGGAATTGAAGGTTCTTGTGGCTCAGCATGGGTCAAGTCCTGCTCGGCCGGGCAGCTCCCAGGCATGTTTCCAGAACTGTTTGCCCCTCAGCCAGAGCCAGCGCAAGTACCAGTTTCAGAAGGCCTTCACAGTGTCGCAGGAAGGGAGGTGCCGCATCATGGCGTACTCTGACTCCCTGAGCTGCCTGGTGGTGTCTCAGCCCTCTCCTCAGGCCACCTTCCTTCCTGGTAAGCAGCCTGGAGCCTTGGGCTTCGTGGTCATTTTTGATGCCTTTGGTTCTTTTCAGGTCATGATCCTTCCCTCACCTGCTCCATTCAACACTCTCTTGTGCCATAGAAAAAGTAGCCAAGGTAGCTGACCAACGCTGCACAGGAAGTAGCGGCCCCATGCCTCCTGAGAGGAGGAAAGGTCTTTGGGACCAAGATCGGTCAGTGCTTGTGGAGAGTGTTCTCCGAGCCTGACTTGCTTCACTCAGCCTTAGTTCATACAGGTCCTCTTGTGCTTTAGGGAATGTCTCGTCCATCATTTTCACTCAGTGCAGACTTAGTCCATATACCATGATCGTTCAGCCATTCCCTAGTTCGGAGATAGAGATGGCATTATAGTTTGACCAGTCACCTGCTGTGTGCCAGGCGCCGCATTGTGCTTTGGGGACACAAGTATGAAGAATCAGACGATCCCTGCTTGCAGTGAGTGGTCCCCCTAATGAGGAAGATAACAAGTAGATACAAAAATGCAGACCACAGTGTGAAGGAGGGGTGATCAGGAAAGGCTTCATGTCGGACTATGGTGCCTGAGCTGCATCCTAAGGGAACAGAAGGACTTTATGAGGGGAGGGAGGGAGCAAGGGCATCCCAGTCATGGTTGAGAAGGACAGCCTGTGTGAGGTCAGAGAGACATGATGAAGTAATGGGGAAGGAGAGGAAGAGGGGGAAGGCTGGTTTGGCTGGAAAGGGAGGTGGGACCAGGTTGTGAAGAGTTTTATGAGCTAAACAGTAGTTTATATCTTAGCCTAGACATAGTAGGAAGCCCCTGGAATTAGGCGAGGAGGGGTCATCTGGTCAGATGTGTGCTTTGGCAGCAGCCCTGGGAAAGATAAACTGGAGTGGGGAGACACTCAACCCTCCATCGGGAGGTGTTTGTGCCAGAATCAAGGCAAGAAGGCATGAAGGACTGAACTAAGCAGGTAGCTATGGAGCTGTGGTCATGGAGAGAAGGATGCCAGAGATGTTGTGAAACAGCAGGGCTTGTGGGTACCTCTTACTGACCCATTATAGATAGATCCTTTTAGTACAATCTGATTTTATTGTTTTTTTTTTCATGCTGCTCTCTAGCTCTACGCTGACTTCTCATGATTTGAGAGGAGCAAGAGGAATGTTAGGCCACTTTTTCATTTTGAGTCTATTTAAATATTTCTCCTGCAAACAGCATATAGTGACCTACTATTTTTTCATCTATTCTGTGATTCTCATTCCTCTTGTTATTTGGCCTTTATTCTAAATTTAACAAAAATCACTGTAAATGAATTTTCTGTCTTATACTAATAGGTATGATGGTTTCTTTAACTTGGACTTAGCCCTGGCAAGAGCTTCATTTTGGGGTTAGTTTCTCCCTCTTTCTCTTTCTTAATTCGTTCACTCTCCTCTTCCTCTTCTTATTTCTCTGTTGCTATGGAATACCATTCTCAAACCGTTCATGATTTAGCCAGTACAATGCTCTGTGTTTCTGTATTTTGCTACAACTAACTTTGTTTGATTGGAGAATGTAAATTTTAAAATACCTAAGTTGAAAACAATAACTTTTAAAAATACCTGTCTTTTTGGTTGGGAGACCTGATTATTGTTCATAGAGTTCCTTGAAGTATTTATGTCTCTCTTTAACATATCCTATTTATAATGTTTCTTTTACTTTCAAAAGCATACTGTCTTTTGAAAGATAGTTGTGGGTTCATGACCCCTAGTTGTTAATTGTCCCTTATCCTCCTTGAATAAGGAGGTAGAGGGAAAGGTGCAGGTGGAAGGAATCCACTGGGATGCAGATTGTTCCTTGGTGAGTGATTTCTGTATTTCCTGTAAAAAACTGAAATATTTTCCCCTTGCTATTGTAATATTGATAGTTAACTAGAATATGTCAAGGAGTGCTGAACCTTGGGTTCTTCCTTGTCAGAATCCTGTAACTTCCTCCTATATGTGCTTTACCAATTATTTGTTCCATCTTGGGAAATTTGGTTTAATGATTACTTGAAACAAAATATTTGTATTCTTTTTCTCCTGATTTTCTGGGACATGGATATTAGCATCCCTAGAAAGATTGTTTCCTCATGATCTCTCCTCTTGGTCTGTCACTTGTACAGGTTTTCTTCTTTTTTTTTGTAGTTAATTTTTAAAATTTTGAGTTCCAAATTCTTCCCATTGCTGTCCTTCCCCCACTAACCGAAGGAAAGCATTATGATCATGCAAAACATATTTCTATATTAGCCATATTGAGAAAAATAATAAAGTGAGAAAATTGTACTTCACTTTGCATTCAGAGTTCAGCAGTTCTCTATCAGAACACAGATGACATTTTATCATAAGTTCTTTGGAATTGTGTTGGCATTGTATTGATCAGAGCTGCTAAGTCTTTCACAGTTTGTCATCATTACAAAATAATTGCTGTTATTGTCCACAATGATTTCCCAGTTCTACTTACTTCTGCTTACTTTGCATGAGTTCAGAAAGGTCTTCTCATGTTTTTATGAAACCATCCCACTTACTGTTTCTTGTAGAACAGTAGTGCTCCATCACAATCATAGACCACAGCTTGTTCAGCCGCTCCACAATTGATGGGCCTCCCTTCAATTTCCAAATCTTTGCCACCACAAAAAAAAGTTGCTATAAATATTTTTGTACACATAACTCCTTTTCCTTTCTCTTTGCTCTCTGAGGTACAGACCTACGAGTGGCATTGCTGGATCAAAGGTACAGTTTTATAGTCCTTTCTGAATTGTTTGGATTATATTCCTGTCCAATTGTTCTCCAGCATGGCTGGATTAATTCACAATTCCACCAACAGTTCATAACTGTACCTATTTTTTTCCTCATTCTTTCCAGCATTTGTCATTTCTTATAGGAGTGAGGCATTACCTCAGTTGTTTAAATTTGCATTTCTCTAATCAATAGTGATTTAGAGCATTTTTTATATGATCATAGATAGCTTTGATCACGTCTGAAAATTGCCAATTCGTATCCCTTGACAGTTTATCAGTTTGCAAAATGACTTTTTTTTATAAATTTGACTCAGTTACCTATGTTTGAGAAATGAGACCTTTATCTGAGAGATTTGCTGCAAAAATTTTTGATATTAATTGCCTATGGTACCTTTTAGCAAAATGTGGTTTCCCTGATTGTCCCCTTTAATTAGGTCTGTCTTTGCTTTTGCTTTGTCCTGCTTTTTTTACTTTTGATGAAGCAGATTAGACTCTCCTCCAGCCCTTTATTTTAACTCTTTGTGTCTTTCTGTTTCAAGTTTGTCTCTTGTAAACAACATATTATTGGATTCTAGTTTCTAATCCGTTCTGCTGTCCGTGTCTGTTTTATGGGTGAGTTCTATCCCATTCACATTCACAGTTATGATTACTAAGTGTATTTCTCTCTATCCTGTTTCTTCTGTTTATCTATCTTTCTCTCTTTTTATCCTGTATCTTCTCTTAAAAGTCTGTTTTGCTTGTGACCACTGCCTTCTTAATCCACCCTACCTTTTATCATCACCTCCCCCTTGTCTTATCCCCTTCCCCTCCTACTTCTCTGTTGGATAAAATAAATTTTCATATCCAACTCAGTGTGTATATATATTCTACCTTCTTTGAATCAGTTCATATGAAAGTGAAGTTCAAGCTTTGCTGACCACCATCACCCCAATTTTCTGCTTCACTTCTTGTCTGCCTCTTTTAAGTGAAAAATTTTCCCCCATTCTGCCCCTCCTTTTCCCCTTCTCCCAGTGCTTCCCTCTCTCACCCCTTTCTTATTTTGGAGACCATCCTAACATAATCAACTAGTACCCATGCACTGTATCTATGTAGACTCCTCACTATCTTAATAATGACAAAATTCTTAGGAGTTATATGTATCATCTTCCCAAGCACTTTAACTTTATTGACTCCCATATGATTTCTCCTTCCTGTTTACCTTTTTATTCTTCTCGAGTCTTGTGTTTGTTAAATTTTCTATCCAGCTCTGTTCTTTCCATGAGCAGTGCTTAAAAGTTCTCTGTCATCTTTCATTTAATGTCCACTTTTTCCCCTGAAGAATTATACTCAGTTTTGCTTGGTCAGTTATTGTTCTTGGTTATAGTCCTAGATTCTTTGTTTTCTGGCATGTCATATTCCAAGCCCTCTGCTCCTTAATGTGGAAGCAGCTAAATCTTTTATGATCTTGACCATGGCTCCACAATATTTGAATTATTTCTTTCTGACTGCTTGCAGTATTTTCTCCTTGAACTGGGAGCTCTGGAATTTGTCAGTAATATTTCTGGGAGTTTTCATTTTGGGATCTCTTTCAATAGGTAGTCAGTGGATTCTTTCAGTTTCTATTTTACCCTCTAGATTTAAGATATCAGTGCAAGTTCCTTGATAATTTCTTGAAATATGATGTCTAAGCTCTTTTTTTTTTTTTATCAAGGCTTTTAGGAAGGCCAATGATTCTTAAATTCTCTCCTCAATCTGTTTTCCAGGTCTGTTGATTCTATTTTTTAAGGTATTTTAATTTTAAGGAATTTTTCATTAAGCTTTTACCAATTTGCTAAAGGGCCAGTTCTGTTTTTTAAGGAGTTATTTTCTTCAGCGAATTTTTGTGCCTCTTTTAACATTAAACCAACTCAATATTTTAAGGTATAATATATCCTTCAGTATTTTTGTACCTCTTTTACCAAGCCATTGATTCTCTTTTCACAATTTTCTTGCATCACTCTCAGTTATTTTCATCTATTACTTTTAACTCTTCCATAAATTCTTTTTTGGGCTGATGTCCAATTAACACTCTTTTTTGTGCCTTTGCCCATAGCCATTTTCACATTATTGTCTTCTGAGTTTGTGTCTTGGTCTTCCCTCCCACCAGAGTAGCTTTTTATTTTTTTTTTTCCAGAAATATTAAAAATTATGAACTTTTTTATTTTAGTTAGGAAATTGTCAAAGGATAATTACAATCAATGTAAGTGAATAGAGCCAAATGATAAATTTGGGATTATCTTCTAAAACCTTTCAACCTATTCCAACCATTCTTCCCAGAACAGGAGACCAGCACAATAAGCAGAGTAGCTTTTTATGGTCAGGTTCTTTTTTGTTCTTATTGTTTCCGTGTTTTTCCAATTTATTTCTCTCAGGGTGGGATGGTACTGTCCCATGCCTCAAGCTTTTCATGCTGCTACTTTCCGAGCTATTTCTTGGGATTTGCAAATTTTCAGTGCTTCCAAGGTAGGGCGATCCAGGAAGAAGCGTGGTCACTGCTCTCTTGGTCTACACTCTGGTCTTTACCCAGGAAAGTCCCCTACTACCTTGTAACTGCAAGCACTAGAGCTCTCGTTGCCTTGGAACCATGACCCAGAACTGTGCATGGGCAGTAGGGCTGCCAGTCAGGGCCAGCTGTACCCAGTCCCAGCAAAGGGTAAGTCCTTTGTAATTCCTTTCTGACTAGTCGTCCGACTCTTACTATATGTGGACTGAGAGCTCCTGAAGCTGCTGCTCTCACCATTGCATCTGCCTCCAAGGCCTCCCACTGGTGCTGCCTGCACGTGTACTCTGGCTGGTACCCACCCCAGTGTCACAGACCTCTCCTTCTGAGTTGTCTTAGGCTAGAGAAATGTTTTACCCCAACCTTTATTTGGCTTTGCCACTCCAAAATTTGATTTGAGCCGTTGTTTTAAAGTTGTTTGGAGGAGAATTCTGGGACAGTTATCTGGATTGCTAGCTTTACTCTACCATCTTGGCTCTGAAAAGTATGATTCTTTTATTTTTAAGATTTGATTTCTAGCTGCTCTGTGTTGTGCACAATTCTGTTTTCTGAAGTAGTAAGTCCTTTCTCCATTATGGATTTTTTTTTGGTATGGGGAGGGGAGGAGGTTTTCGATTTTGAGCCTCCATATTGGTTGTTTTCTTCATTGTTTGCTTCCAAGCTTTTTATTTTTAATTCTAGCTTGATTTCCCCCTGAATTTTTTTAATTCTTCAAGATCTTTATTTAGCTCTGTGGTTTTCTTTCCAGCATTAATTTTGCCTAATTTGTTGGAATGTACCATTTGCCCATTTTAATATTACTTCCTTTTTCATATGTATTGCTTTGGTAATTTAGCTGTTTTAATTGCTCTGCAGTACTTTTATATTTTACTGCCACTTTTCTTCACTTTGCTTATTTTCTATTTTAGCTGATTTCAGGTTTTTTTTTTAACCAATTTTCTTCTCTTTGATGTTTTCCTTTGTTGTCTTTTGAGGGATAAGTGAGATTCCTTTGATTCTTTCACTGCATCTTAACGGGAAAGCTTAAGAATGTAGTTGCGAACATTTAGTAAGCTGATGTGATAGACACTGGGACTAAATGCAGACAGATACGGCATGGTTTCTGCCCTAGAAGCTTACAGTCTAGAGCACTGTGAAATTCGAGTTCTCTTCACCCTGAGTCCTTATTGCTCTTGTCTTCAGGGTGTGATTTCTCCATACCACATCCTGGCTGGACCACCAGAATTGAGTGGGATTGTGCCATAGGATGTCTTCAGGATAAGAACCCCATGTTCCTCGGGTTTATCATCAGTATTAGTTACGAATTAAAGGCAACAGCAATCTCAACAGAAATACTGCATTAAGAACTTCCGTACTTGCACCCAAGTTGACAACTTAAGAGATTTTCACTGCTGGATCGGTTCATCCACACGTATAAGAAAATCACACAGTTTATGCCCTCCAAATTAGCATTTGTACACTTCCCCTTTCCTCCTTTCTGCGAGCTCCCCGTGAGCTCCCAGACGGGATTAATGTCTGCTTTCTTTAAGACCTCAGCCCTGACATAGCATCTCCACTGCCAAGACCTTGACGTGCTGTAGCTGTTCACAGTTGTTATTTTCTTAATTTGATTGGCTAGGTAGGTTTTGCTTCCCCATTCCTTTATTTTTAAAATAAATGATTGTTTTTAGGTCACCTAAATTTCTCCCTGTATTATCTCTCTCCTTTCACCTCTCAGAATAACCCCATATAAAGGATTGGTTTGTTTTGTTTTGTTTTTTTAAGAAGAGTAAAAAAGAAGCAAAATCATTACATTAAAAAAGCTTGAAAACATATGCAGTGTTTCCCCACAGTGAACTCCATATTTCTTCGGAGTATCTCATCTCTCTTCTTCGGGGCCATGCTTGTTCTTGGTAGTTGTATGGTCTTCGCTCTTTGTTGTCTTTCCTTTCCATTTCCATTGCTGCAGCCATGGTGTACGTTGGTCCCCGGGCTCTGCTTCACTCTGCCTCATTTCATGTAGGTTTCCCTACGCTTCTCTCCGTTTCATCCCATTCATCACTTCTTACATTCAGGTATCACACTTAGTTTAGCCACTCTCCAGGCCATGCGCTGCTTCCTTTCTAGATCTTTGCTTGTCTGTGATGACTTTGTTTCACTGACTTTCTTGGGCTGGAGGCGAATAGTAGAATCTCTAGCTCATAGACATATAAATAGACAACTGAACCTCTTTATTTGCACAATTCCAAATTGCTTTCCAGAATGGCTGCGTTAATTCACAGCTCTACCCACAATTACTTGTGATTACCAGCATTCTTTTGTATGATTGTTAAAAGTTTACTACAGGTCTTTAGAAGGTTGTTTATGTTCTTTGTCCTCTTGTTGGGGAATGGTTTTTGGTCTTATATTTCTATTACTTGTCTACATATCTCGGATTTTTTGTTATTCAGTCATATCTGACCCTTCAAGACCCTGCTTGGGATTTTCTTTGAGAGAGACTGTAGTGGTTTACTGTTTCTTTCACCAACTCATTTTACAGATGAGGAAACTGAGGCAAATGGGGTTAAGTGCCTTTGCCCGGGGTCACACAGCTCGTGAGTGTCTGAGGCTGGATATAAACTCAGGTCCTCCAGACTCAGAGCCTGGCCCTCTATCCAGGGCACCACCTTGCTGCCCCATATGTCTCACATACCAAACCCTTCTCTGAGAAATGTGATGCAAAAGTGACCTTTCCCACTCCACTGTTTGCTCATGCTCGTGGCGTTCAGTCTTTGTGGAGGAGCTTTTCTGTTTCACATAGTCAAAGTAGTCTGGCTTTGTGACTGCCTCTAGTTGAGAATGTGTCTCTTGCCCACAGCTATGGAGATAGATAACCTGCTTCTATTTTTCTTTTTTTTTCTCTTTTTCTTTTTTCTGGCCTCAGACATTTGACACACTTTTACTAGCTGTGTGACTTTGGGCAAGTCACTTAACCCCAACTGCCCTCCAAAAAGCAAAAAGAAAAGAATGTAGCATAGAGGCTGGTGTAAAGTGATGGTCTAAGCCTAGTCTCTGCCAGACTGCTTTCCTTTTTTTTTTTTTTTCAGCAGTTTTTATCAAATACCAAGTTCTTTCCTAAGTAATTTCTATTTGGGGGCTTTACCAGACATTCCAGGGCCTTTTGAAAGTCTGTTGCTGTTGATCTCTCCTTCTGTTGCACTTCTGTTGACACCTGAATTCTCTTCTCTCGTATTGGTGTTCAGAGAGGCAGATGTGTGAAGAATCCTGGTTAAAGGGTGGGAGAGGAGCGCCTTTCATCATGGATTTTCCCGTCTTCTTTTCCTTGGCAGGCTTTGGTGTGAAGATGATCAGTATGGCAGACATGAAGAGCAGTCAGTATGTCCCCATGCACAGCCGGGAGATCCGGGGGCTAGCCTTCCACAGCAGGCCCAACAGCTGGCTGCTGTCAGCTGCACTGGACAACACTGTCAAGCTGACGAGGTGCAGTTTTCTGGGAGGGGAGAAGAGGGAACGAGGTTGGGCAGGGTGGGAGAGTTCTCCCTGAGCCACGGCCTCTTTCTCATGATGCTATAGTCCAGTGAATTCAGCACTCACTGTTAGTCTTACATTCCTCATTCTCTTCATCTTACCCTTTGATCCCTGTATGACACCGAAGAAAGGAAATCTGTACTAATGAAAAACCCAGTTAATTTGTTTTGAAATCAAAGGGGTCAAAATGAAAGTGAATCTGGTTTCTCAGAGTGTCCTTAATGAGGCTCATTGATGTTGACAGCTTGGCGTCTCTGCGGTGCACTTAATGCATGAGATTCATTCTAAGTTGTGTCTCTACTCATCACTTTCCCCTCTTCCCCAAAGTCTGGAGACCAACACGGTGGTGCAGACATACCACACTGGGCGCGCAGTCTGGAGCTGTTGCTGGTGCCTTGACGATGAAAATTATATCTATGCTGGGCTGGTCAACGGCTCAATTCTGGTGTACGATCTCAGAGACACCAGCTCCCACGTCCAGGAGTTAGTTCCTCAAAAATCCAGGTAGGAAGGTTACTTGTGTGTTTTCTCCTCGTGGCTTTCTTTCCTATTGCACCGAGTCATTAATAATGGTGGTGGTGATAGCTGACACTTACAGAGCGAGCACTTACTGTGTGCCAGAGGTGAGGTGGCACTCACTGCTTTACTATTATGACCACACTTGATCCTCACCACAACCCTAGGAGGTATGTTATATCATTTTACAGATGAGGAAATTGAGGCAAATGGAGTTTTGTTTTGTTTTGTGTTTTAGATGACTTGCCAAAGGTCACCCTGCATGTGCCTATGGCCAAATTTGAACTCAGATCTTCCTGATTCCCAACTCCATTCATTATGCCAGCTTTCTGCTGCATAAGGGCTCATGCCTGGGGACAAGGGGAACAGTGTGACCATCAGGATCACAGATGAGGAGCTGTAAATGCCAAGCCTGGGGTGTAGGGGCTTACAGTGGTCCTAGAGTCCAGAGGAGGTCGCCAGCATTTCTGGGATGGACATGCAGAACAATCAGAATGGGCAATTGGTCGGCTGCATGAGGGGCATGAGAACGGGAAGTCTCAAGGGGCTAAGTTGTGAGCTTGGGGCTTTAGCATTTCTGTGCCTCTACAGAGACAGGGCAGTTCAGAGGAGATGATGACTTCTGGTTTGCCTGTGTTGAATTTTCAAGGCCTCTGGGACACACACTTTAAAATGCCTGATTAATCATTTGTGGAGCAGGCCCATAGCTCAAGAGACCCAGGGGTGGGTAGGTGATCATCATACCACCATGTGGAAGCATGTAGACAAAAGAGAGAAGAGGAGCCCAGGCCAGATGCCTGGGGGATCCCACAGTTAGTGGGTGCAACATGCACGATGAATCAGCACAAGAAGCAGCCCTCACAGAGGTGGGGAGAGAACCCATGGCCGTATCGTCTCTGCCTACAGGGTTTTCTCAGATGTGCCCTGAGATTGGGGAGGCTTTTAAAAGACCTAGGAATAGAAATCCTTGTCCAGTTTTTCCAAATGTATCTTCCCCTTAAAAATGACTGCTGTTTTTTTTCACGTAGCCTCAGAATAACTAAGTCGAGGAGGAAGAATTCATTATTATGGTGGAGCTTTCTTTGGAAACTGAAGTAATAACTTATCTTAACATCTTCACAGCAAAACTGATAATGTTTGGAATTTATCTCAGTTAAGAAGTATCTGCTTTGAGATGTGTTGGGCCCCTGTTGTGAAAGGGATGGGTGGAAAGTGGGGACTTGTAGTAACTTTGGTGTCAGTCAAGCCAGGAATGATATTTGCCTGAATTACCTTATCATGGACTATATGCATAGTGATGATGATCATAGCTCACATTTCATAGAATTTTGTGTGATCCGGGAGAAAAGCATCCCCTGCAGTCAGTATCAGAGACTGCAGAGAGGTCAGGGAGGACGAAGATGGAGAGAAGGCCATGCTGGGCAGAGCAGCTTTAGTGGGAGGATGAGTGAGAGCCAGGGGGCTAGGGAGGGAGTGGGCACTCCATGTGGCCCTCACTATGGGCCAGGTGTCTTTTACAGATAGTCTCTCATTCGATCTTCACAACAACCCCATGAGGTACATACTCTTATTATCCCTGTCTTATAGCAGAAGAAGCTGAGGCAAGCAGGTTAAATGATTTACCCAGGGTCACACAGCTAGGAAATGTTAGCAGCCAGATTTGAACTCAAGTCTCTCTGACTCCAGGCCCAATGCTTTGTATACTGTGGCACCACCAGCTCCCTGGAAGATACATGGAGCTAAGAGAAGTGTGGGCATTGGTCATAGGTGGCAGCATCCAGGAGTTTTGCTGAGAGTCAGGCCTGGGGGATCCCATAAGGACTGTTTAAAGACCAGTGAGGAAATTGGGTGAGTCACCGTGCAGGCCAGAGTCCCCAAGACTGGTCTGCTCCAGACTCATTTCAGAGACCAGCCGGTACTTAGTACCTTGCCAGCACCAGCATGTTTGATTACTATTGGTCATTGTGATTGGAAGATGTTAAGTGCTCCAGTCAGTGCCTCTTGTACAGCGAGCTGTACTCGCTGGGTCAGGAGCTGTGTCAGGGTGCCAGTGGAGGATCCCATTGTGCCTCCGTGACTTGGTAGATGGTCTTGGGGAGTTCCTGGGGCCCTGATGCCTTCCCAGCTCCCTCACTGGGACCGTCCTCGCTTCTCCTGGGATAGCTCTGTCAAGCGAGGTGCAGCAAAAGATCACAGGATGTAGCACCAGAGGAGTAGCTGTCTTGTAAAAGGTTCTTGTTTTACAGATGGATAAACTGAGGCCTGCAGAGGGGAAGTGACTCACCTGAGACCGAGCTTCTGGCTTCAAGCCCTCTGCTCTTTCTTTGTTCACTGTTATTAGCACTGTGCCGCCTGCTCTGTGGGGGCGGCGGGCGGTGTTGGCTCAGTACTAAAGTGGTTGTCCAAACCCTTTTATTTTCCCCGACTTTGATCGTGTTGATTGTTATCCATAAATGGATTGGGTTTTTTTGGCAAGATGACGGAGGGATTGTTCAAAGGGAGCCCAGCTTTTCAATTCTCTCTCACAAATAGAAACAACAGCAAAGAAAAACAGCTTTAAAAAAGAGAAAAGCCAAACAAGATGGACTGTGAGCAAAAGAGCAGGAAAATGCTGATCTAACAACCAAAAACGCTAGACGAAGCAGCCAAGTAGCTGAAAAGGGGAAAGTACCAAAAGTAATGCAGATCAAAAGGAACCTGCCCCAGGCTGTCCTCACAGATCTCTGCTGTGGCAGGGGGCTTAGCCAGGGGCCTGGAACTTAATTTTAAGATGTTTACATATCTGTCTTTTATTATCATTGGTCTCCTCTGTCATCCTCTGGATTTTATTTTGTGCGTTTAACAAGATGATTCTGAGTAGGTGCTCTGTGACATAAAAAGTGGTTAGAGCCCCTTTCTGTGATGGAATTGGAAAGAGGTAAACAGAAGTTAAATCTCGTAAAAAGTGAACAAGACCAGCTAGAAGAGCTTGGATAAAGTAAACAGTCTCAGAGAAGAAAGAAAGCTTGAATTTAAAGTTGCTTCTTTCAAGAAAGATTGGGAAGAAATAGTAAAGAAAATGACCAGTTAGGAAGACTATCTCAGAACCATAGAAGAGCTGCCCTAACAGAAAACGGGGATTTCTGCCAACACAGATGTGCAGGAGGAAAGGCAAACTGAATTGTCCAAAGAATTAAACAAATATGCCGGTCTGAGTGGTAGCCATGGCATCGGGGATAAAGAACTTGGCTTGGGAACCCAGGAGGCAAGACCTGCCCCCAACGTACTGGCTCTGTGGCCTCAGACAAGCCATTTGACTTCTCTGGGAAATTTCTTCACAGTGTAAGTGCAGACAAGGGCTTGGACCTGCTCCACACCTTCCCCATATTTTAGGGGAAGAGAGGTGGAAGATAGAGGCAGCAATCTCTGATGATTGCTATTCCTGACAGTGCGCACAGAGCAAATCTTGGGAAGAAGATACTCAAGAAGTCATTGGAAAACATTTCCCAGTGCTAGCAAAAACAAGCAACAGTATATACATATAAAAGGAATCCTCCTCCCCTTGTCAAGGAGGCATCCAAATTTCAACTAAACACCTTCATGCCTAAATATAATAAGGGAAAATACTATCAATTTTTTCCCATAAATTACCTAACCACGCAGCATTAATTATAACCACAGAAGACTTCTGAAGGAATACAAGAGCTGATTGGTAGAAATTGGAACTAAAACCTCTACATATTAATACCTAATACTAATTACATGTTATATTTTACAGTGCGGTGGGTAGAGCACCAGCTCTGGAGTCAGGAGGATCTGAGTGAAAAATCCATCCTCACACACTTAGCTGTGTGACACTGGACAAGTCACCTAATCCCAGTTGGCTAAAAAAAAAAAAAAAGAATCAGTGGGCCACATATTCAGAATTACCTTACAAAATTAAGTATTTTGTATTGGTGCAAGAAATGGACACTTGAGAAGTATTTTGACTTCTAAAAGTTTGTAGAACTTCAGAAGTCTTTGAAAAACAGGCCACCAACAGACACTTAATTCTTATTAGCCGTGTGACCTTGGGCAAGTCACTTAACCCCAATTGTCCTGCCCTTCCCCCCTCCAAAAAGAAAAAAACAAAACAAAACAGGCCACCAAGCAAAAAAGTTAAATACTTAAGATAATTCTGATTCCAGAAATCAAATCATCTCTTTGCTAACAAAATGTGAAATCACTCTGATAATTCTGTTGCCTAAATCACTAAGTGGTTCTTCAGCGTGTTTCTGGAAAACAAAGCGATACCAAAAGGAAGGGAGGGGACAGAGGCAAAGTGTAACCCTCAGGGGAAGCACTGACCCTTATTAAGAGGAAGGCTAGTTCAGACAGAGCAACAGGTCCAGGGGAATCTGGGGGTAAAAGATGGTCCTTCAGCTACACTTGGAGGGAGGCCGGGATTCTGAACTGCGGAGGTGAGTCTACACCTTATTCAGGTGTAAAGGTGGGAGAAGGCGGCCCTTTGGCACGCTCCTAGAGGGACGTGAGAGAATGGGCAGTAAGGCTGGAGTGGAGTGTCTTTTCTCCTAAAATCTCTGGAGGATGGATGACAAGAGATACCCCAGACAGCAAAGAGACTGTTAGCAGAGACTGCGCCATAGTCCCAAGGAGAGATGGACGGGGCCTGAACCAGAGGGGGATGGCTGTGTGAATGGAGGGAAGGGGACACAGGGAACG
Organism: Pseudochirops corinnae; assembly: GCA_028646515.1. Lineage (NCBI taxonomy): Eukaryota > Metazoa > Chordata > Mammalia > Diprotodontia > Pseudocheiridae > Pseudochirops > Pseudochirops corinnae. The sequence goes on along the minus strand of CM053585.1, from coordinate 34,436,076 downwards.
GGTTAGATGGAGGTAAAAGCAGCCAGACTGGGCACCTGATTGGATGGAGAAGTAAAAATCAGATGACTCTGACGTTGCGAAAGGGACACAGCAAACACATTTCTGGTTTGTTCCCTTATTTCCACTTTGTTATACGTGAAGGATTTTTTATGTAAGATGTTATCACCTATTTGTTTCCTCATATCAGCATTGTGGGCTGTTTGCTCACTGCAGAGCAGTGACCATTGCTTGTCCTTCTTCAGGTGTCCCCTGGTCTCCCTCTCCTACTTACCACAGATGGCTTCATCGGCATTTCCTGCTGGTGGGATATTAGCCGGAAGCTTAGAAGGTGCCTGCTTCTGGAGACAGAGTGGCCGTAACTGCTTTGACCCTCACAGCCTCCCTCTGGAGCCGGGTGGCTGCACAGACTTCCAGGCAGAGAGTCGCAGTGGACACTGCCTTGTCACCTACCGGCCCAGTAAGTGGGGGCTTCTTGGAAATCAGCAGACGCCGCAGTCGGGGCTGGACTTAAAAGAGTGATGGGGAAAGTGCTCGTTGATAATGAAGGTTAAACCTGAAAGTGGGTCCTGGGCTTCCCTTTCTGTCTCTGTTATGTCAGATAAAATGGGGTCCAAATCCCATTGCACAGAGACAGATCTCCTTTTCCCCTGCTTCTGAGTGTGAATGTGGCCAGATTTTGCCGATAATAAAGGCACTCTGTAGGAGTAAGTGGGTACTTGGGACCAGGGGGACTTCTTTTTAAGCCAGTGCTGCCCCTGAACAATCATTTCATAAGTTGGGGTGCTAGGGCAGGGCCCCTGTGACGGGATTAAACAAGACCCTTCTGACCAGAAAGATAGCTCTGTAAATGCTGATTTTTTAAAAAATTTAAATGATATTTTATTTTTTTCCCTAGTTACATATTAAGAAAAAATTTACCGTTCATTTTTACAAGATACTGAGTTCCAAATTTTTCTCCTTCCCTTCCCCTTGCTGACTTATTATTATAGATAGCAGCTTGTTAGCGAGGCAGGCTTTTGAAATCGCTAAGCCACTGCTAATTGTGAGTGGGTATAATATATTGTAAATGGAAAAATTTCAAAACCATGGCAACTTCTTGCCTTGTTAAATTGTCCCTTGTGCTAGGGCATACTGTGTCTAAGAGACATCTAGCCATGGTAGAATATTTAGCAAAGATACCTTCCCTAGAGCATTTGAAAGATTGACTTTGAGAGGAAACAGAAGGGAGAACGTGTAAGTTTTGTTTGTCTTTCAGTAAAACCTGACCTGCTGCTCCCCTTATGAAATAACTTCCCTTCTTTGTAGTAGTGCAAACAAGTCACAGGTTAAAGGGACCCCTCACATCAGAGGGACAAATTCCCATAACAAATTAAATTTGGGCTGTTTGTAGAAGAGATACTGGCTTGGCTCGGACTGGAGCCAACTCTTGTTTTCTCATCGTCCAGGCTTTATTCATGAGTTCAGTTTGGGCTACACTGTTGGGCCTTGCTTGTTCTTGGCTCCCGTAGGTCTTCCCAGTTCTCTTGGGAGTGTGCAGGACCATGCTCCATGGGATGGGTCCAGCTTGCAACATGCCCTTTCTTCTTCCCCTAGATAAAAACCACAGCTCCGTGCGCAGTGTGTTGCTGGAATTGACCTGCAGTTTAAATGAAGCTACTGAGCCAGTCTTTTCGTGCCGGCCCATTCAGACGTTCGTCGCTGGACCCACTTGCAAACTGCTGACCAAAAATGCCATCTTCCAGAGCCCAGAAGAGAATGGCAGCATCCTGGTGTGTGCTAGCGATGAATTTTCAAATGCTGCCATGGTAAGCTATTAAAAATGAAGGCAGTAATTTCAGGTTTGAGCTCCAGGCCAGGAATCAATATTCCTGATTTCTAAGTTCAGATCTCAGGTAATTTGGCAGCTGCATGTTGGTTATGGAGGCCTGCAGCCTCCCTCCATGGTAGCAGATATGCTGCTTTCTGTCTCTTGTCATTACTTTGTGAGTGAAGGTTAATTCTTCACACAGAAGCTCTTCCTTCTAAATGCAGACAAGCATTGGGAAGAAAACAGCAGGAGCCTTTGACCTCCAGTGTCTCAAGGTACAGCCCTTGGGTGTACAGATGTTTCAGGATGGCAGCAGCCAAGTCAGTGCTTGGGTAAGCTCTGGGACTCCCAGGAGATCTGTCAGATTCATCTGAGACCCCTTCTCTACCTCACAACTACAGGGCTGTTGGGATTTATGGTTCTTGTCACCATGGCTGTGCCATGTACCAAGGTGGATCACAGCCCCACCATGCCTCAGAAAGTGGCTTCATGAGTAGCCTGTGCCCAATGGCCACCTTCTCCAGGTCTACAGAGTCACATGTCTCCAGTACCTTTTAGCCACCAGAGTTCATTGAGAAAAGCTCCCAAAGGGGGTGACACAGCCTGAAGTCACCTCCATATCCAGGAACGGTTTTAGAGGAAGTTTGAGTTTTTCTTCAAAGAAGCAATCGGAAGTTTGTCTTCTGCAAAGAGACACCTTTCTTGTATTCTCATCTCTCCTCACCCTCCACCCTACCCACACCTAATAGGAGGGGGAAATGGTCTTATATTATGTAAAACCAAGTCATTTCCAAAGACTTTCCAAGAAGCGCTTGTAGACGTTTGTAAACATAAACTTAATCTGTCACATTTGTACTTTTAATGGGGTGCCATTGTAGCGACCAGCTTCTCCAAATACAGGGAAGGCTTCTGCTGTCCGAGGCTCACCTGTGTTGGTGTGTGTGGACACTTCCTTTTGACTTCTGAGAAGTATCTGTGTCTGGGTCCCAGCGCACATGCTGCTGGACCTGTAGGATGAGGTTGGGATTTTCAGCCCTTGGTCTTCCAGAAAAAAGCACTGGGCTTTGAATGGCAAGTCAGAGCTGGGAGCTGTTGCCCAGTTTTTCTGACTGACCTACTCTAACTTCTTCCTGACACTACTGGGAAGAGAAGTTGGTTTTGGATGACAACATCCCTGGACCTGGTAAATGGCAGAAGGAGGGCATCCCAGCCACCACTGAGGGGCTGTAATTGCCTGCTACCGTGGGGGTCCTGAGACACAGGGGCAGGCCCACTTGGCTTCTAGCTCTTCTCTGCCTTCTCCCCAGCTGCCTCCCTTTGGAGGGCTGGTTTCTTCCATTAGGACAGGAGAGACTCCCGTTTGCCTACGTTTGTGTCTATGGTGCTTACCTGGCGATAACTAACCTTTACCTGCCTGACTGTCTTTCCCCTCCTTACCCTGATCCCACTAGGCAGGTGGCCCTCAGACACCCTTCCAGAAAGCAGGCTCTCTCATTGTAGATAAAACGCTGGGAAGGTGAAGCAGCGTCTTCTCTTTGCCCTGTGGTCCTTCCTGTCCCCTTACCCTGTACCCAGGCTTGATGTCAGCTGCCTGACACGTGTGTCTCTTCTTTCAGATCTGGGATGCAGGCAGTGGCAACCTCCTTCAGAAGCTCCAGGCAGACCAGCCCGTGCTGGCACTCTGCCCCTTCGAATTCAACGAGCACAGCTACTTGGCCACCCTGACAGAAAAGACTGTCAGGATCCATAAATGGGAGTGACGACAATGAATGTCCAGTGCGCTGCGGGCCTGGCCTCTGGCAGTCACATGGCAGGCACAGGCTTGTGGCCAGGTTTCAACTGGAGCGTTCTGACTTGAAAAGCTGAGCCTCCGCACTGGTGGAGAGCATGACCCAGGAGTCTTTTCATGCACTTCTCCTGTGCAAGGCTTCATTTGTTCTCTCTCTCTGGTCTCCTGTTAACTAGCTGGATCCAGAGGGCCTCTGGATGGGGTGTGGTGTGTGAAAGCTCCCCCTGGGCTTCATATGGACTGCCTTTACAGAAATCCTGTTTGCTAGTTCCATTCTTAACAGGCGCACAGGATTGTCTCTCTGATCAGACACAAGGGAGTGCTAGGAAATACAGGAAACTTGGATTATTATTGACTAAGTAGCCTGATGAAGGGGTTCTCTTGAGAAACAGGGTAGCTTTGGATGAGGCATCACTCCGTGGCTCCCCCCTAACTGGCTGTGTGTAGAGTCCCTTGAGAAAGCTGCCGAGGCCTCTGTGACATGTAGGTTAAGGGGAGGAGGGAAAACTTTAATTTACCAGACTTCTTGGGATCTCAGGATAAATTTGTCTTAGTATCTGAAGGCTTAGTCTTCCTTTTCCTTTGAAAAAATGTTGGAAAAACAACAGGAATTATGTCAAGGTTAATTCTTTTCTCTCTATCAATAACAGCCTACAAAGAAAAGAAAAGGGAGGGGGATTTTAGCTGACATAAAAACAGGGAGCATGGGCAGAAGGATCTCTTCAAGCTAGTTATCAGAAAAATCCCAATGTAGCTGTGATTTATATACATACCTGGGAATAAGCATTGTGTTGCTCCTTGAAATGTCTGTAAAGCCCAGGTGCACTGTGGCACGTATAGTATTGGTGGTGCCTTTCTCCATCCCAAATTGAAGCTAATGCCAACACCCTCCACCCCTCCTTGTCACCAGGGCTTGTTTCTCCAAAGAGGTTAGCAGTAGAATGACAGCATCTTTACAGATGGTAGGAAAAGCTACTGCCATGTCAGAAAGACGAGCCACTTTTTCATCCTGCAAAGGGATTCAGTTTGGATAGTTCTGTCCCTTTAATGGAGGATTGCCGTAGCCTCAGCTGATAACCCAGTGATCCAAACAGAAAAGTTTCCAGATGCAGGCCTCTGAAATGAGAAATGTGGTGCTTGGAATGCTGATTTTTTTAATTTTCTCAAAGATTGGAGGCTTAACCTAATTTAAGGAAAGATAAGATGGCATTGCTCCCAAGCACCCATCAGAGATCATTGCCGTTAGCTGGGCTGGCCACGGTTCTCTAGCCCAAATGCTCCAAGAGCCTGCTTCACCCTTTGGTAGGTTACAGTGTTTACTAAATTAAATGCCCCATTCTCCCTTTAGATCATCCCCTTTCCTTCTCTTCTCAGGGACACTTTAAATCCCAGCTTCCTGACCTGTGAGAGAGAAAGGAGAAGAGCCCCCTTTTATCAGCCAAAGAAGGTTCATTTGTTCTGTTTTGATGATCAGGAATTGTTGCCTCAATCTGGGCCTGGGGCCCAGATGGCAGCACAAAACTTGAGTTTCCACCCACTCAATCGGGCCTTTCAGCAAACAGACTGTTAGCAGAAATGATGAGGGCAGGCACTGGGCACAGGCTCTGTCTTCAGAGAGGCCCTGACTAGGGACCAAGGGTGGACTGCAGATTGTACTCTGTGTCTGGGTAACCCCAGAGTTAGCTGCCCAACAGTTCAGGTGCATTAAGGTTACGTACAACGAGCGATGAGTTTCTGGCTCAGAATCTCCTAAAGGACAGGAAGAGGAAGTGATTTGGGCAGGCAAGGTTGAAATTTTGCCAATTCTTGCTTACTTGCTTTATGACAGTGAATTCGGGCTTTTGGCTGGCAAGTATTAAGGAAAACAAATAACTAAATTTAAGCACTCCCTCAAAATGCTTTGTTGGGAGCAGGAACAGAATTCTGGACTTTATGGCCAGAACCATCAGGTGCTTTGTCCAGTAGTGTGAAGGCGTGCTGTGATGTGGACAGGACCAGCATCTCCTGCCTTTCAGCCTTCCAACACTTTGGTCTGCTCATATTCATCACAGGGTTGTTCAGTTAGAAAATAGATTAAGACCCTCTCTCTCATGAGGGCCTGTGTCTGAGGATCCCTCCTTCTGGAGTCTATAGGGTATATCTTTTGTGGCATCTGGCACAATTTTAATTTCAGTTATTTCCCATCTAAATCTTGGAGCCAACAGGGATTAGAGTATTTGGGGTCTTGTTTTGCACTTAAGTCCATACTTGCTTGGAAAAACAAGACTATGTGATCTAAGAAACCTTTGTTTAATTGTACTTTATGTGTCCTCTGTGTATATGTAAAAATAAAGAATTTACAGTAGGCTCTCTCGCTTTGTCTGTTATATTTGTATGTGTTGATGTGTTCTTTCTCTCCACCAAGTTTAGTCTCCACATGGTAGATTTTTCCATCGTATTCAGGTCTGTATTCTCTAAACTCTCCTGATGAGAAGTCCTCTTGATGCATCTGACTTCAGCTGTGTCTAAAATGAAAGTTTTTTAAAAGCGCGTGATGTTGTTGTTTTTAACTGAATTGGCTCTTAAAGCTCTTACTGGAACTGTCCGTTTTACTGATGTATTTTCCCACTTAATGACTCCAAGCGTTTCCCTGAGGTGTTCTCGGAATGCTAGCAATTTCCTAGGGGATGCCCAAGAGGCGTGCCCAGAATCCTGATAGTGGGAACCTAGATGGGAAAGGGTGAAAGGGGTCCTAGCCAGAGGCAGGTCTGTGCCTAGATGTCTGGGGGAGATTTGAACTTGGGCCTCAGACTTCACCTAGTGTGGAGCCTGGAGGCAGCTGAGCACAGCAACCTCGTGCCTTCTACCTTGGCATTTTTGTAGGAGTGTTTCAGTCAGCAGTTTTCACCACCATCAGCTATCATGTTACTGGTGTTAGAAGGGTCGTAGGTAACTTTGCAACTAAACCACCAGGAAACTGTACTGGACCCTCACTGCAGTACCAGGGAGTGGGGAAGGTCTCTGATGTATTTCCCCTGGCAGTGGTGGAAGAATGGCGGGCATTTTTTGCAAGGACCTGGCATGGTGAGCACTGTGCTCTAGAAAGATTATTTCATCCAGTTGAGATGTGATAAGTGCCGTGCGGAGTAAAACATACAGATGTGATATATTAATCATGGACTCTACCATACTTGGAAACGATGCTTAAACTTACAGTTGAGTAGTACTGTAGTGGGTAGAAGGGCCATGGAGCCATCCCCTCCTGCCCTTTTGGTTTCTCAACCTTAATCTCTGATCATCCATCTCTGTCCAGGCCTCAAGATTTCCTTTAGTTTCACATTCTTTTGGGAGTGTTGTGGACTCCAGTAGTTGGTCAAGAAGCATGAAGCAAGTGTTTCCTGAATGCTGGGCACTATACCGAGTTCTGAGAATCTGAAGAAGACAGAAACAACCTCCCTGCCCTCCAGGAGTGCACATCCTGTCGGAGGAGACGATGTGCAAACAATCATGTATATACAAGATGCAAAGAGTTGAGGCAAGTGGATTTGTTTGTAGAAATGGAGAGGTTTATGATAGTGATTTAGGAGCCACAATAAGTTAGGGAGCATTACCCTTCAGGATGGCAAACTTGCTGACCAGTGTAGATGACGTAAGGAAACAGTAGAAATTGTGCAGTGGATTGTGGCAGGTTGCAAAAAATTAATGTTAAGCTACAACTTGGTGCCTAGTATTTTACATCATAAAATGAGGAAACTCGGGCAAACAGGGTTAAGTGACCTGCCCAGGGTCACACAGCTAGTAAATGTCTGAGGTCAGATTTGAACTCACAGAGATGAGTCTTCCAATTCCAGGCCTAGCACTCTATCCACAGTGCCACCTAGCGGCCTTACTTTTAGGTTTAATGCACCTTATTTACATTTTGTCCACCACTTTGTCTAGATACTAATCAACAAGACAGTCAATCCCTGATTTGTAGTGTTTGCTTGCTGATTGAATAAATGGATGACTGCACTAGCCTTTCCTGATCTACCTCCCTACCCACCCCCTCAAGTTACAAATACTTCTCCTGATAACCCAGTGCATCATGCATAATCAGTGTTTAATAATTACTTGTTGACTTAAGTGGGAGGGTTGAGAAAGGAAAGAGAGTGAGAGTAGCAGAATCCAAGATAAAGCCTGAGCATTCCCTTAATTACAACTAACATGAAAAAGTCAGTTTAGTGACTTACCAGCCCTAATTATAGAATGAGGCCTACTCTGGCCAGCCTGGTCAGTCCACCTGTTCCAGACCGGGTCTTGTGGCTGGTGAGGTGTTTGGTTATGAGGCCTGGGTCACAGGTTCTATCCCTGCCTAGTCCAATTAGCTTCATTCTGTCCCCCAACCATAGTATGTTGCATCCCTGCCCTTGTTAACAAGGGAGAGGGGGGAAGTAGAGGGTCCAAAGTTGGATGTGTAGAGTAATGCCTGAAAATGCTTCTCTACTCATGGAAACAGCTCAGTGAATGGCCAGCTGATGGTGGGTCCCTGGCATTCTCTTATCTCAAGCAACAAATTCCTTACCCTGTATGGATTTCCCTTTAGCTTTGTGGCATTTATCTCAGGGAGGGCTTAGATAAGAAAGGGGAGAAATGGCAGGAATCCTTTTTATTAAAGTCAATACCCAGGAGACTTATTCAGATATTCTCTTCAAGAAAGTTTATCAGTCACTTGGGCCCCTGCTGCATAGGTGTTTCATAGTCTGAGAAGGCTTTGATCCCACCCTCTTTGGGAGGAGAGATTTCGAAGGGTAACTAAACGGATAGGGCCCCCACCCCACCCCCGACAGAAGAGTCTTTTATAAATACCTAACCCCCTGCCTCAACCTGAACACAGACCAGCATTTGCATGAGAATGCAGTGCGTTCATCCAAGGGCCTAGAGAAAGAGCCCTTTCTGCTGGTTTGGCACACTCTGCCCTAGGAATGGTCCAAAGGTACCACAGGGGAGGTTCCTCTCCTTACAGTGCCTGGCTTATCCTGACTGATTAAATCCTTTTATCGTCAATCCCTATCATATTTGCTGAGTACCTACCATATGCACAGCATTGTGCTAGAGTCAGACCCTGGGGGAAAGAAAACACAAAGTTCATTTATGGAGGCCTTGCCATTCAAGCTTACGCATCACTTGGCTCCCAACACTGTAAAAGAGTTGTGCTGTGAGTAGTATTGTTCCCACCTTATGGCTATACGTGATCCCAGATTTCAAGTAGCTCTTTCTCTCTGTGTCTTCTTGTTTTCTCTACATACAGGAGTTCTTAACCTGGCGGGGTGTGGGGGGGGAGACCATGTACTTGAGAGAGAAAAAGAGATTATTTCAACAAATTTGTTTCCTTCGTCAAGCTATGTATTTTTATATAATTTAAAAACATTAGTCCAAGTAGGGGTCCACAGACTTTCCTTGACTGACAGTCAGTAAACATTGAAGGGCTACTATGTGTGAAGCACTGTGCTAAGCAGTGAAGATTTAAAAAAATTTTTTAAACAGAAGACTTTCTGTCCTCAAAGGGTTTGCAGCCTAATGGGGGAGGCAACATGCAAACAACAGTACACGCAAGATAGAGACAGGATAAATTGGAGAAAATCAACAGAAGGAATTAAGAAGAATCAGCCAAGGCTCTCTGTAGAAAGTGGGATTTTGGCTGGTACTTGAAGGAAGCCAGAGAATATAGGAGGCAGCGATGAATGAGGAGAGAATTCCAGGCATGGGGACAACTTGGAAAATGGCTAGATTTGGGGGAGAGAGTGTTTTGAGCAGGTGGTACGCATCTGTAATCCCTGCTCCTGGGGAGACTGAGGCTGGTGGATCAGAGGAGTACTTGAGTCTGCCCTGCAGGTGGGTGAAAGCCAGTCAGGGGTTTTTACTAAGTCCAGTACCAAGATGGCAAGCCCCTGGGAGTAGAAGACACCAGGGCTGCCCAGGTGTCCTAGCCCAGGTTGAGAGTGGAACGGGTCAAAGCTTCTGTGCCAATCACAAGTGATAGCATTCCTGTGAGTGGCCGCTGGACTCCTAGCCTGTTGCGGTTTGTCCTTCATTCTCGAAGAGGACCAATGACATCAGGGAGGTGATGCCAGGACATGCAAGTGCATTGGATTTAAGTGAAGAAGCACTTCTAGCCTAGGCAAGATAGGAAGACCCAATCCCCAAAAACAAAAAGAAAAGAAGTTCCCCAGAACTAGAACTTCCTTTTCAATGCCTTCAAGCCGTCCCCTCTCTTATCTGGTTTTGCCCCCATTTTACTAGAAGGAAGGAAAGAATCAGGTATTTATTAAGTGCCCACATATTGACTATGCATGTTTGTTACTAAGGTTTTGTTTCCCTTTTTCCTTTCTCCGTGCTGGATAGGAGAAGATAGGAGGGAAAGAAAATAAATGCTTGTTCATTGAAAAAAATAATTTAAAAAATAGAAATCCAAAGACTCCAGCTTCTAGGATAAGAACTCACTATTTAACAAAAACTGCTGGGAAAACTGGAAAATCGTATGACAGAAACTAGGCATAGATGAGCATCTCATACCCTATACCAAGATAAAGTCAAAGTGGGTATATGATTTAGATATAAAGGGTGATACTATAAGCAAACTGGGAGAGCAAATAGTAGTTTACCTGTCAGATCTAAGGAGGAGAGAATTTATGACCAAATAAGAGATAGAGAACATTATGAAATGCAAAACAGATGATTTTGATTACATTAAATTGAAAAGCTTTTGCACAAAGCCAATGCAACCAAGATTAGAAGGAAAGTAAAAAGCTGAGGAAAAAATTTTATAGCCAGTGTCTCTGATAAAGGCCTCATTTCTAAAATATATAGAGAACTGAGTCGAATTTATAAGAACACAAGTCATTCCCCAATTGATAAATGGTCAAAGGATATAAACAGGCTGTTTTCAGAAGAAGAAGAAATTAAAACCATCTATAGTCATATGAAAAAATGCTCTAAATCACTGTTGATTAGAGAAATGCAAATCAAAACAACCACATCACACTTATCAGATTGGCTAACATGACAAAACTGGAAAATGATAAAATGTTGGAGATGTGGGAGAATTGGAACACTAATGCCTTGTTGGTGGAGCTGCAAACTGATCCACCCATTGTGGAGAGCAATTTGGAACCATGCCCAAAGGGCTATAAAACTGTGCATACCCTTTGACCCAGCAATACCATTTCTAGCTCTGTATCCCACAGAGATTATAAAAATGGGAAAAGGACCCACATGTACAAAAAATATTTATAGCAGCTCTTTTTATGGTGGCAAAGAATTGGAAATTGAGGGGATGCCCATCAGTTGGGGAAATGGCTGAACAAGTTGTGGTATGTGAATGTAATGGAATATTATTGTGCTGTAAGAAATGATGAACAGGCAGACTTCAGAAAAGCATGAAAGACTTATATGAACTGATGCTGAGTGAAATGAGCAGAACCAGGGGAACATTGTACACACAGTTATAGCCACAGCTAACTTTGACAGACTTAGCTCTGCTCAGCAATGCAAGGATCTAAGGCAATTCCAAAGACTCTTGAAAATGCCGTCCACATCCAGAGAAAGAACTTGGAGGCTGAATGCAGATGAAAGTATACTATTTGCTCTCCTTTTCTTTGGTTGTTTTGTTTCTTCTTTCTTGTGGTTCCTTCTATTCTAATTTTTCTTTACATCATCACTAATGCAAAAATATGTTTAATATGAATGTATAAGAAGAGACTATATCAGATTACATGCCATCTTGGGGGGCAGGGGGAAAGGGAGGGGAAGAAAATTCAAAATATTATAAGTAAATGTTAAAAACTAAAAACAAATTAATTATAAAAAAAGAAACCAGTGGTTAGGTGGCACAGTGAATAGAGCACTGGCCCTAGAGTCAGGAGGACCTGAGTTCAAATCTGCCCTCAGATACTTAACACTTACTAGTCATGTGACCTTGGGCAAGTCACTTAACCCCAATTGCTTGGCCTTTTCCCTCCAAAAAGAGGGAAAAAAAAAAAACCTCCCTCTCCAAAATTAAAAAAAAAAGCAAGTCAGAAAATGAAGTTCAATGTCAGAAATCTCTTTTCCTCAAATATGTCTATGAAAATCCCTTTTCACCCCCATGCTTCACATGAAAGTATTCCTTTACTTTGTAATTTGTGATGCTAAAAATAAGGATTATGATATCCTATTAAAATCATTGTATGGGCTCTTAAAAAATAAATATAAATAAAAATAAAAAACAGTAAAAAGTAAACTAGGGGGGACAGCCTGCTAACACTTCCCACTCCATCTAACAACTAACTCTCTCTCTCTTTCTCTCTCTCTCTCTCTCTCTCTCTCTCTCTCTCTCTCTCTCTCTCTCTCTCTTTCCTCCATAGGGGGAGGGATTCACCCAGGGATGCCACCAGGGTCTTCAAAGCATGATAGAAGGAAGGAACCCACAATTGTCTTAAAAAGAGAACTCCCAGGACTTAAAAAATTGTTACATTAATCCAAGCTATCAACCACCATAGGAAAAAATGTTCTAAATCTCTATTAATTAGAGAAATAAATTAAAGTTAAAGCAACTCTATAGTTCTATGTCACACCCATCAGCTTGTCAAAGACGACAAAATGGACAGTCTGTCACCCAATAAACATTGAGTAGCCACTGGGTACCAAGCACTGTGCTGAGCTCTGTGGATACAAGGAAAATGGCATTTGTTAGAGGGGCTGTTGTAAAACAGACTCACTAATGCCCTTTTGGTGGAGCTGTGAATTGATGCAGACTTTCTAGAAAGCAAATTGGAACTATTTCCAAAACCCACAACACTATGCATTCCCTTTAACTCAGAAATACAACTATGAAGCTTCTACCCCAAAGAGATCAAAGAAAGAAGAAAAGGATCTATGTGTACAAAAATATGTAGCCCAGCTCTTTTTGTAGTGATGAAGAACTGGAAGCTTATTGAGTGTCCATCAATTGAAGAATGGCTAAATAAATTATGGTAAATTGATAGAATGATACATAAGAAATGAAGAAGATGTTTTCAAAGAAACCTGAGAAAACTTGTATGAACTGATGCAGAGTGAAGTGAACAGAACCAGGAGAACAATTTATACAATTACATTGTAAAGACAAACCCCTTTGAAAGATTTAAGAACTCTAACCAATGCACTGACCAACCATGATTCCATATTTATCCTAGATTTTAGCAAAGCTTTTTGACAAAGTATCTCTTGCTATTGAAAAAGATGAAGGAATGAATGTTAGACAGAAAACTGTCCAAATGGCTGAAGACAGAGTAGTCCTCAATGGTTTCATAGCCATATGGCCAAGCAGTCTCTAATAGTGTAGCAGAGATCTTGGCTTGGCCTTGGATTATCTCACATGCTTATCGAAGCATTAAATAAGAGTATGATGGCACGCTTATCAAATCTGCAGAAGACACAAAGCTTGAAGAGACAATTAACAATGACACTGGCCTAGCCCAGCATATTGTAGAAGAGATTCTTATTCAGGTATAGCCTGAATTATGTAGCCTTTGTTTTTGCAACTAATAAATCTTTGGCTTTAGGTCAGCCTCATTGGTTTTGTTTATGCCAAAGGCTTAAATTATGATCCCAAAGAGTACTGTTTAAATCCTGACCATAGTCTTCTTGATACAGTTATTTCTGAAGACTCCTTAAAATATTTGGACTGATGTCAGGACCTATGCCATCTGATTCATTAAAGATGCATATGCCTAGTCCAAACCCTGCTCCTTCCTTGGTACTTTTTTTTTTTAACTTTTATTAATTTTAGTTTACATCATTCATTTCCACGAGATTTTGAGTTACAAATTTTCTCCCCATCTTTCCTCTGCCTACCACCCCAAAACAGCCATCCCATTGTATAACCCCTCCCCCAATCTATTCTCTCCTATGTCCTC